>OY728132.1:1797867651-1798492651 GCA_963277665.1 Viscum album
GAAAATAAATAGGAAATATTTTATGGGAATCATTATGGAAAAAGAAATTTTGAAGACATAAAAATCCATTCATGATGTATAAGTTAATAAACATTTTTCTCATACTCTTGCGGGAAATGTCAAAAGGTACTTCGTATGGAAAATGAAAGAAAGATTCTATCTATACTGTTAAATAAACATTATCCAATGGGTAAAATTTACTTTACAAAATTGTATTAGAATTTAAATAATATTTTATATTTAGGAAACATGTACTTGAATGATAAATATACCGTAGTAAATACTTACGAATAAACAATCTCAGATAATATTGAGATTGTAAAATTATTTCTTACCTTAGGTCCGATATGATTTTTTTGTATCAGAAAATTTGTTATAATTATTTTCATAATGTTAATAATTTATTATAGAATCATTATAATTTTTATGATAACATTTAGGATCATATTTTTATTCATTCATTAGTAACATTTCATTATTACTCGTCATTCGGGTATTAACAACTTTATGTTCTCATGCACGTTTTTTCAGATAAGTTATTAATAATATTTCTAGGGTATAGTTATATCCTTTATATCATGATATTAGTATAATATATATAATATTTATCCATTAAATTAATTTATATAATCATTATTTTATGAATATTATATAGAATTAATCGCATCACACCGTGGAGACGTTAAGCCATATGTACGCATGAACGACGATATCATTCCCATAATTGTTGAGTGGTATCGAAGTGTATGGTTTTTAGTATCTCATAATAAATATAATGTTATAATAAACATATATATATTTATTAATTCCATCGTTATACCCATCCATGTAAGGTGGTGGTGAAAAACGGATTACACCACAACGTGCAGACGGTAAGTCATACGTTCGCACGCGTGGTGATTTAATTTTTCATAGGATGGGTAGAAGGTGGAATATTGTTGTTTAATAATAAGAATAACCTATCAACATATAATTAAACTGGGATTTATTATTTTGTAATGAAATAACTCATGTGGTGTATGTATAAGAAGAATGAATATTGAATGAATCGTTAAATGGTATTAACTCTTCTTCGATGTGCCTCTTATAAATCTCCTCTTTGAGAAAAAGTGTTGGTATTTGAAGAAGACTGGGACCTCTAGAATTTTTCTATGGAAGTTTATAAGGTAAATGGATATGTTATGTTTGAGCTTGAAGTCTCAATGCGATGTGAAGAGTTAAGGGTGGCAGTGACCTTTTATATTTGATGTGAGGGGTACATTTGGGAACCTCAAAAATATTAATTTATAAACACATCTAAAATCAAAAAAAAATACCTCAAAATGAGTTATATTCTAAAATAGGATATTTTAATATTTAAAATTCATCATACAATAAAATTTATACAAGTTTTTATGTCAATGTAATCATTATTATTTTAATTGGCAATTAGTCATACTATTTAATTTTAACGAAGATAACAAATATTTCAATATTAAAAGTGTAGAATATTTACATATATGATTTAAATTATATGATAAATTAATAATTTAAAAAAATTTAGACTATATAATAAGTATTCTATATTTTTAAAATTGTTTTATGATTTGTAAATAATTTTATAAAACATTATTTTAACATAATATCTATTGTTTCAATTTTGACACTATTCATTTCATGGATTTATAGAAATATACAAATAAGGTGTTATTCTCAAACAAAATATTTGATTATATCTCCAATTGTTCAATGTAATCTATTAAATTCATTATACAAATAAATTTTTAAAAACATTATTTATTTTAAAATATTTAATAACATTTATTTGATATATTCACAACATAAATACTGTGTAATTATTTAATATATTTATTTTTGAATAAAAATTTAAATTTAAATTCTATAATGAACATAAATTTAATGTATTTATTAATAAAATATGTAGTCGAATTTAAATTTCAAAAAATCCGAAAAAAAAATTTTATACTTATTAAAGCATGAATGTGACAACTTCAGCATCAGATTAAATAAAATAAAATAAATGTCTTAATCACTTCTATAAAGATCCAAATGGTCACTTTCTCAGAACATGTATTCTTATGGTATATTTATACTCTAAAAATATTATTTGTTGATGCGTTTCGACCTTTTTATGGTTATTAGTATTTTAATAAAAAATGTTTTATGGATTTCTCATTAATTAATTAATTTTTACATCATCAATGTATATGAATTTAAGGTAATTATTAATTTCCAAAAAATTAAATATAAATCACCATGATTTAGGTATTTATTGTATCATTACATGAACTATTTATGTTATAATATATCACCTATTATCCCTATATGAAAATTATTATACTTATAAGAAATGTGAGTTTGACATTTTGTATAAGGACATGACCTTAAAAAAATTACATAATCTTGATTTAATTGAATAATTCACATTGAGGATCTTTTTAGGTTTATAGTTTTAGAGAATTAGGCCACAACCCTTACATCTCAAAAGATTTCAAAGTACACACTGCAAATTAGTTTTGATTTTTTTTTCATAAAATAAAAACTCTTAAAAAGAAACATGTCTAGTTCCATGTATTAGATAACATGTATTTCCTTGATGCCATCCTTGACCCTATTCATCTTTAATTCCTATGGAAAAAATTTCAAAAACATTGGATGAGCAAAAAAATCTCAGTAAGAGATAAAAATATGAAAAGAAAACATTAGTCCATGTATCCATAAGAATCAGTAAAATCGTAATTTACTCATAAAACATAAGAACTTTAACATACCTCATGAAACAATAAGATTTATTATTAACTCATAGAAATTATAAGAAATAAAGGTAACTTGAGGCATTCATAACATTCTTACGTAGGGAGAAACCCTCATGGTTACGTTTGGAATACCCATCACAGTATATTCCCTAAATCTCTTCAGAAAAACCTTATCATTTAACTCCTTAATGTTACCCAATGCATTGGAGAGATATCTCAGGATCACCCTCCCTTAGTTTATCACAGAACCAACCGTCTTTATAAAAAATTCCCAAGAACCATAACATAATCGTATCACATAAAACATGCATAAAGGAAACAGAACATTTCCTCATTTTAATCACAAGATATTAATACAACACATTGATATAATGAAAAAATTATCAAAACCATTTTCAATACCAAAATACATAAAAGTGTATATAGTATTTATTTTCCCTTTAAAAACATTACAGCTTGTTAAGGAGGCCAAAGATCAAATAATAATCGCGGTGGCGGAAAGGTCGTTCTCACCACGTACGTTAAAAAAAAGCATATTTTTTGTCATTTAGTAAAATGCTTCATAGAGAAAAGATTCGTTTTGAATAAAAGTAAAAGTCAAAGGGGTTTATAAACCATATAAAATAATGTTTTGTATAAAACAATATATACCTCAATGAAAAGATGTTGAGATGAAGTCCCATACAAAGATGGTATCCTTAGATTAAGGATAAATCAATTACATAATTATGTGTGAAAAATATAAGTAAACCCAATATAAGTGCATATTAATTGTAAAATAATCATATTCATTCACACATATTCATTTATTTACATATTCAAGGAGTACAAGTTTAACCCAATGAATTGATATTGGGTTAAGAAGTTCCCTTGCAAAAATTCGACAGCCTAACGATGTCACATTAAAATTCAAAAAATGAGTTGATGAGAGATAAAATGGTATCTCATCACTTGGACATAAAATATACATCAATAAGGATATATAAGAACATATCCCCACATAATAAGATGTAAATTAAAAGACATAACAAAAGAATCCTTTTAAAAAGTGGAGGGTGAAAGGTTCCCTTACATATTTGGGTAACATTCGAAATGTACACACCATGACAGAAGGGCCATTAAATGAAGATGTAAATAACGATAAATTAAAGTATATTACACAGATAATACAATAATGGGATGTAAATACACTACACAAAATGAAATATTGGCAAATGTAGCATGAATCTCACGATAACACAAAGTGAGATAAAAACCCCTTACCTCGTTGTGATCAATCGAGTCATATGAAAAAAAGATAACAAAAACCAAATGGATCACATAATACCATGAAAATAAGCAGATTAATGATAATTTACATGAAATGGCAGTACAAAATATTCCACACACAATAAATAAGTGGCGAACAATTGAAATCTCACGGAATTAAAAGTGAGATAAGAAATCCCGTACGAAATTTTGGTAGCCTAATGACACCACATAAAACTTCCAAAAAATGGATTGATGAGATAAAAAAGGGTCTCTCATCATATAAAAATAAAAATTACTCTAATATTAATATAAAAGAACACCCCCCAACATAAGAAAAATGATCTTAAAAGAAATGATATAAAAAAGATTAATTAAAAAGAGAGAGGTAGGATCCCTTACCACGTGTCCAACTTGACTCGTTCATATGTTCCATGTTCTTCCTGAATGATATGATTATGTTAATTTCTACTTGATTGAGAAAATTTTTCAATTTCATTGTTCATTTTATATCACTTATTACCATGTTATAAACTTTATGTAATCATTTATGTTAATAATGGTCGTTTTGTCGATATTTGGAACTTGAGTCAAAAATTGAATTCTTAAAATTATAAGTTGTTATTATGGTAAAATATCCAATACCTCACGAATTATTTTCATGATGTAGATATCATATATATAATATATATCCAGTATATATATGTAATTATAATTGTACATAACATTTTGAGATAATAAATGAAATGCACCGTTCATGGACAAGTTAAGTCGTACGTACACATGAACGCTACTTCCATTTCTATTTCATAATTTAATGGAATGAGAAATATTATGATATAAAGGTATATTATTATTCCATTATAATATCATATATAAATACAGTGACATATTAATGGCCACCATGAGAGGTGGTAGAAGATAATTGAAGAATAATCGTTTCGTGAGGCAGTAACTCGCCGCCCACAGAAATAATATGTTCTTCACCCATTAGATGGATGTGTGTGTAAGTGTAGCATTAATAATTATTATAAAAACATACTAGAATATTTAATATAATTTTTTTGATAAAAAATAAAGGAAAAAATATTTTAGGTGGTTGTAGATGAAAAATAAATAAAAGAACATAAGAGAAGACATTACCTTTAAATCGGGTAACTCTACTTGGTTTGAACCAAAATGGTTTCTTGAAGAGATTTCTGCCTAAGTTGAGGATTCTATGATGAAGAGAGGGTTGTTGGGAGATTATTTGAGTAGAGGTTGTATTATCCAATGGGATTGAGAAGTGTGAGAGATGGGTAGGAAGTGGGGTCTTTTTATAAGGGATAGGAGGGGCTCTTTTGGAAAGCATGAAACTATTATTTTATTATATAATGCTTTTCAGTTTCTAAAGGTCTCATTATAATTAAAGTAGAAGATAAGTTGTCCCATTTACGAAATAGAATCATCCAATAATATTTGGACAAGTGTGGGATATTATTTTAAACATTATCTTCTTATTTATTTAAATCATTCATTAATGACGTAAACACGACATCATCATCGTGTCATAAATAATTTTATTTATAAGATGTCTAAAAATTATGTAAAATTACCATGTTGTAGGAAATATTTATAGATTTATAATTTATATTTATAGTATAAAATATAACACGTATAAAACATTGTAAAAATTGACTTAGTAAAACAATACATGTTTGTGAAATTTTTATTTTTACATTAAATAAAAGGTATTAATGTCATTATCTAACACAAGTGGCTCCATGGGGTCCCAAAAATTGACACATGGATTGTCTTGGTCAGCCATGACTCAACCAACAAGGGTAGGAAAAGTTTCAAGATATTTTTATATTTTTATAATATCATTTTTAATTTAAATTACCCTAATTACCTCTAATTGCAGTTAATAAAACTCAAAAGTTACTATTCACCAAAAATTATTTTCATCTCATTAAACCAAATTTTACTTTATAATGACAACCATTTATGACGGATTTTTTAGATTCAATTCACAGAATCGATAAATTTTCGTTTAACGAAAAATTCAGTTATTTAACTACCACTTAGTGGTTTCACTATTCATCAAAAATGAAGTTTTTCAGAAAAATACCAAAAATTCACCCTAAGCTATATTTGATATTCCAAATTAAAAAATGATGACTATTTTAAAAAATTCATAAAATATAAGTTGTATTAATTAATTTTATAATTAATTTCCATTGTCATAACAAATAGCCTGTTGTTAAGAGACAATATCTATCACAAGATTGACAATTGTTTATGTCCAATTTCAAGGTGGAATTAATTAAAATGGCCACAATTTGATTAAATGATAAAAATATATTCTAACTACACTTTAAAAACAATTAATAATATAATCTAACCGTATAAATAAATTATAATACAACAAGGTTTTGAATTAAAATACAACATTTTTCACTATTCATTAAAAATTGAACTTTATCGGAAAAATAACAAAAACATGCACAAAGTAAATTTTTGTGTCCCGATTCTAAAGAAGGATTTTATTTTGTCCTATAAAATGTATAAGAGTGGAAAAAAATATTTTTAAAGATGTTTCACCATCAAAAGGCGATAAATCAACCTTTTAGTGATTATTAGAGTATCTATGCCTAAAATTGGATTCATCAGCATTTTAAAACTCTATCATTTATTGCGTAATTGTTGAAATATTTAACAAACATATATAATAATTTGTTAGTTAGTTCTTTTCATTCATTTCATTACAATGGCTAGGCATTAACTACCATTAAAAATAATAATATTATATTATTAGTGTGCAATGTAGGATTTCAAAGAAACCCATTATTGCGTATTGGGTACGCCATCGAACGTAGAATTCACTTTAAAGTAATATTAAAATTTTATCCAAAAATATTAATAAATATGAAAATGTCATATTCTTTATTTACCTAGGATGTTACATCCTTACCCCCTTTTGGGAATTGAGTCCTCACAATTTTAAAATTAGGCTCGGAAACTTCTTTAAAAGCCCCACATCAGAAAAGGAGTCAATAAAACTATGAATTTAAAAGAAAGAAAAACTAGTACAAAGGTCACCCAAGACAATAAATACTAGGATTATATGAAAACATGGATATGGAGGAGAAAACAAACCATCATGTTCTGATGGAGTGTGATATAAAACATGTTTAGGAGAATGTTAACCCCAAGAAAGCCACAATACTGTGATGGGTTAAATGGTATTTGATTACACAGCAGGAAAAGTTAAAAGAAAACGTTTTTGTTATAAGTTACATTTCATTGTGTAATTTTTTTATGAGCTTAACTAGAACATAAAGAAACATACTTACTTTTCATGTAGACTTTCAACTTATAGTAGATTTCTAACACAAACTCATATTTTCTCCAAAAGATGAGTTTTTAGGATGACTTGTTCACATTAAGAGTGATATAACCAACTTCTTGGGAATCACCTAATCCACAAAAGAGAACAATAAATTTCCCATGTCTTTAGACATTAACCAAAACCAAAAAGGTTAGTACAAGATCATATAATCCCTAAAAAGGATAATCTTTTCTAAAAAGAAAAAGTACTCTTAATCTCAAAAAATTTTCAAACAAATCCCAAAGTTCATCAAGGACCATTCAATAAATAGCTATCCATAAAATTCATCAATTTAATGAAAAATAAGATCGAAACCCAAATCTCTGATGAATTTAATCACATAGTCTTCTAAGTTAAATCTTAAATTTTGTCTCCAAATAACATCAGTTACTCTCAAAGTCTCATATTGAAAAGTAATTAACCTAATCACTGATTCTCTATGATAGGTTAATCATTTCCATAGATAACCCAAAATAAACTTATTCATGATTTTTAAGATCATATAACTAAATAGAATTAGTCAAATTAACTAGGGACTTCACATAGCCCAGTGGTAGGCGATAAATACCAGTCACCCTTTGGTTGTGGGTTCGATTCCCACAACTTTTTCCGACACGACAGGTTGTCACATGGTCTGCATGTTGTCCTTTTTCCAAAACTATATAATTCATAAAATATTCCCCTAAAAAAGATAAAATCTTCAAAAAAATCATAACATATTTTAACTTCAAGTTTATAAAATAACATTCGTTTTGCATCCCAAAATGTATTAACTGGTAATTACGTCAAATTAAAGTATCATATAAACCAAAATGGTTTTTTATAACTATATCTACAAAAAAGATAATTATTTCTTGAATAAAATTTTCATATATCAAACATCAGGGTTACACATACTATAAAAATCCTTCTAAAGTAATCCCATCATCAAAAGAGCCTTAACAATTTTAAGAATTTCACCATCTATAACTCTTGAATACCTTATATATTGACTTATTAATCATTCAAAATTCTTCATGATCCATTAACCATTCCGTTCTAACTTATTTTGAAATATATCCTTCCTACAAACAAAATCATGAATCATATCCTAAGATTTCAAAAATAGGAAAACATATGTTATGAAATAATCCATACCTTTCATTGGTCATTGTCAGTTTCTTCATCCTCAATTGGAATTGAATTAGGAATAGGTAAATGAATATTTGTATGATCCTGGTGATCCGATTCCCAATTTTTTTTGTAGGACATGTGTTTGCATAATGACCGTGGACACCACATTTAAAACATTCAATTGATCCTTCAGAAAGAACTTCTTTCCCTTTCATAGATTCAACTAGATGCTTCCTTTTTCAATGGAAGGTTCTTTCTTTATGGCCTTCATTTCCACATCTATAGCATCATTCAGTCCCTTTGAAACATTTTCCTCTATGTTTCTTTCCACAACATTGACACATATGTTTTTGAACATACATAACTTTATGATTGTTACCTGAACTTCCATAGGGATTTGTTTCTCACATATATGATTCCTTATAAAAAAAATTAAGGTTCAGGTGGTCAATCATGGCTTTAGATAGTTTTTTGAGAATAACCACAAGAGTTCTCATTGTAGCTCCCATATCATTCAGTTGCTCGTTTATAAAACTGTCGCAGTTTCCTTCACGTCTTTTGTTACTTTGGTGCCTACTAGATCCAGCCATTTACTAAAACAAAAATGGTCAGTGTGAGAATATCAGTAAAATAATCATATAATACTAAGATATAATTATTCATGTTATCTTAAACTCATTCACTTTATCAAAAAAAACTATGAATCTTTCTGAAATCAGAACAATTATGGTAATGTCACTTATGCTTAAAGAATACCCTAACCTCTAAAGTTATCTAAACCGACCTTTGAAATCAACTATAAGAACCCAAACATAAAACATTACATAATCTTGAATTAAATGAAAAATTCACATTGAAGATCTTTTCAGGTTTAGAGTATTAGAGAATTAAGCCATAACCATTACATCTCAAAAGATTACAAAGTAGACACATTAACTCAGTTTCCATTTTTTTCATAAAATAAAAACTCTTAAAAAGAAACATTTCTACTTCCAAGTATTAGATATGAAGTCTTTCCTTGATCCCATCCTTTACCTTATTCATCTTTATGTCTTATGGAAAACATTTAAAAAACATGGGATGATCATAAAAAGATCAGTAAGGGATAAAAATACAGAAAGAAAACATTAGTCCATGTATCCATAAGAATCAATGAAGTCATACTTTACTCATAAAACATAATCACTTTAAAAAACTTCATGATACCATAATATTTATGATTAACTCATATAAATTATAAGACATAAAGGAAACTTGAGGCATTCAAAACATTCCTAAGTCGGGTGTAACCCTCATGGTTACGTTTAGAATACCCATCACAGTATATTCCCTATATCACTTCAGAGAAACCTTAGCATTTAACTCTTTCACATTAGCCAATGCATTGGAGAGCTATCTCAAGCTCACCCACCCTAAGTTTATCACGGAACCACCCGTCTTCCTAAACAATTCCCAAGAACCATAACATAATCGTATCACATAAAACATGCATAAAGGAAACATAACATTTCCACATTTTAATCACAAGATATCAATACAACACATTGATATAATCAAAACATTATCAAAACAATTTTCAATACCAAAATACATAAAAGCTTATATGGTATTTATTTTCCCTTTAAAAACATTACGTCTTGTTGACGAAGAAAAAGATCAAATAATACTCCTGACGGTAGAAAGGTCGGTGTCACTGCGTACATTTAAAGGAAACATTTTTTTTGACTTTTAGTAAAACTCTTCATAGATAAATGATTGATTTTGAATAATTGTAAAATTAAAAGGGGTTTATAAAACATATAAAAAAAGTTGTGTATAAAACAAAATATACCTCAATGAATGGAGATTGATACGATGTCCCGTACAAAGACGGTATCCTTACATTAAGGATAAATCAATTACATAATTGTGTGTGACAAATATAAATACAACCAATATAAGTTTATATTAAGTGTAAAACAATCAGAGTCATTCAGAAATATTCATAGAATTACATATTCAAGGAGTATAAGATTAACCCAAACAATTGAAATTGAGTTAAGAATTTCCCTTGCAAAAATTCGACAGCCTAACAGCGTCACTTTAAAATTCAGAAAATGAGTTAATGAGAGATAAAATGGTATCTCATCACTTGCACATAAAATTTAAATCAATAAGGATATAGAATAACATATCCCAACATAATATGATGTAAATTAAAAGACATAAAAAAAGAAGTCTTTTAAAAAGAGGAGGGTGAAAGGTTCCCTTACCGATTTGGGTAACTTTCGAAACGTACACCCCATGAAAGAAGGGTCGTTCAAAGAAGATGTAAATACACATATATTAAATTATATAACACAAATAATACAATCATGGGCAGAAAATACACAAAACAAAATGAAATAGTGGCAAATGTAGCATGAATCTCATGGGAACTCAAAGCGAGATAAAAAACCCTTACCTCGTTGTGATCAATCGAGTCGTATGACCAAAAGATAATAAACACCAAATGGATCAAATAATACCATGAAAATAAATATAATCATTAAAATGTACATGAAAGGGTTGTACATAATACACCACATGCAATAAATAAGTGGCGAACAATTGAAATCTCCTGGATTTAAAAGTGAGATAAGAAATCCCTTATGAAATTTCGGCAGCCTAACAGAGCCACTTAAAACGTCCAAAAAATGGATTGATGAGATCAAAAAGGGTATATCATCATATAAACATAAAAAGTACTGTAATAGGAATATAAAAGAACATCCCTAAACATAAGGAAGAGGATCTTAAAAGAAATGACATAAAAAAGAGTACTCAAAAAGAAAGAGAGAGGTAGGATCTCTTACCACGTGTCCGACATGACTCGCTAGTATGTTCCATTTTCATCCTGAATGAAAATATTAAGTTAATATATACATTATTAGGAACATTTATCAAGTTCATTATTCGTTTTATATCACTTATTACCATTTAATAAACTTTATGTAATCATTTAAGTTAATAATGGTCGTTTTGTCGATATTTGGTACTTGAGTATAAAATGGACTTCATAAAATTACAGGCTGTTCTTTTGGTAAAATATCCATTAAATACAGAATTATATTCATTATTTAGATATCATATATATCATATATATCCAGTATATATATGTAATTATAATACTACATAACATTTGGAGATAAGAAATTAAATGCACCATTCATGGAGACGGTAAGCCATATGTACGCATGAACGCTACTTCTATTTCTATTTAATATTTTAATGAAATGAGAAAAATTATGATATGAAGGTATATTATAATTCTAGTATAATATCATATATAAATAAATTGAAATATTGATGGGCACCATGAGATGCGGTATGAGATAATTGAACAATCATCATTTCCTGAGGAAGTAGCTCGCCGTCCACATAACAGTATGTTCTTCATCCATTTGATGGAGGTGTGTGTATGTTTAGCTAGAATAATTATTATAAAAACATTATAGTATATTTAAGATACTGGTTTTGTTACAAAATAATGTAATATAAAGAGTTTAAGGGGTTGGAGAAGAAAAATAAAACAAAAGAGCATAAGAGAAGACATTACCTTTAAATCGGGTAACTCCCCTTGGTTTGAACCAGAAGGGTTTCCTGAAAAGATTTTTTCCGAAGGTAACGCTTCTAGGATGAATAAATGGTTGTTGGGATATTATTTTAGTTGAGTTTTAATGATCCAATGGTCTTGAGAAGTGTGAGATATGGGTAGGAAGTGGGGTCTTTTTATAAGGGAGAGGAGGGGCTCTTTTGGAAAGGATGAAACTATTATTTTATTCTATAATGATTTTTGGTTTCTAAAGGTCCCAAAATAATTAAATTCAAAGTTAATGTGTCACATTTTCTAAAATAAATAATCCAATAAGAATTTTACAAGGGTTGGATATTATTTCAAACATTATCTTCTTATTTATTTAAATCATTCATTAATGACGTAAACACTGCATCATCATTGTGTCATAAATAATTTTATTTATTTGATCTCTAAAAATTATAAAAAATTACCATGTTTTAAGAAATATTGTTATATTTATAATTAATATTTATAGTGTAATATATAACATGAATATACCCTTGTAAAAATTGTCTTAGTAAAACAATACATGTTTGTGACATTTTTATTTTTACTTTAAATAAAAGGTATTAATGTCATTATCTTACACAAGTGGATCCATGGTGTCCAACAAATTGGCCCATGGATTGTCTTGGTCGGCCATGAAACAACCAATGAGGGTAGGACAAGTGTCATGATATTTTTATATTTTTTTAATATCATTTTTAACTTAAATTACCCTAATTACCTCTAATGGCGGTTAATAAAACTAAAAAATTACTATTCACTAAAAATTATTTTCATCCCATTAAACCAAATTTTTCTTACTAATTAAAACCATGTATTTTGGATTTTTGAAATTCAATTCACAGAAGCGGTAAATTTTCGTTTAACAAAAAATTCAGTTATTTAACTACCACTGAGTGGTTTCACTATTCATCAAAAAATGATGTTTTTTCAGAAAAATACCAAAAATTCACCCTAAGATATATTTGATATTCTGAATTCAAAAATGATGTCTATTTTAAAAAATTCAAAACATATAAGTTTCATTAATTAATTTTATAATTAATTCCCACTGTCAAAACAAATAGCTTGTTTTTATGAAACAATATCTATCAAAAGATTGGCAATTATTTATGTACAATTTCAAAGTGAAATTAATTCAAATGACAACCATTTGATTAAATTGTAAAAATATATTGAAATTACCATTTAAAACCAATTAAAAATATAATCTAACCAAATAAATAAATTAGATTAAAAGGAGGTTTTGAATTAAAATGCACCATTTTCACTATTCATTAAAAATTGAACTTTTTTGGAAAAATAACAAAAACATACACAAAGTATATTATGATGTCCTAGTTATAAAGAAAGATTTTTATTTGGTCCAAAATAATGTATAAGAGTGACCAAATCTATTTTTAAAGAGATTTCTCCATCAAAAGGTGATAAATTGGCCTTTTAGTGAATATTAGAGTATTTATGCCTAAAATTTGAGTCATCCGCATTTTAAGCCTCTATAATTTATTAGGTAATGTAAAAGTATTTAACAAACATATATAATCATTTTGTAGTTAGTTCTGTTCATTCCCTCTATTACAAAAACTAGGTGTTAACTATCATTTAAAATAATATTATTATATTATTAGTGTGCAATGTAAGATTTCAAAGAAACTTTTTGTTGCGTATTGGGTACGCCTTCGAACATAGCATTCCCTTTAAAGTAATATTAACATTTTATCCACAAATATTAATAAATATGAAGATGTAAAATTCTTTATTTACCTGGGATGTTACACCCTTCCCCCCTTTTGCAAATTGTGTCCTCACAATTTTAAAATTGGGCTCGGAAAACTTCATTGAAAGCCCCACATCGGAAAAAGGAGTCAATAAAACTATCAATTTAAAAGAAATAAAGAGAAGTAAAAAGGTCACTCGAGAAAAAAAATACTAGGATTACATGAAAACATGGATATGGAGGAGAAAACAAACCATGAAGTTCTAATGGAGGGTGATATAAAGTATGTTTAGGAGAATGTTAACCGCATGAAAACCACAAAATTATGATGGGTTAAACGGTATTTGATTCCCTAGTATGAATAGTTAACATACAATGTTTTTTATTTAAGTTAAATTTCATTGTGGCATTTTTTATAATCATAACTAAAACATAAGGAAACTTACTTACTTGTCATGTAGACTTTCAACTTTTACTAGATTTCTAACACAAACTCATATTTTCTCCAAAAGATGATTATTTAGGATGACTTGTTGACATTAAGAGCACTATAAACAACTTCTTGAGAATCCCCTAATCCACAAAAGAGAACTATATATTTCCCATGTCTTTAGACATTAACCAAAAAGAAAAAGGATTGTACAAGATAAGATAATCCCCCAAAAGGATAATCTTTTATAAAAAGAAATACTACTTTTAATCTCCCAAATTTGTCAAACAAAACCCAAAGTTCATCAAAGACCATTCAATAAATATTTATCCATAAAATTCTTTAAAGTTATCAAAAATAAGATTGAAACCCAAATATCTGAAGGATTTAATCACATAGTGTTCCAATTTAAATCTTAACATTTATCTCTAAAAAACATCATTTACTCTTAATGTCTCATATTGAAAAGTAATTAACCAAATCGCATATACTCTATAATAGGTTAATCATTTCCATAGATAACCCAAAATCAACATATTCATGATTTGTAAGATCATTTAACTAAAAACAATTAGTCAGACTAACTAGGTACTTTACATAGCCCAGTGGTAGGTGATAAATACAGTCGCCCTTTGGTTGTGGGTTCGATTCCTGCAGCTTCGTCCAACGCCACGGGTTGTCACACGGTTTGCGTGTTGTCCTTTTTCCAAAACAATATAATTCTTAAAACATTCCCCCAAAATACATACAATCTTCAAAAAATAACCATAACATAATTTAACCTCAAGTTTATCAAATAAAATTCGTTTTTCATCCTAAAATGTATTAACCGGTAATTATCTCAAATTCAAGGATCATATAAACCAAAATGGTTCTTTATAATTATATCTACAAAAGAAAGGATAATTAATTTTTGAATAAAATTTTCATATATCAATCTTCAGGGTTACACATACTATAAAAATATTTCTAATGTAATCCCATCATCAAAAGAGCCTTAATAATTTTAAGAATTTCACCATCCATAACTCTTGAATCCCTAATATATTAACTTCTTACTCATTCAAAATTCTACATGATCCATTAACCATTCATTTTCAAATTATTTTGAAATACTTCTTTCCTAAAAACAAAATCATGAATCATATCCTAAGATTTCAATAATAGGAAAACATATGTTAAGAAATAATCCATACCTTTCATTGGTCATTGTTAGTTTTTTCATCCTCAATCGGAAAGGAATTAGGTACTGGTAAATGAATATTTGTATGATCCTGGTGATCCCGTTCCCAAAACATCTTCGTAGGACAAGTGTTTTCATAATGAACATGCACACCACATTTAAAATATTCAACTGATCATTCAGAAAGAACTTATTTCCCTTCCCTAGATTCAACTAGATGCTTCCTTTTTTATGGAAGGTTCTTGCTTTATGACCTTCATTTCCACATATATAGCATCATTCTATCACTTTGAAACATTTTCCTATGAGTTTATTTCCACATCTTTGACACATAGGTTTCTGAACATACTTACCTTTATGATTATTACCTAAACATCTGTAGGGATTTGTTTCTCGCATATATGATTCCTTATAAAAATCTCCATGGTACATGTGGTAAATCATGACTCCATATTGTTGATTGAAAATAACCACAAGAGTCCTCATTGTAGCTCCCATATCATTCAGTTGCTCGTTCAGAAAACTGTCACATTTTCTTTAACATCCAGTGTTACTTTGGTGCCTGCTAGATCTAGCCATTTACTAAAACCAAAAAGGTCAGTGTGAGAATATCAGAAAAATCATCATATAATACTAATATATAATTATTCATGTTATCTTAAACTGATTCACTTTATAAAAAAACTATGTCCCTTTCTGAAATCTTAACCATTTTGGTAATATCACTTATGATTAAGGAATACCCTAACCTCTAAAGTTATCTAAACCTACCTATGATACCAACTATAAGGACGCAACCTTAAAACATTAAATAATCTTGAATTAAATGAATAATTCACATTGAGAATCTTTTCAAGTTTAGACTTTTAGAGAATTAGGCCATAAGAATTACATCTCAAAATATTACAAAGTAGACACTTCAACTCAGCTTCCATTTTTTCATAAAATAAAATCTATAAAAAAGAAACATGTCTAATTCCATTTATTAGATAGCATGCCTTTCCTTGATCTCATCCTTGTCCCTATTCATCTTTAAGTCATGTGGAAAGCATTTCAAAAACATGGGATGAGCATAAAAAGCTCAGTAAGGGATAAAAATACAGAAAGAAAACATTAGTCCATGTATCCATAAGAATCAATTAAATCATACTTTACTCATAAAACATAAGAACTTTAACATACCTCATGATTCCATAATATTTACAATTAACTCATAGAAATCATAAGACATAAAGGTAACTTGAGGCATTCAAAACATTTTTACGTTGGGAGTAACCCTCATGGTTACATTTGGAATACCCATCACAGTATATTCCCTAATTATCTTTGGAGAAAAATTAGAGTTTAACTCCTTTGCATTAGCCAATGAATTAAAGATCTACCTCAGGCTCACCCACCCTTAGTTTATCACGGAACCACCCATCTTCAAAAACAATGCCCAAGAACCATAACATAATCGTATCACATAAAACATGCATAAAAGATACATAACATTTCCACATTTTAATCACAAGATATCAATACAACACATTGATATAATAAAAACATTATCAAAAAAATTTTCAATACCAAAAAACATAAAAGAGTATATGGTATTTATTTTCCCTTTAAAAACATTATGACTTGTTAAGTAATCCAAAGATCAAATAATACTCGTGGAGGCGGAAATACCGTTGTCACCATGTACGTTAAAAAGAAACATATTTTTTGACATTTAGTAAAACATTTCGTAGAGAAAAGATTACTTTTGAATAAAAGTAAAACTAAAAGGGGTTTATACACCATATAAAATAAAGTTGTGTATAAAACAAAATATACCTCAATAAAAGGAGATTGAGACGAAGTGCCGTACAAAGACGGTATCTTTAGATTAAAGATAAATCAATTACATAATTATGTGTGAAAAATATAAATACACCCAATATAAGTGGATATTAAGTGTAAAACAATCATATTCATTCACACATATTCATATAATGACATATTCAAGGAATACAAGTTTAACCCAAATAATTGAAATTGAGTTAAGAAGTTCCCCTGAAAAAATTCAACAACCTAACAACGTCACATTAAAATACAGAAAATGATTTGATGAGAGAGAAAATGGTATCTCATCACATGAACATAAAATTAAAATCAATAAGGATATAAAATAAAATATCCCAATATAATAAGATGTAAAATAAAATACATAACATAAGAAGTCTTTTAAAAAGAGAAGGGTGAAAGGTTCCCTTACCGATTTGGGTAACTTTTGAAACGTACACCCCATGAAAGAAGGGTCATTCAATGAAGATTTAAATACCCATAAATTAAATTATATTACATAAATAATACAATCATGGGTAGTACATACACCACACAAAAGGAAATAGTGGAAAATGTAGCAAGAATCTCATGGGAACACAAAGTGCGGTAAAAACCCCTTACCTCGTTCTGATCAATCGAGTCGTATGAACAAAAGATAATAAACCCCAAATGGATCACAGAATAACATGAAAATAAATTTAATCATGAAAATTTGCATGAAAGGGCAGTACACAATACACCACATGCAATAAATAAGTGGTGAACAATTAAAATCTCATGGAATTAAAAGTGAGATAAGAAATCCCTTACGAAATTTCAGCAGCCTAACGACCCCAATTATAACATCCAAAAAATGGATTTATGAGATCAAAAATGGACTCTCATCATATAAAAATAAAATTGATAGTAATTTTAATATAAAATAACATCCCCCTACATAAGAAATAGGATCTTAAAATAAATTACATAAAAAGAGTACTTAAAAAGAAAGAGAGATGTAGGATCCTTTACCACGTGTCTGACTTGACTCGCTCATATATTCCTTTTTCATCCTAAATGATAAATATAAGTTAATTTATACTTGCTTAAGAAAAATTTTCTAGTTCATTATTACTTTTATATCACTTATTTCCATGTTATAAGCTTTATGTAATCATTTAAGTTAATAATGGTTGTTTTGTCGATATTTTGTACTTGAGTCAAAAATGGACTTCTTAAAATTACAAGTTGTTTTTGTGGTAAAGTGTACATTACCTACAGAATGATAGTAATGATTTAGATATCAAATATATCATATATATATATATATAGTATATATATGTAATTATAATAGTACATAACATTTAGAGATAAGAAATGAAATGCACCGTTCATGGAGACGGTAAGTCGTACGTACGCTTGAACGCTACTTCCATTTCTATATGATAATTTAATGGAATGGGAAAAATTATGATATAAAGGTATATTATAATTATAGTATAATATCATATATAAATATAGTGACATATTAATGGCCACCATGAGAGGAGGTAGGACATAATTGAACAATCATCATTTCGTGAGGCAGTAGTTCACCGTCCATAGAAATAGTATGTTCGTCAGCCATTAGATGGAGGTGTGTGTAAGTGTTGCTAGAATAATTCTTATAAAAACATACTAGTATATTTAATATACTAGTTATGTTACAATATATAGGAATAAAGATAGTTTATGGGGTTAGAAAAACAAAATAAAACAAAAGAACATAAGAGAATCCATAACTTTTAAATCGGGTAACTCCCCTTGGTTTGAACCAAAAGGGTTTCAGGAAGAGCTTTATGCCTAAGGTAAGGCTTCTAGGATGAATATAGGGATGTTGGGATCTTATTTTAGTGAATTTTAGTCGATCCAAAGGGCTTCATAAGTGTGATATATGGGTAGGAAGTGGGGTCTTTTTATAAGGTAGAGGAGGGGCGATTTTGGAAAGCATGAAACTATTATTTTATTATATAATGATTTTCGGTTTCTAAAGGTCCCAAAATACTTAAAGTACAAGATAAGGTGTCCCATGTTAGAAATAAAATCCTCTAATAATAATTGGATAGGTTTTGGATATTATTTTAAACATTATCCTCTTATTTATTTAAATCATTCATTAATGACATAAACAATGCATCATCATTGTGTCATAAATACTTTTATTTATTTGAAGTGTAAAAATTATAAAAAAATTACCATGTTTGTAGGAAATAGTTTTATCTTTCTAATTAATACATATAGTAGAAAATACACCATGTATAACCCTTTGTAAAAATTGTTTTAGTAAAACAATACATGTTTGTGACAATTTTTTTACTTAAAAATGGTATTAATGTCATTATCTTACACAAGTGGCTCCATGGGGTCCCACAAATTGACCCATAAAATGTCTTGGTCCACCATGACCCATACCATAAGGTTAGTACAAGTGTAAAGATATTTTTATATTTTTATAATATCATTTTTACCTTAAATTACCCAATTTACCTCTAATCGCGGTTAATAAAACTCAAAAGTTACTATTCACCAAAAAATTATTTTCATCCCATTGAACCAAATTTTACTTACTAATGAAAACCATGTATGTGGGATGTTTGAAATTCAATTCATAGAAGCGGTAACGTTTTGTTTAACAAAAAATTCAGTTATTTAACAACCACTTAGTGGTTTCACTATTCATCAAAAAATGATGTTTTTTAGAAAAATACTAAAAATTCACTCCAAGCTATATTTGTTATTCCGAATTCAAAATTGATGTCTATTTTACAAAATTAAAAACCCATAAGTTGAATTAATTAATTTTATAAATAATTCCTGTTGTCAAAACAAATAGCATGTTTTTAAGAAACAATATCCATCAAAAGATTGACAAATGATTATGTCCAATTTCAAAGTGAAATTAATTAAAATAACACTATTTGATTATTTTTAAATATATATTCTAATTAAACATTAAATATAATTAAAAATATAATCAATCTATGTAAATAAATTAGATTAAATGGAGGTTTTGAATTAAAATACAACATTTTTCAATATTCATTAAAAATTGAACTTTATCGGAAAAATAACAAAAACATACAAAAAGTAAATTTTTATGTCCCTATTCTAAAGAAGGATTTTATTTGGTCCAAAAGAATGTATAAGATTGACCAAAACTATTTTTAATGAGGGTTCACCATCAAAAGGTGATAAATTGACCTTTTAGTAAATATTAGAGTATTTATGCCTAAAATTGGATTCATCCGCATTTTAAGCCTCTATCATTTATTGGGTAATTGTTAAAATATTTAAAAAACATATATAATCATTTTGTAGTTATTTCTGTTCATTCCCACCATTACAATAGCTAGGCGTTAACTACCATTTAAATTATTATTATTATATTATTAGTGTGCAACGTAAGATTTCAAAGAAACTCGTTGTTGCATATTGGGTATGCCATCTAACATAGAATTCCCTTTAAAGTAATATTAACATTTTATCCACAAATATTAATAAATATAAAAATTTCATATTCTTTATTTACCTAAGATGTTACATTTTTTCACTTTCATTGGTTTTATTATTATCTATGTCATTTTTATTTTCAAGTGGCCCTTATATGACTAAGTATATAAGATAAGATATCAAGGGTAGAATCATAATAATAAAAAATGATTTTTTTAGGTTTTAGGATAATTTTAGTCTCCATATCATATTATTCGTTACACTAATTGACCAAATTTACCTTTAATTATGGTAAATAAAAAATTATTGCAGTTATTATTCATAATTTCCCCAAAAAATAAAAGTAACTTATTAACATAATTTGAAGAAAATGATTCCAAATATAGAATCTATTTTTCATTATTCTAAAAAAAATTGCCAGAAATTAATATAAAATTAATTCCCATGGTCAAAAACAAAAAAGCATGGTTTTAAATAGCAAAAACATATCAAAGGATTATATTGTGTTTATATTGAATTTAAATGATAAATTATTTCAAATAACAAAAATTGGAATAAATCAAAAAAAGATAATCTACTTACACTTTAAAACCAATAAAAAAGAAAATCTAACTATATAAAATAAATTAGATGAAAATGATGTTTTAAATTAAAATACAGTTTTTTCCACTATTCATTAAAATATTAATTTTATCAGAGAAATTAAAAAAGTTTAACAAAAGTAAATTTTTATCTTATGGTTCTATATAACAAGTTTATTTTGTAAAATATAATACATAAAAGTTTTAAAAACTAAATTTAAAGTGGGTGCTCCATTAAAAGGTAGAAAACATCAATTTTTTAGAAAAATACTTCTTTTATCTAGAAATTTGATTTTGTTCATATATAATGTTATAGAAAATATATAAGTTGAATTTTTATGTTATATAAAATTAAAATTTTGATTAATATTATTCATAATAGCTCGTTTATATCCTATAAAATAATAACATTTTAATAATATATCATTGTTTATTGAAAGTCAGTATTGCGTACAAAGCATGTTTCCAATGAAGGTTTCTCCTGTGTGTAATGCAAGCCAAGTCAGTGTTACATTTATTGAATGTTCTCTTTAGTGTTATTATAACAAAATACATACAGAGTTCATTTATACATTGAACAAATTCTATACTCTGTGTTGCGTGAAATGAATTTTATCAAAAGAACATCAAATTGTGTGTAACACAAGCCAAAAATAGTATAGCTTAAACTGCAAGCTAATAAAGTGTTGTGTATATCACTACTAATATGTTTTTAGAATACAACACAATACATAAAATAAATTAAAAATAATATATCTTATAAAATCTCAAGGTGCTATATTCTACCCTCATAAAAAAAATTATCCCTCAAAATTCGTTGGGGTTATAAATGGATTACTTCCTAAATATTTCTTTCATAGAAACCCACATCCTAAAAGGGGATACTAAAACCTCAATTTAAAAAGGATTATTAGAAACATAAAAGTTACCCAAAGTATCTCATAATTGGGTTTCCACATAAGAGAACATAGCTGGGAAGTGAACACATGAATACATAAGAGAAATCTAACCATCATGATTGGAAGGATAGTGAAAGGAAATAAGGTTGGGATAAAGTTAACTTTTAGATAGTTGTAAATCTATGATGATTTATGTGACCATCTTATTAATCATATAAGTAGGTAGTGGGATAACATTTTTGGATTCAATATCTTATTCGTAATGTTGATGAATTTTTATATGAGGAGAAATAATTTCTTGATTTTAATATAATCTCACCATTGGACATTCCATGAACAATGTCTACTTTATCTCTTATTTAAAAGAATGATGTTTAATTTTTTATTATTTAGGTGTTAGAGTATATTATGATAGAATGATACTTCATTCCATATGTCTCAACAAAAAGGTTAGAAAATGTTTTCAAATATGCATAAGTGCACCTATAGTGAGATAATACATTTATCCAACAAACTTTGACTGGAAAATAACTTATACAATCCATAAATTAATAACATTACAATCCTTCCAAAAACTATAAATATAAATATTTAGAAGGAGGTAAACTAAATCAAGATAAAATTTTCCTCCCATATGTCATTATGTAGTTCATGGTTGTCACAATCCAAACATTTGAATACCTCAATAATTTATTTTCCTGAAACATGATAGTAACATGAATTACCATAGAACCATAGTGAAGACATGAATTATATCAAAATTAACTCTTTCAATGAAAAAAATACAAAAAACTATATATAATAAAACCATGATATAAATTTTTTCTAATATTAGTGATGAATTCATTAAAACTATCTAACATCTCATTACCTCCATATTCTCTCATTATATACATATCATGTAATTTCCAAAAGTATTTTAATTAATTTTTATTGTTACCAATATCATTTAACTTATATATTCAAATTCATAAGAAAAAACAATAGTGTAAAAATCCTTAAATTTTTCTATAATCCATAATACTATAAAATTGATTGTAAAACATTATTATTGATAATCCTATAATTTTTCAACTATCTTATTAAACTATTGACTAAGCTGAATCTTTTTATTCCTCTATAATTATTTTCACTCATATATAATTTATGGTATATTCATCATCTTCAATATAAATACTAACCATATAACCATTCTAATTCTCTTCATGAGATTTTCCCTTTGGGAATCAATTTTCTTCATGTATGTACATTCCTTATTTAGACCATTTAACTATTGTTATTGTCTTAGAAATACCAATATCCTTGTCCATTGTGTTAACTAGTTGAAATTAATGGCTTTGTGTCATTCTTTTCCACACCCAAAGAATCTTCAAGTTCCTTTGATACATTCTCCTTAACGCCTCTTCCCACATGATTTACATGAGAAAAATTACACTTTATTCCTCTATGATCACCATGAAACTCTATATTTCTCTTATTAATTGGGTCATGAAACTCTCCAAAGTTGATATTATTGATCATATTATGAGATTGATGATTAGGTATAGTAAATATGTTTCAACTTCCAACTCCCATCTCATTTGGTTTCTCATTAATAATATCATCCCATTGTCCACCATATTCCCTATTAACACGAATCTTCATGTTTTCAACCATTTTCTAAAACACAAAATGAATTGTCTGAGAAGAAAAAGTCATGTTAGAAAAAAAACATAATCATGGGGAGTACATTGAATCTCTAACATATTAGATTTAATCCAAGGCTATTCATGATCTTTACCACAATTCTTGGACTACGTCTAATTATAAGACATACCCTTTGAAAAATCCCTAGACATACCTTATAAATATATCCATGGATCTCAAAAATGTTTTTTCATCCTAGTTTTCAAGGGTTAAATAAACCTTTTCTCTGGTACCAACTATAGTGACCCATGATTTACATACATGGACATTACATTTATTTTTTTTGGAATACATAATACATTACCAAAATAGACTCTTGAAGATCATATTAGATTAGTGTCTTTGGAAACTCGGAACACATTCTTCTAGCTTGGTGAATGATATTCAACATTTCTCATAATGATCTTCTGCATTAATTTTCCTACTTAAAACCTTTCTTTATATCATGGAGAAAATAAAACTTAAAAAGGTTGGAATCAAATGCTCAGTCTAGGTAAACATTGTGATTATAAAACAAACCATAAACATTAGAATGTAAAAACATGAATGTAATGTATAAATATCAAAATCATGAGTCATGGAATAAATCATGGCAGTTTGTAATGTATAAACCATAAATAAAAATGACCAATATAACATAGAGTTGACATAAAACATGGTATTGTAGCCAAAAAATAAGTACATAATACGATTTCCATAGTAGCCAAGGCATTGTTGCCTAGACCATTATAGTGGAAAAAGTATATTATTAAACCAGGTTTACATGTCGTTCCAACCATTCATTACTGAACCATATTTACATACCATTCTAGCCCTATATTATTGAACCAGATTTAATTTTCTTTCCCGTGATGTATATCTAATGAGATATAAATATTTACCCAATGCATTGGTTTGAGATATAGGTCCCACCCTTCTCAAAATTAAATCATTCTTATATGTTACACAAAAACATAAATCATTCATCATAGGATAACCCATGAAATAAAATGGGTTTCATAAACATCATTCCATCATAACATAATATATAAAAGATAAATAGATTTTATTTAAATAATTCCCTCATTAATAAAATCAATGAAAAGTAATAATTGGGATATAAACATAACCCTATTTCATATTATATGGAAACTAATTTTGATAAAACACTTGAGCTTAATTCCTGAGGAAAATATCCATTATTCTTGGAAAAAAAATTATATTATCTAAAAGCCTCAAAAGTTAAAAATAAAATAATTTAGTCAAAAATAATCATGAAATAATTTAGATTAATAATCGTATATATAATTCAATATGAATACTTAAAAATCCATTATTTTTGTATATGATAAAAAAACATTTGTCTCGTACTCTTCCGAGAAAAATAAAAAAATACCTCTTCTGGAAAATGAATGAAAGATTCATTCCATACTGTTAAATTAAAATTCAACAATGGGGAATATTTAATTTAAGAAAATAGTTAATAATAGAAATGATATTATATATTTAGGAAACAAGGATGTGAATGATAAATATACCCTAGTAAAAACTTACGAATAAACAGTCTCGAATAATAATGAGATCGTAAAATTAACTCCTACCTTAGGTCCAATATGCATCATATATATCCAAAAAAACATTATAATGATTAAAATAATGTTAATTATTTATTCCAAAATCATAATCACTTTTATTTTAGCATTTCTGATCATATTTTCATCCGTTTGTTTTTAACATTTCATTGTTACTCCTTATTCAGGTATTTACTACCTTTTGTTCTCATGCATGTTTTGTTGGATATGTTCTTATTACTATTTTTAGGTTATATTTATATAATTTAAATAATATTATTTTTATAAAATATATCATATTTATTCATTCATTTAATTTACATAATCATTCTTTAATGATTATTATGTAGAATGAATCTCATCACACTTTGGAGACGTTAAGCCATACGTACACACGAGCGATGATATTGTTCCCATAATTATTGAATAGTATTGAAATGGATGATGTTTAGTATTTCAAAATCAAAATAATTTTCTATGAATTATATATATTTGTTAATTTTATAATTATACCCATCCATGTACGGTGGTGGTTAAAAAACGGATTACACCATGACCTGGACACGGTAAGTCATACGTACACATATTTGGTGATTTAATTATTTATAGGACGGGTAGTAGGTGTACTACGGTTGTTTCATAATCATAATAAACTCCAATAATATAATTATTAATAAAGTTATTACTTTATAATGAAAAAACTCATGATGATGTAGTATAAGAAGAAAGAAGTTTGAATGAATCGGTAAATGATATTACATCTTCTTTGATGTGCCTCCTCTAAATCTCCACTTAGAGTACTAGAGTTGGTCTTTAATGAATAACATGACCTCTAAAATGTTTCTTGGGTACATTAAATGGGGAATGGGATGGGTATGGTTGATCTTGAAGGAAAAAATTATGTGAAGAGTTGAGGGAGGAAATGCCCTTTTAAAATTGTGCTGAGGGCCACGTTTGGAAAACTCAAAAATATTAATCTACTTTATTTTTTAAAAATAATGCAAAATATCCCCAAAAATTTAATATATTTGAAGATAATATATGTTAAGATTTAAATGTAAAAAAAAATTTAGATAGGTTTTGATGTCAATTTAAAGATTATCATTTTAATTAACAATTAGTTATTTTATTTAATTTTTATTAAGATAACAAATGTTTCCATATTAAAAGGGTGATTTATTAACTTATATGATTTCAATTATACCACAAATGATTAAAATAAGACATTTTAGACCAAATCATAATTATTATATTTTTTTAGATTTTTTTTATTTTTTTTAAATAATTTTATAAAACATTATTGTAACAAAATATCAATAGTGTCAATTTTGACTCTATTAATTTCATGGATTTTTAGAAATATAAAAATAAGGTGTTATACTAGAATAAAAATATTTTATTATATTCTTAATTAGTCATGGTCATCTATAAAATTAATTATAAAAATTAATTATAACAAATTTTATTAATTTTAATATTTTTAGTAACATTTATTTGGTATAACCATTATTAAATTTATCACCACATCAATATTGTGTAATTATTTAATACACTTATTTTTAGACTTCAAATTTGAGATAAAATAATTTTATGAACATAAATTTACTATATTTTATAAGAATATATGTAATCAAATTTATAATCCATAAAATCTGACATAAAATGGTTTATACTTATTAAAGTATGAATGTTGAAACTTTAACATCAGTTTAAATAAAACAAAATAAATGTCATAATATCTTCTATAAATGTCCAAATGGTCACTTTCTTGGCAAATTGATTCTTATGGTCAAGATATAATATACCAATATGTTTTGGTCATGTTTTTAGGCACTTTTATTGTTATTAGTATTTTAATAGAAATTGTTTTATGGATTTCTCATCAATAAATTCATTTCTACATCATCAAAGTATTAGAGTTTAAGATAATTATTAATTTTTTAAAAATTAAATATAAATTATCATGATATAGGTATTTATTTTATATTTACATGTAATATTTATTCATTATTATATAACCTGGTTATATCTATATTAAAATTATTATACTTATATGAAATGTGAGATTGAAATTTCGTCACTTTCATTGGTTTTATTAATATATATGTAATTTTTATTGTCATGTGGCTTTTAAATGACTAAGTTTCGAACCTAAGATTTATAAGAAAAAATGTATTCACACTAAAGTATTTTGATAGGTTTTTGAATCATTTTATTCTCCTTATCATATTATTTGTTACACTAATTTACCTGATTTACCATTATCTATGTTAAATAAAAATTACCATAGTTACTATTCATAATATCAAAAAAAAGTAACCTATTAAAATAATTTGGACCCACTGATTCCAAATATGGAATCCAATTTTCATAATTCAAAACACATAATTTTAAGAAATTAATTTAAAATTAATTCAAGTTGTCAAAAACAAAAAAACGGGGCTTTAAGATATAAAAACATATCAAAAGATTGTCATGCGTTTATGTTGAATTTAAATGTTAAATTATTTCCAATGGAAAAAATTGGATTAAATGACAAAATAATAATACAATTACATTTTAAAACCAAATGAAAATATAATCTAACCATATAAAAAAATTATATGAAAATGCAGTTTTGAATTAAAATGTAGTATTTATCACTATTCATTACATTATATTTTTTATCAGAAAAATAACAAAAAATAAAAAAAGTAAATTTTTATGTTCCAATTACAAAGAGAGAGTTTATTTTGTCAGATATAACACATTAAATCTTCAAAAAGTAGATTTAAAATGGGTGTACCATCAAAAGCTATAAAACATCATTTTTTAGAAAAGTACTTCTTTTATCAGAAAAATTGATTTGGTTCTTATATCATGTTCTAGAAAATATATATGATGAATTTTAATGTTATATAAAATTCAAAATTTTGTTATTAATATTAATAATGACTAGTTTATATCCTATAAAATAATAATATTTTAATAATATATCATCCTTTAGTGAAGCTCATTATTGCGTACAACCAAAGCTATCAGGGAAGGTTGCTCTTACATGTAATGCAAGACTAGTTAGTGTTATGTTTAGTGAAATTTTAATTTTTTGTTGCTTATAACATAATCCAAACATAGTTATTTTATTCATTGAAGAAAATCGTAACTCAATGTTGCATGAAATGAATTCTATCAAAAGAACATGAAACTATGTGTAACACAAGACAAAAATAGTATTGCGTAAACTAGATGATAATACAGTGCTGCAAATTTCCCAAGATAATATTTCTATACTGTAAAAAATAATACATCAAATAAATTAAAAAGAATCAATATCATAAAATCTCAGGTTGTTACACTACCCAAGCCAAGTGAGGAATATATGGTGTTTTTTATACATCTTGGATTCGACATGGAGTGGTGTTGAATAAGGGGATCAAGTTATTGAAAATGGGGAATAGAAGTTTAAGGCACATGAATAGAACTACCATACACATGACATCATGTTACAAATAGTGGTTTATTCTTTTTAGTGTTGGTGACATTTTTGGTTAGTAGAAAATTTACTATGTATAATGATCATAAAAGGTTTATGTAAAACTTCTCACAATGATATTTGAATATCTAGAAGTGGAGATCGGATGAGTATACATGGTAATTTTATTTTGTGCTACCATATATTACTAAGTAGGGAAAAATCATTGTAGATTATTGTAGTTGTAAAACCAAGACTTAGGTAGTTTGTGAGTTTAGTGATGATAGGAAAATTATAACCTTACTGGATGAGATGCATGTTGTGGTTCAAGAGGGTCAATAGAAGATGTATCAAATAAAATTTTTAAGATATTATATATTTTTAATAAGGATTAACGAAAAAAATCATGATCATCTAGAATGGTTGGTCATGAGGGAAAGCCTTGATTGTGGGGATTCACCTTCCGTCTGAACCATAGATATGGATGAGAACATATATTTCATGAATTCAGTTGTTGTACCTAAAAGTATGTTAGATGATATTATGCATTAATTTAATGACTCAATGTGTGTACTAGATTCATGTTTTACCCAAATTTACCATTACCTATGGTGATTATATTAGTGGGTGGGAAAGAAAAATTGAGATAGCATGGTTCATAACATGATGATAAATTTGTTAACATGTAAATGATGACCATAATAAATGTCAAGGTTTACTACATTTTTTCAATATTCAAGAATGGTAGTGGGTTGAATTTATCATACACATTATAACGGGTCTCCCAAGGGCTTCTCAAAATAATGATTCTATTTGGTTAGTTTTGGAGTGACATAAGAATTTAGCACATTTCCTTCTTATACGAGAGACATTATCAGTGGGGCACTTGAGAGATTTTTATTTATAGAAAATATTTCGTATACATGGGGCTCTACAGAATATTGTTTTACGAAATTACTCATGATTAAATTATCACTTCTCTTATAGATTGTATAAGGTTCATAGTACAAAATTTTTACAATGTATGGTTTCCCAGCCTCAAATAGATGGGTAGTCAGTGCATACTATCCAAGTGCATGAAAATATGCTTCAAGAATATCACCGAGACATTAGAGGGTCTTGGCAGAAGAACCTATAATTGGTGAATTTTTTATATATTTATACTTATTATGTGACTATTTAGATGGAAGAAGATAATGCATTTTATAATAGTCCAGGAAGATCACCTCTATAATGGATGTTGGCTAGTGAGTCAGAGTTGTTGGGATTGAGTCTTGTGCAGGAGATATTGAAGAATGTTCAATTAATTTCGAAGTATATGAATACACCTCAAAGTATTAATAAATCATATTATGATATACAGCTATGACCCCTAGAGTTTATAGGGGGTGATCATGTATTTTATTGATTTTAACCACGATTAGGTCACTGAAGGATATGTAGATAGGGAATGTTTCCACCCAAGAATGAGACACCATTTGAGGTTGTGGAGAGAATAATTTTAGTGGAATACTAATTGGAAATTCCACAGAGGCACATTACAATAAATTATGTTTTTCATGTTTAACATCCTCACTATTATCACCGCAACCCTTCTCATTAGATAGATGTGGGTGATGTTGAGCTTGGCATAGATGATCCCTTTAAGGACCATCTGATACTTGTGTTGGATTATAGTGAGAATGTGTTGCATTGAAAAACCAAGATGATAGTTCATTTTCTTAGAAATATTTCCATGTCTAATAGAAAAAATGGGAGATGTATATAGATATATGGGCTCAATGGCCCAATATTTTTTTCTTAGAATCAAACAAATGCTTGGTGTACAACTTGAGGATGGGTTGTTTTAAGGTGGGGAGATAGTAAGATCCCAAACATTTCTGGAGATCTCTCAAGCTTTGTTAGGTAATCAATTTTCTTATTATGACTATAAATTTATTGATGTTTATCTCCAATGTTTTTGGGTGAAATTTGGATGTCTATTTGATGGGTTCAGGGTAGTGCATTGATGGCATATGGTTTTCTTAAACCATGCACCCTGCCCCAACAAGCCATGTAACACTTATAAGAGGGGGATTTCATAGTGAAAATATGAGTTCTGATACCATGTAACCTCTTAGAAGAAACCTTACACCCCCTATGAGGAGGTTTATGTTAAAGAAAAACCATGTTCTTTGAGATGTAACCATGAATAATGAATCTTAAACCACTATGATTTAGATAAATAATTCCCAAACCCTTGGAATTCACAATAAGTCATCCCAACCTAACCCAAAACGTTTTTTATAAATTTTGGATGTTCCCAAATGGATTACATGGAATTAAAACCTACTTTCATGTTTAATAAAATCATTGATTTAGGATCTACACCTCTCCATGTAAAATATACCCATACCAATTGTTTTCTCAAACATATCGCTTCTTTATCTCATCCTTTAAAGGGATGTTTTCATCGGTTGGTAGAAGATCTATATCTTGGTTTTGATTGATCTAATCAATTTGATTTGGGATTTAGATTTTGTATCTAGATATTATTTCTTCTTCATGTTCTTCATTGTTCTATTTCAATTGGCGATTTATGTTGGCATGCACTAGTCATCAATCTCGAGGTAGGATTTCTAAATTCAATTAGCATAGTCTTAAATTTCAATTATTTGATTGTGTTGTGAAATCTGAATTTCTATGTTGTGGAATTGAATCTTGATTAAAATAAATTAATTGATTAGTTATTTTTCGGAATTATGGTTTTTTAATAGATTTTCCATGTGAATATGGTATGAGTTGAAAATGGGAAAATTGAATTGGGAAGTTGTGATTATGAAATTGTTGAAATTGGGTTAATAAATTGGTTAATTAATTAATAAAATGTTGTGATATTGGAATTTATGGAAAATTATGATTGAGTTTTTTTAAGAAAGTGGGGACATGAATTGGTTTCCCAATTCATTCAGCCTAAGAAATTTAATAAAATCAAAAGTAACAATACATGCACAAAATGTACATAGCATACACCCTCAGGGTGTTAAGGTGGATACAAGAAAGATGTTCAAGAATATCAAATCAAAAAGATAATACCAGCCAACATGTGTTCAAGGTAGTGGGTCCTTCTTTAGATCATATATTCCAGCCATCAAAAAAACACAAGAGGTTGTCCCTCAATGGAGTGCCGCACCTGGATCCTCAACATAACATAGCAACCATCATAAACTCAGAAAAAGAATCTAGTAAACTATAAAAAAGTAGAACATAGAAGCAAATAGAAAAACATGGCACTGATTTGGAAAAGCAACAGTCGGGTTGAAATCTATACAGCAGGCCTGACAAAAACCAAAAAGAGAGCATGAGAAAATTTCTACTTCTTTAAGAAGAAATCAAAAAAACCATCTCAAGTGAAAATCCAAATCCATGAAGTAACCACAAAGAAATGTAGAATAGCAAATCAAACTATCTAGCAACAACAAGAGAGAACATTCCCATACTACGCATCCTCAAAAAGTCCAAAGGCATCAATCATGAAATTAGGTGATAAAAAATTTATTTTTATTATCCACAAGAAGAAAATAGAGGTTAATGAGAAAAACATTGGAAATTGGATTGAAAGAGAAAGCTCAGGTAACAAAAATCCGGGATTTTTCATTGAAAACTTCATTCTTTGATTGAATATATATCTCTTGATCCTGAGATATTGTTCTACAGTGATTTCACCCTGTTGTAGTTTCTGGTATTCAATTTCCTTCTGAAATTCCATATAAGTGTTCCGGTCTTGAGATTCTTCTTGCGGATCTTGCTGTGAAGACTCCTCCTTCGAGTTATCTACAAGAGGGTTTTCCTGGAAAGGTGCAACAACTTCTTTCCTAGAAGCATCAAGTGATCCTGTCACAACATTTCATTCAAGGTGTGAGTAATCCGTGTTCTTTATGGTTTTCCTAGGATTAGGAGTAATGAAACCATCCACATCCATAATTAATTTTTTTCTTTTATTTTCCATTTCTTTCAAATATGTTTCTTCAATTTTTCTAGGTTGGTCAGCCTCCTCAAATGAGGAGTCACTAAGGGCTGAATCATCTACAAGATCTTTAGATCCTTCATCTTCTTCTTTTGTATAATTTTTTTGTTCCTTATCAAGGGTATTTGTGTCAGGGTAGTCCATTCTTCCTATGTCCTGAGGGTATTCATTCTGGATGGGGGTATCTACCTTGGAGGTGGAGATAGTAGTAGTGACATCAAAGACATTGTTAACAAAACCCGAGATTTGATTGTGGGTGATATTCTTTTCTAAAGATATCTCCTTGCTGTTCACCAATGGTGGAGGGTATATCATAGTGATTTCAGTAGAGACTAGGTTCTTTTTACTTGAAACTTATATATGACCTTCCGAAGGAACTTTAGGATTTGATACACCGACCTTAGTAAGGTTATTGTCATTCATTTTAAACTCATGTTTGTTTTTTTTCAACCCAATTCATTTTCCTAGAGGAGAAGATGTTGATTTGAGGCTACAATCATTCAATTTATGACTAATATTAAGAAAATTAGTGCAATAATCAGCTATTTGTTAATAAATAACCTCTTGAAAAAATCCATAATTTCCATTCTAAATCCAAACCTGATTGGGGAGATCATTTGAAACATCTACTTCTACACAGATTCTAGAGACTGAATGCCTAGAGAGCTTCTCAGTTTCCAAATCAAGTTTCAATGGTTTTCAAATACGCACAACAACCAGGAATAGAGCTGGATACTTGAACAGAAGAAGCGGTAGACTGGGAAATCCATGCCAAATAAGTACAATGGGTGATTTAGTGAAGGGGTCAAAATTTGTTGTCCATTTGAGCACTCACATAATATAAGCCCCAAAAAACCAAGATTGCTTCACCCAAAGTATATAATAATAATCATGAGTATAAAAATTAAATAGCATGTTTGAAACATTAAGGAGGACGATTTGAAAATTTGAAAAACCAACGATTTCGAGCGAGCTTCGCAAGAACATCAGTGAAGGACAATACTGATCAAATTTCCCAATAAGAAAAAAACGCAAATCCAAGGCAAGAATTCTAACATAATCCATTGAGAAAGAAATCACCGGCTATCCACGGTGACAGAAGTTGTTTGGTTTAATATCAATATCCATGGCCGAAACTCCTTTGTAGGCTCTGTTATTCTCAATGGTTCTCCCTGCAATGACATTAGTGAAGGATCAAGCATTAGGGTTTCGCGCAAACTCAGTAGGGTTTCTCCCGCTCTCCCAGCAGGTCGAGATGTTCAGTGCTCCCATCTTCATCATTGAAAATTATGATTGAGTATTTGATTAATTGATATGATTATGAATTAATAAACAATAGGAATTATGAGACGGTTGACTTGACTATAATGTGTTAATGGGTTATATCAATTGAATATTGCAAAAATGGTTTAATGGTGAATGTATCATATTATTCCATATATTTAAAGTATTGAACCATGATTTGTTTTGATTTGTTGAAATGGTATATTAATATATGTGAATTGAGATAAGAAGGGTAATGTTGGTTAATCTTGATAGATGAGATATATATGATAAATGGGTGTCTATTTGATAAAATTTTGGGATATGGACAAAGGATCCAAATACCCATATCTGGTAAATTCGTTTAGACTAGGAATGAGGATTCAAATACCTATAAATGACATTGAGGTGTGGGAAAGGGACAAAGGATCCAAATACCCACAAGAGATAGTAAGTGTGGGATGAGAACTAAGGCTCTAAATACCCATGTGATTGGAGTTATGGGATAAGATGTTTCTTAAAAAACCCACAGGGTGCTAGAAATGATATTTTACACCCCTGAGTTTGTCAATGGACTATGGTTACAATTGGCCATGATATGATTTGAAATAAAATGATTAATGATAACCATGATATTATTATATAATTTAGACTCTGTCATGGTACGATGCACGTATTGAGGGTTTGGATGTCCTCAAGAACCCAAGGGTTTATGTTTTAAATAAATGAATAATAAAAAATGTGATAATTATTTTATCATGAATATAAATTATTCTTTATAAAAATACATACACTTTTATTGGATATATGTTGTTTAATACACTGTTGCTGGTGGCCTACTGAGTTGCACTAACACCCTACTAGGTCTGCCTGATTAGTACCTGAATAGACATCATGATGGGAATATAGGATAAGGGAAATAGATCCATGTTAGATGGATGAGTTAGGAAGAAGTATGGATGAGGGAACCCGACATGGTGTCAAGACCTGCATGGGAGAATTAGTGTGTCTTTATTTATGGTTCTCATTTGAATCATGACATGTATTTTTCATGACATATCTACTCTTTCGTTTTTTATATTTTATTTGTGTTTTGGTCATCTTGTGATGCTGGTTTTGTCTAGTTATTGGTTATATAATATATTATCCCTATTTGGTTTTTCTATTATACTTCTTTGATAATGATTTTATAGTTTCCCCATGATCAATGTTAGACACTCACTACTAGTAGGTAGTCTCTCACGTACGGGGAGGTATAACTAAGGTCATGTGAATGTCCAGATCAGGGCACCAATTTTGTCACTTGGGTCATAATTTTAAACATTTATTTTTCACTTCTAATTCCTGATTAGTAAAAATATTCTTGTGATAAATTTTATAACAAAAAAGTCAAAATAATGTGCATAATCTGCTTCACTATGATGAGTAACTATACCTTCCTAGGATATTTTTATACCACTGATGAAAAAGATTAGTATCTATCTAAAGGAATCTAAATTAGCCATAGACACATCATATGAGGATACAAAGGTAGATAAAGACAATGGCGATGCAAATTTCTTAGTACCAAGCATAATGTTGTAAACATGTTGTAATATATAAGCTGCAACATAAAGAAGGTATGACATGAATCTAACTAGCATTAGTAAATTATTCTACATGAGATCCCCCAATATTTTATCTAAAAATGTTTTAGACAATAGGTTCCCAATGCTATGGTGGACTGCTTTGATAATGACCACTTCCATCATCTCCATCTGAGTTTAAATAGTAAATCCCATTTGATTTAAAACTAGGGGATAGTGCCCATTTGAAGATGCTTTATCCTCATCTAATACAGAAACAATATATGAAACTCTTCGATTTCAATTATACCCTAGGACATACATGGACTCTTAGTAGGCTATTATAAGATGAAAATACCCTAGAAACTTATCCCAACCAACACATTTTGTCTATTCAACTCTCTAAGAAGTTATATCATCAGGATATATAGCATTAATTATGTGAATGAGAGAACATAGGGAATCCTCCCCTTAAGATAATTCATTGGATCACCTATAACAGAGGAAGAATCATGAAATGTATGAAATAAAAATCTTCTTTCTAGAGACACAAATATTTCTAAATAAATAAATTTTGGATGATGCTACTGAGTCCTATCAAAAGTATCATAAACCCAATTAGCATCACAATCACATCCTGATAAATGATGCGCACCTCTATTCCTATCATCACCGTTTAAATACTCATAATTTATGTCCTCATTATTATAATCATTATCATTATCCTCATAACCAAATTATACATCCATGACTTCTTTAGAGTTATTAACAAAATCTTAATATTATTTCCTCTATTGATTTTAGTCTCTTAATTACCTCGTTCAGTCAAGAGGCTCACTCTTGTTGGGAGAGATTCAGGTGGAATTGAAGATAAAAAAGATACAAATAGGATATTAGGGATATTTGGATCACTACCCTCTTCAACAAAAGTATCAACATACTCTTCATAAACCCAAAAAACATAGAATTCTTCTTTCATTATTAGAATGGACCCTAATTTCATCTAACATTAAGCATGGTTCAATTAGATTCTTGGATCTGGTAGGATTATCACTATTATTAATATCCACATAGATAATACCAATATCCATAAAATAAAACTTTTCATCTATGGATTTAAATTATCATTTGTATTTTTATTTGTAAAATTTCATAAATAGATACCACCACACATTACCTTTACCTCTTTATCCTTGTCTATCAAACCCTTGTAAAAAAAAATTATTGAAATCCACATAGGGTAAAATAATAAAGTTTACTGATATATTGATTTTCACATTTCCATCATCTACACCACAATATATCTATCAAGAATAATTTTATCCCATATTTTAATAAGGAATGGAAGATAAAATCATGATATATCATAATAGTGAAATCTTCTTTTCTAGAACACGATATGTGATTACTAAACATAAATAAGAGTATGCATTTTCCATCATGTTCAGTATTAGATGGTATTCCCATAATATCATCACCAGTTGGCTCCATAAGTGCGTTATCATATAAAAAATTCTCACAATCACATATAATAAATCCTTTGTAGTAATCAAAACCTCCTTGATTATGTACATTTATACAACATTCCCATTTTCATAAAGAAAATCTAACCTCTTGTCCATCAAACATACTTTGAATGAAAACCTTATTTTCTGCATAAATATTGCTTGAATATTGAGAAAACTAATGAACCAACCAATGATAGAAAATATCAATCAGTTATTGATAACCAATATATCCATCTTTGTCCATGGATCACCCGTAGTTCAAATGATTTTCTATATTAAATCCATTAAATATCTTCATCCTTATTTGTAACAACCATGTGGTTCTCAAGAAGGGGGTTTTACAGTTCAATAATAGAATGATTATATTATCCCATTGATTTATTCTTAGGAATCTATCCTTTTTGATACAACACTAAAGGGAACCTATCTCTCACTGCTACATTAAAAAAATGTGACCAAATTTAGCATGATGGCTGAATTTTAAGAGATAAAGGGAAGTCCTACTGGTTCAACAGAGTGGAAATGATCAAGAATGTTACTCAAATATTTATTAAAAGTTTATCATATCATTTATGGATTTGAATTGAGAAAATATAAAAATTTATAAATTTTAAAATCAAATAATAATTTGACATAAAAAATTAGAAATTATATTCCAATAAAGACCGGTACATTCCCAATGGAGGCTCTTTCCAATAGTGGATCATTCCAACAGTGGATAGTAAATATTGTTTCACCAATAATGGATCACCAGTGGGGGATCATCCAATAGTGGCTCATCCAACAATGGATTTTCCAACACTGGCTTATGCATGGTGGCTTTACCAAAAGTTTAGTTTCCATAGTGTCTTGTAAATCCGAAATTTATCACACCTATTTAATGTTTAATGTACATTAATCTATAAGAATTAAAGGGATTTGTAAAAATATCAACAAGATTTGTTCATTTCATAGGAATTCACAATATATATCCACTTTTCGAAATGATCTCTAAAAAACTAATATATGACATTAATATGCTTTATCCTGGAAAGAGAAACAAGATTGTTTGAAATGTTTAGATCACCTATATTTTCACAATTTTTAGTGACATGTCTGAATTGATATGTAAAATATTTCCAAGTGTGTTTCATCCGCAAAATTGTTTCATAACCACTCCTGGTAACTATGTACTCAACTTTAGCTATAGATAGTAAAACATAATTTGGGTTTTTACAAAATCAATATACTAATGACTTATAAAAAAGATGACATGTTCAAATTTTTATTTTTCCCGATAATTATCATCCACCAAAATTCAAATCTAAATAACAAGCTAAATCAAATAGATTTCCTCTAGGGTAGAAATTTCCTAAATATGTTGTATATTTTAGGTACATGAAAATTATTTTAACTGAAAGTAAATGATATTATTTTTTATCTTCTTTAAAATGGGGACTCATACACTCAGTAAACATAATATCTGGTTTCTTTGTAGTTAAATATAGAAATATTCCAATAATACCTATAATAATGGTTTGATCTAATGAAATTCTTACATCATGAAGTACCAACTTACATGTGTTACTCATGGGAGTATCTCCCCTATTAGTGATTTCAAAAAAAATTATTTTAAGTTATACAGTGTACTTAATCATATATAAAACAATTACTTCTTTATTTTAAAAATTATTAAAACTAATAAATTAATTAACTTCACCCATTATTCTCATTTGAAATTAATTATGCCTGAACATTGAAATATTAATACACAAATATTTTTTAAAAGACCCAAAAATAATATCCTCAACATAAATTTGAACAACTAAAACATTTTTTGAAATTATTTTAATAAAAATATTTGGATAAACTACTACTTTTGGAAATACATTAGATATCAGAAATGAGATGAACATGTCATAAAATGATATCAGAGCCTATTTTAAACCATATAAAGATTTAGTTAATTAAAAAACCTTATATAAAGAATGTTAATTTTGAAACTCGTGGGGGGGAATTTAACAAAAATATCCCCAACTATATAACTACTTATGAATAATCATTTAACATACATTTAATATAGTTTTAAATCCAAAGGATCTGTATAAGAAATAAGTATTCTGATGGATTCTTATCCAGACACTACTGAAAAAGTTTCTTTATATTTAATACACTCTTATTGACTATATCATTGTGAAAAAAACTACCTTTATATCTGACTATAGTTACAAATTCATCAACATTGTATCAAAAAACCCACTTTGTGCCAATAGATAGAGTGACCATAGGTCTATCTGCTAGTTCCCAAACTCTATTACCCTTAAATTGTTTATGTTTATCTTATACTTCTATTACCCAAAATTTATCATTAATTCAGTCATTGATGTTGCTAGATTAAATATGTGATAATAAATCTTCATGTTAAAACTAATTTTGTAGTGAATATCTAGTTTTTGTATCTATATATAGATTTTCAAACACATAATATAAAATATGGAAACTATGAATACTAAAATCTTTAGGAATATAAGGTCTAAAAATATCATGGTAAAATACAGGTTTAGGTTTAGGTTCAGTTTTAGGATATTCCTCAAAACATGATGAATTTTATAATTGATTCAAAGAATTTTCATATGTTTTAGCATTGATATTAAATTTTGAAATAACTTACTCAAGATTTTCTTATGATGTATTAGGATCATGTAGTTATGTTTCCTCAAATTTAACATGAAATGATTTTTCAAAAATCATTATTATTTTAAAAAAAAAAGTATTTTATTTAATATATATTGAATAATAAAGAAATATTACTTCATCACCCTTAAAAGTAAATTTTTCAATATTATCATTCATTTTATGAATAACAACATTGATACCAAAAAATATAATGTTACTGACATTTTGGTTTCACCTATTCTATAATTAAATTGGTTTTTTCTTTATGTGATGACTAATTAAAAATCTATATATTATATAATAAGTTGTATTTCTAGCCTCTTCCTAGAAATAAATTAGCAATTCATACTCATAGATCATGGTCATGGTTATTTCTTAAAAGGTTCTATTTCTTTTTTTTCTAAAAATCTATACCTCTATAGTGTCCTTGATGTAGAAAAGTTACGATCATAGTCATTTTGTCATAAAAATGATATAATGTATTTATTTTCAAACTCATGACCATGATCACTTATTATGGTCTTATTTCAAAGACCAAAAATTTTTTTATACATATTCTTCATACCTAGTAAAATAAGATAAGACGTCAATTTTTTGAGAAAGAAAAATTTTAAATATATATAAAGAGAATTACTCTAAAAAAACATAAACACAATGCTTAAAATTTAATATAGAAACTCCCAAGGGTCTAAAATATTACATTGGAACAATATATAAATATTGAGAAGTTAAAAAATATTTATTTGATTTGAAATATAATGATTTTTTTTCTCTTTTTGACATGGGTTAAAAAATGTTTCATTTGGTAATTCTAGTTTAGGATGATCATTAATTATACTTTTCATTTTAATATTTCTATGATATTGAATATTATAATTGCCTAGTCTTTTATTCTAAAACCATGATTTCTTATAAAATTTACATAGACAAGAAACATTTTTAGAAAATAAATAGTCCAAATTTAACACATTAACATTATCATTTCATAATATAGTAAAAACCAAAGATATTTTAGAATAAAAAACATTATAATAATTATTCTAAATAATAAAATGAAAACTATTATCAAATTGTAGTGAGATGCTAATCTGATTATATAATAAAAAAATTTATATAAAAAATTTACAAATTAAAATAGTGTTTGAATTATAGATTTGGATGAGGTCAATAATTTCCTCTCAAATTTTGAACAAAAGTGACAAGACCATCATGCACATTTATCAGATTCCTAAAATGTGAAAAGTATCCATTTATGTTTCTAATGTTTCTACTCTCCATGTGCAATGAGTTCGTAGTTGTAATTTTCATGAAAGTTCTAAAATAAATTATAAAAAAACTTCTCTAGTACGAAAAATTTCTTTGGTCCAAAAATATTAATAATCAAGGAATTATAAACCAATAATTTCATAAATTATTTCTTATAAGAAAATTAAAATAATTTGGACTTAAATTTTCTTTATTTACAAAATAGTAATAATTGGTAAATGATTTTATGGAAATGAAACATAGAATAAAACTATTCTTAGTATTCCTCAATTGTATAAGTTGATAGCCAATTCTTATAGTCTTATTCGGAGTAGACTAATTTCAATGATTTATAATAATATTTTTTCTCCCATTCAAAGATCCTTACAAATATTTTCTTATTTTTAATCATTAATATTTTAACTCAGTTTTATTCTCTAAAATACGAGTATATTCAATATCTCAAAACTATGTTTAGTTTTAAAATTACCTATCAAGGAATAAGGTTTCTTTATAATCTTATAATGACCCTTAACATTATAAAACTTATATTCCAGTATATTATTTTTAAAAAAAATCTATTTATTAAGAATTTTGTCACTTTTGTTTTCATATCCATAGTGATTAGATATATTAATAGGAGAATCATGAAAAAAAATTTACACTTTAGATATGTTTGACATAAATTCATAATTCCCCTTTTAGGCTTGTCCTATTGGAATAAGTTTCAATCACACAATTTGTCTTTTGAATCACTCAGGGTTGATTTAATTTCATTCTTGTATCTCTTATCCGAATCATCATATTTGTTCTTGAATTTTAGGTTATAAGATTTTTCATTAGCATACCCTTTCCTATTACAATCATAACAGAATATTTCATTTCCAATCATCATACTTCTTCCAATCCTTTCACCACATTCCTATATTATCTTATTTACTTGTATAACATGATTATTTAAAGAACATCCTCATCATGTATTTTTTTTTGAATCTTCTGGCTAAATAGACCATCTCATAATCCCTATCCTTTAGCGAATCCTCATCACATGAGCTATCAATATGAATATTCTTCTTCAGTTTTGATGATGTTCATATGAAGGAGCCAAATTTTTTTATGGATAATCCACTAATTCTTTGTTGAATTTTATTTATTAAATGAAAGTCATCAGTTTTCCAATTAGATCCTTAACATGTTACTTTCGAACCTCACATGATTCATGAATTCACCCTGAAGTTCCTCCACATAAATCTAGAATACACCTTAATAAGCGTATCACTTTGTCTTTATCTGAAATAGATTTTCCCAAGTAGTAAATTGTATTCACTATATCATTAGAAATGAGGTACATATAAAAAATTGGCAAATTAATTTGTTGGTACCGAGGTTGTTTTTTTGTTGGAAATGGATCCTGGATTGTGTTTTTTTCAATCCACAATAGGATAACCATGGAGTTTGTAAGGGAAGTGATCTTATATTCCATGATGATTACAATATTGAATGTGGAACCATTTTCCAACATGTGAAAAAATTTTGGGCTCAAAATCCTGAGGATGAAGCTAGCATCGTAAAAGGAAGTCTTATAAGAATGGAACTTATTAAAAATGGTAATAGCTTGGTTTTCTTGAATAATAGAATGATATTTGAAAACATATGGAGAATTAGAAACTGTGATGTTAATCTCTATAATTATGAGAATCTTCCCGAGCAGGTTTAATTTCTATAGGGATTCACGAGTTAATAAACATCATGGACATGGTTTTGGAATTTCATGATTTTTTTAAATGTAGTGGGGTATCAGGAATGTTTGAGATTATAAATCTATGGCCACCCTCCCATCATTTCACATGAAAATAATTTTATAAAATCCATAATTACTCTAATTTTTTGAAGGTAGGGATCTCCACAAATCTGCATTTCTATGCGTGATTGAGCATCATGAAAAGTCTGTTTAATTGTTTACTGATGACAGCGCTTGTGAGTAATGGGTGGTTCTTAATGAATGAGTATTCCAAATATACTAAGTAAACTACTTAAAGGAAGTTTGTTTTTCTACAGCAGTTTGATTTATGGAGATTGTGAGCTTCATGAATAATAGTTCTATTTTTCATATTTAAGTGAGAGGTTCTTCATAGTGCATCTACTCAAGTGTTAAATGCATGAATATTCTCATTCTAGTTTGAGAAAAATACTGAAATACTTATCTACTGAAGTGAACATCAAGTTGAAAACTAAGTATGTCTTCACCCAAGGAAGTGGGATATGGAGATTTGATGGAAGTGTTCTGAGGGACATAGTGTGTTATCCCTAAAATCATGTAAATGTTGTGAGCTTGGAATAACGCGATTTTGTATGAACTATTGTATTCCCCAACTAGGTCCGATTAGTGGGGTTTGGTACAACCAATACATAGTTAGTTTTTTTTCTTTATACTAGGTATTAGTGGTGATCTAAGTAAATTTTTCTATTGCCTCATTCCCTGTGATTGTTTGTTTTCAGCTCGTTCCAATCAGATTGGTTTAACAGGTTTCTACCATCATGTGGACAAGATACGGCATTGGAAAAGAAACATATGATACCTTGTTTTACACCTCTCTTATGAGGGTGTTCTAGGGTCTAAAACAACTTTTAATTTAAATATACTATATTTAATAGTATAAGTAGTTAAACACATTTTTTAGAAATTTGATTCTATCACAGGAAACTGAAAAAGAATCCCAAATTTCAAAATTAGTTGTTCATGAAGATATATGATTAAATTCTTTATCAACCAAAAAATAATTAAAATAATTTATATGATGAAAATTATTTTTATAATATGATTTACTTGGATCTTCCATTTATGATCTAGTAGTCCTTGGGTTTTCATGATTTTCTACAAAAGCAGTCCATATTTCGAATCCTATGCTATCAGTATGGTTTTTCATTTCAATTTTCAACAAATTATAGTTAGTGTAATTAGAATAAGGAGTTTCATTGGCATAAGGAACATTTTTCCATTATTAATAAAGAACTCAATACACACATAATATAAATTTAATATCATTAAAAAAATAATTCACAATTGATAACCTATTTCAAAAACATATGATGTAATTTTTTCATATTGAGTAACAAAACATGGGGTGAAATGAGTTCTTAAAAAAAAGTCTATTAAAAACATTTTATTCAAAAGTACCCTAATTTAATTTCAAAAGTCTAGTTAAACAATATGGTATTTTAAAATATTTTTTGTCTATTAAAATTTATCTTAATTTGCGTCTAGTGCTCATTTAATACAATTTTTGGGAGTACATTATATTTTCAAATCATAAAACTTAATATAATCATTTGTATAAAAAGAATATAATATTTACTATCAATAAATGTGTATTTATTACAGAATAAAAAAATTTTGTTTTAGATTTGAAATAGAGAAAAAACACATATTAAATTAACTAAGTGGTTCATTCTAAATCATACACTGAATCCCCTCCACATAGAAATTACGCACTTCCATGAAGATTATTATAAAAAATAATTTAATCTAGATCCTAGATTGGGTATATAAACAATATCACATAGCCTATGAAAGATCAAATACTATTATAAACTTATACATAGAAATAAATACAGAAAAATACCACACATAACCACTTCTATATATTTTATGTTTAAACAAATAATGAATATTTTAGAAAATATTAAGCATTCTATAGTTTAAGAATATGAGTCTGGGTGTGTAGATAAATAAAGAAATAAAACATTATGATCAAACATAGTTAAAAAACAAAGATAAAAAAGATGTAATTATAAATAAATTTAGCAATTCGCATACTTTAATGCATCATATGAGCAAGGGTCCTCAAATTATATTTAGTGAGAAGGTCCCAAAAGTTGTCCAAAGGATTCAAGAAATAGTTAGTCATGGAGATCTCTTTTATATTTGAAGATGGTATAAAATTATTATCCTAATTTAGTGTTTGAAAAAACATCATCTTATGTCTGTTCCACACTTTAATAGTTGCATGTATTCATCTTGTAGTTACATGAATCATTTTTTCACAAAAGGTATGTATTATTAAATAAATATCATTGTATATTCAAATATAGGTTGAAGAATAATATTGATTACATCATGGATCCTATTTTTGTGTATAAAATTAATAAAACTCTAACTTGGACTTCAATGTATTTATACAACAAATTTGGAATAATAATTAAATAAATCTACATTATATAATGTGAATTTGATCCATTATATAACCATTGGAAGCATTAAATTAAAATGAATAAGAAAAAAATGGTTGAAATGATGAAAATAGATCAACTATGAAGATAATAACGATCAATGGTAGAATTTTCAGAGTTATGAAAGATGATGATAACATATTTGAACTAGTAATGGAATTTTCCTAACTAAAGTACTCCTGGAAATATCTCATCTGGTTATAGTATGACTTCAGGTAGCACAATTGAACTACCTATGTCACATGGATGGCGTTAGTTCATTCCTATTAGTGTAAAGTCCGATGGTAGCTCATCCAACTGTAGAATAATGTTGGAGATAACACATGCATAGAAGTTTTAGAGAGCTCATGGTATCATGAATCTAATGGTAGTATAATTAATAGTTGTTTTATAATTTAAAATAGTCATAGAATGACTCCGATGGTATAAATATTAACTTGATTGTTTAACACTTATAATTGTGGTAGAATATTTGAACTAATGCCAGTTATTTCTTTTACTTATCCAAATTTACACAATAAAATGGTATACTATCATAAAAATTTATGTTTCTTTAGAATAATAATAAACATGATTTTTGAAAATTAAAAATAATTTGTACGAACACATTTTATAGTTAATAAAAATATTTTCTATGATGCTTCTCACTAAGAAGAGGATGATAATATTGAAAATAGAAGACAGGATGAAGAGACACCTAAATATATTTTATTTAGGCTGAAAAGATATGGTTATGTGATGGAAAATAAAAATATTAAGAGTGGAATTGAAATATTAAAATGATAAAATATTTCGTTAAGATTACACCTTGATATATAAAAAACCATGAAAAATATTGATATGGAAACCATGTAATAAATCAAGATGGATGATATGAATGACATACTTAAATATAAAGACAATATTTATTATTTTAATATAACAAGTCTTATTATTAATTATAGGATTTAATTTATTTTCAATTAATTTCTATTCCTATGTAGAAACACATCAATCAATCAATGCAAAAGTTTCAAAATTCCATCAAACAAAATGGTGAGTGCTATAAATAAGTTTACAGGGTCATATATATTAAAAAAACATATATAATTTTTATATTTCAATGAAAATAATTATTACACACTCTATAATGTATTGAAAATGGTTTTTGTTGTGACATAAAATAGACGGAGGTGATTATACCTCACAATATGGAGAGAATAAACAATTATACTTCTTCCATTAATGCTTTTGAAAATGATAATTATAAAGATGTGTATAAGTAGATGAATATAGAGGATAAAACTAAGGGAAAGTATAACGTGAAGGGGGAATAAAAAATTAAAAAAAATAATTTAATGAATTATTATTCAAATACAATGGCAGAGTAATAAGAATATATTGAAGAGTAAAATTTTTAACTAACTTGATTTCATATTGATGGAAGATATTTGTGTTTCATAGTCTACATAAAATATCCTATGTGATTTATAATAGTTTATCATAGCCAATATGAACGATTGTCCAAGAATGAGGATATTTTTTATTAATTATTAATATAGGCCACTACATAAAACATCTTAAAGAGAAAGTAATATTTTAAAATACTTTGAAATTTTTTTGGAATCTTGTGGGAGGTTGAATGAGTATGGACACATTTTCTAAAATTGTTTCCCAAAACCACTGAAGAATCTTAAGAAAATGTAGAACAAAAAATATATTAGTAGGATGATTAATAAAAAATAATTAGTGATTGTGAAGTCTTAGAAATCAATTAACTATGGATGGACTTGGATTATTAATAGACAGTTCTCTTTAAACATGACTAGTAATAAAAAAAATTTGATATACATAAAATATAATGATGGAGGAGTGTGTTCAATTAGGAAAAAATAATCATTTAATGACATTGGAGATTAATTTTCCAATATTGGTGATATGAAACATGAATAAAATTACATTATCTTATTCAATTTATTAATGAATTGTATCTTGAGTATCTATAAACTTTATAAAATTTTAATATATGAAATATTTATAAATAATTGATGTTCTATAATAATATTTAAGGGTGACACAATAATAATTAAGGGATTCACAACAAGGTAAAACCTATTCTTGATTTAGAATGATAAAAATAATTATTTCTAGTGAATGATAGTTGAAAATTATCTTTTTTTGGATATGTTGATATTTTTTTCCAAACATATTGGTTATTCTAATCATATATAATGATGTACCGAATCTTTATAATATGAATCATGATATATTTAGTACTTCTGAAAAATTTCATATAAAAAATTTGGTCAAAAATATCAATAAGCTAATAGAAATATGGGAAAAAACCAATTTGAATTGATAGAGTTGGGTCTATGTGATCCGATATTTATAATTCTACCAATAGAGTTATGAATTTAGTTACTTTTATTGAAAATTGTAATCATATAATGTATATAATTTTCTTTTGAAGAAGTAAAAAATATATAGTGGTGTAATAAAATTTTATGGTGTCCTAAAAATCAAGTAGCATTTGAAATATTAATATTAATATTTAATAATATACATCAATAAAATAATAATGATATTGAGTTATATCACACAAATAATGTAATAATTCATGAATACTGTAACTCATATTGACCCTAGTAAAATAGTGTAATTTATAAGAATACACAAATTTTGATGAATAGCATAGGGACAATATTTTAATAACCTAATGACTCAATATTATTTTAGAGAAGTGATATATAACAAAAAATAATTTTATAAATGTAATTTCCATTCTAAATGAATATATATATATATATATTATATTATTTATCAGAATAACATAAAAAACGTTATTACCTCCTTATCCTTTTATATCATTAAAAAATACATCAATAATATGACTATTGGGAATTCTGACCGTTAATATTTACATCCATGGGTAATTTTTGTTCTATAAACTGATTGTTAATATTATTATATATTAAGGGTAAGAGTAAAATCAAATTAATGAAAAAGGAAAATGTGTTGGACCCAACTAGTAGGATCATGCGTTATGTGGATCATTTTCAGAGATTATGATAGATATAAAATCACAAGGGTTTTCCCTTGAGTAATCCGAAACTAATATTCAACAATTGAAACTCAATTTAAACTATTTATAGACAATGTTCATTATTAAAGAGATCAAAACACAATATGGGTTCTTCAAAACACTCGCTGAATGTAATACCACAAAAAAATACCCTTAGGTTATATACAAATGTATCAAATGTTTTGTTATCAAGAACATAGTAATGTAATAGTTTTATTAGAAAAACCATATTTTAATGATCCCAAATCATGATTATTATATATTTATCATGGTAAATGTTTTATGATAGTAAATAATTTTCTATGAAACATTTTGAAAAAACATAGAAATGTATTTTTCTATAATTAGTTCATGTGATCTACTATTGGATAAGATTATGTACCATTAAATCAATATAATATAATGTTGAACAATATCTTCTATGAGAAATTAAATCTAATGCATCTATCATTTAGATCATATAACATTAGTGAAAAATAATCTATTGGTGAGTTACATCTACTTCTGGAGCATCTACTGATGATTCATATACAATTAGAGTTATGATACCACGATAATAAAAATACCAGATGAATAGTCTTATCATCATACTAAATGTACTTCTAGACTCAATATATCACCATTCTATATCTATCGTCTAGGTAAATTGACATATAGACATGATTCACTATCAGAAATTATCTATCCTTTGTCTAATATATCACTACTGATGATATACAACAAGTATGTTACTAGTTTTGTTCTAAATCTCACCTAACTTTCATTCCTCTAATGGTTAGTTTGTGGAATTTAATAGAGGCTACTGCATGTGGATTTAGGAATCATTATTCCTAAACCACTCTACATATGCATTGAAGAAAAAGTCATTCATTAATATTTTAGTGACATATACAAGGATATATAAAATCATTTAATTTAACAATTCAAAATTAAATTATACATATAGAGTTATATATTTTAGAAAACACCTTCACACAAGGTGGTGGAACTGTGTGCAGAAAAAATGATCCAATATCTCCAATAAAAAAGTGATATAAGTATAGATAATACAACTTTATTTTCTTAATCGACTCTGGAAATTGACACACTAAAAACAATAGGACTACTTAGATATCCATGACACATTTTTTCGCAACAGATTCATAGAAACTTGTTTGGGCCCCTTATATAGACAATGATAAGTATTGTTGAACTTATGATGTTATTTAGACCAAGCATCAACAATTGTTATAATCTATAATAATTCTCCCTCTCTATTTATGATTTACACTTGATATGTGTGTTTTATTGGTCTATTTATCTATAAGCAATGGATGTTGTTCCAAAATTTAGTGTGATTATCACACTTCCTCAACTTTTCTCTTTTGTATACCTATAATAGTCATGGAGGTGTTTATGCATAACCTAGTATTGTTTTTTCATCACATGTTGTACTGCATAAGAGGCTTTGATCATGGAAAACACATTTTCTCAAGTTAATAAAACTAGATATTAGTCGTTGATGAATTTTACTATTTAATAAACCCCTTCATCGAAGGTGATTTCCCTGTGGATGGGATTAAGTTTCATCTTGAGACTGAAACACAATTTATTTCTAATATGTGTTTTATCAGTTTTATTCTATATTTCAGCCATATAATTATATCTATTATTTAAATTTTTTAACAAAATAATACATTGATATTGAGTATTAATTTTTATTTATACAATTTTTTGGATTAAGTATGTTAACTTAAAAAGTAAAGAAATTTGTAATATATTTTATCTTATCCTTATCCCCACTTCTGAGATATTTTTTTAAAATATAAAACTAATACAATTCTTCAGTTTTGATAAAAATTGAATTTTAATTATTTGGGTGATTTAGCTTTACTGATTTTTAATTGAAATTTTTATTAGTAACTCAATTCATCCCCAATTTAGTTTCACACACTAAAAATAATTTTGTATCATAGGGTCTTTCAAATATATTTTAAACTATGAATTAATTTTCTTTTAATAATCATAAAATTATTTATTCTTATAAATTTATTTCTATATAGATAATAATACACAAGATGGTTCCACTAAAAATAGGCCTATTAATTTTAATGGCACAATATATGCTTAGTGGATGATTAAAATGATGATTTATTTAGAAATTATGGGTTCTAACAATTGTATTATAAATGATGAAAAATATGAATTAAAAAAACATATAGAGTTGAATGGAGTAATTCTACTAATGAACCTTATAACGATAAAATTAAATCCACGCATGATATATATTTATATATAGAAGATTTGGAATTTAATTTTATTTCATCTGCACTACTATATTTGGAATTTGTGATACATTAGCTATATCTCAAGAATGAAATTAAATTTTCAATGAAAATCATTTGAATACTAATAATATTAAATATTATACTTTTAAGATAGAAACCTGATGAGGTAATTTTTCACATTTATCTTAGTTTCGATTATATTTTAAACTTTATGTCATCCCTGTGAAAACAATATTTTGATAAATACTATGTGATGCGCCTATTGAGGTGTTTACGAGATAGATTGATAGGATCTTGAGTAACAATTCAAGAGTTTTTTTATGTTTCAATATTGAATTGTAAATATTTGAAAGGAATTCCAAGAATTTGTTAAGAGTAAATCAATGTAAAAAAATAAGGATATTATGAAACAATGAGAAACATATTTCATTCAAAACTAATACTTGCAAAAAAATGAGAATATCAAATCTAATAACAAATGTCATGAAGTGTCAAATTATGATTGCAACAAATAAATAGCCTAACTGAAAAATATTCAAGAAACTATACCAAAGTATGTTGTTATTTAAGAAATCTAGCAATAATGGAAAGTATAACAATAATTATTATTAGAGAAAGGATTGGAAAAATGATGAAATAATAAATTATATATTCTTTTTCATATTCTAGGGAAAATTATATGTCAATGATGACTATAATAAGATTAAATTCAAGAATAAATATGATGAAATTGATCAGATATATTAAAATATATACTAAAAACATGGAGTGCTTCATAAGATGGCTCAAGTGAATCAAATTCACGTAGATAAGTCAACCATGAAAGAGATAATATGTGTTTATGTGACAAACATATCTAGTTTATCTTTTATTATACCGATATCTCATTTATTAATTTTTTATCCTTAAGGAGATAAAAATATTAAATAAAACATGAAAAATAATAAAATTATTACATACTATTAAATGTTTCTCGATTATTTTATAGATCATAAAGATAAATATGAAATTTTAATGAAGAAAAATTCCATGTATTATCATTTGAAAACAAATCTTATAATAGAGAAGGCTAAAAATGAATAATTACACAAAAGAAAAAAATTAGTTAATATTTTTTAATGACCAATTAAAAACGGATTTTATATGATTGAAAAATGGAAGAAATATATTAGCCATTATTTTTGGAATTAATATTACCCACAAATATACCATTGGAAGAGGATACCATCTTATGTGAAGAATGATTATTAAAAATTAATTTATTACTTATTCTAGTTATACGAATTACGTTACAATTTTTTATCCATCAAGAACTAACGATGTTTCTATTTTTAAAATTATAAAATATAATTTTATGAGGCCTATTAAGTAGTAATGTTTTCCTAAATAATTGACTACCAATATTTAAGGATATAATATTATTTGGGTACCAGATTAATTTTGGGTTAATAATTTTATTTCATGGAAACCTTCTAAAAATAATCTAGTAAATACATACGGTATTTAAATAGTAACTTACCTAGACACATTACTAGGTAATATACTCGTTTTTAGAACCGAATAAATAATTATGTTGCATATTACACTTTCTGTGGTGATGTCAGTGGAAGAATAATTGGACTCAATCAAATCAAAAAATGTTATACTATTTCAATTACAAAAAAATTATTTATATGGGTATTAATGTATAATCTTCTAATCATGTCACAACTATGTAATAATGGTTTCCATGTATTATTTGAGTGTACTTCCTATAATGTTTTTATTCAAAAAATTAATATTTTTTTACTTCTATATAAATTAAAACCTATATGTTGTTATTTTAGATTCATTTTTTCCAAAAACATTCATGTCTAAGTTCATTTATCAAAAAATATAGTATTTGGAATATGAGACTATCCCATTGTAATATTCATTACATTAGAAAGATAACTCGTAAAGGGTTTATCAAGGGTCCAATTAAAATAATATTCCAAAATGATAATGTATATAACCCATGTAAAAAATAGTGACAATAAAAAATCTATTTCAAATTAAATTTGAATGTTTTAAATTCTCAACCACTAGAGTTAGCTCATATGAATCTGTTTGGACCTTGTTGTGTTTCTTAATTAAATGGAATGCACTATTTTTATCTTATTATTGTTCAATTTTCTAGATATACTTGTGTATTATTTATAACTATTAAAATTTAATCTTTTTCTAATTTTTCTTTGTATTCTAAATCTATACAAATTCTTGGTTGAAAAAGAATTAAGTCCTTATGAAGTGATCATGGTTTGGAGTTTGAAAAAAAATATTTTGAATCATTATTCTAACAAAATTTAAATAATAATAAATATTATTCTCCCAGGATCTCACAATATAATGTTTTAGTAGAGAGGAGAAATAGATCACTTCATGAAATTTCATAGACCATGCTAAATTTGTATGATCTACCAATTTATTTTTTGGAATATGGTATGAATATAACATGGTACATAATCATTAGAATTTTAATTAGACCACATTTATAAGGTACCCTTATAAATTATAGAATGAAAGAAAACCAAAGGTTAATTACTTTATACTTTTATTGTTTTAATGTATTTATTCTCAATACTAAGGATAATCATGAAAATTTTACTCCATGTGAGACGAATGAATTTTGTAGATTTTTAATAGGTAGTATTTCATTTACAGTGTTTAATAAACGGAAAAATATTTTGGAAGAATATGTTCAATTCAAATTTGATGAAGCATACCCACATGATTATTTGAACCCTTTAGAAAACAATAAATATTACCATTCAAATATGAATAAAAATTCCAAAAAAATTTATTGTTCTATGAAATAATTTGAAAATTCATCTAGTTTTAAATAAAAACCTAAACCAAAACCTATAATATATAATGAGATATATATGATTTCATTTCCTTGAACTACTAGTATTCATAGATTTCATCCTTTTAATGATACATTTGGATACCTATAAAGAGGAAAAAAATATAGAGATTCTATTAGAAATCAAGTTGAAAATCATGCTTTCTTACTACATCATGAACCTAAAGAACATAAATTATTCAATTAAAGATGAATTATGGGTGATGGAAATAGAAGATAATCTAAATCATTTTGAATAAAATTAAGTTTTGAAACTAGTAGATATACCTAAAAAATTCTATCCATTTTCTCTAAATAGAGTTTTAAAATAAAATATGATGATTTATGCAATATAGTTAAAAATAAATCCATATTCGTTGTACACTGATATAGTCCTGAAGAGTGTATTGAATTTGAGGAAGGATTTTCACCCGTGGTTAGACATTAATTGATACAAATGATTTTTTCATATATAGAAAATTTAAATTCAAAATATTTCAGATTGATGCTAAAATTGAATTAGAAAATGTTTATATAACTCATCGGGTTTTTATGAACAACCCACTGGAATTCAATATCCACATTTTATGAATCATGTTTTCTAATTAACTAATTCTTATTATGGTTCAGAATAAAATCATAGAGGTTTTTATGATAGGATCAACTCATCATTGATTATAATGGTTTTACAAAATGAATATTTTAATATAGTATATTTATAAGAACAATTTCAAAATATTTTTCATTGGTTCAAATTTATGTCCACGATATAATTTTGTCATCGTCTAAATATTCCTTGTGTACTAATTTTTTAAAAATGATGATGAGTGAATTTTAAATGAGAATAATGGTAAAGATAAAATTAATTCATAGTTTTAACATTTTATAGTAATGATGGAATTATTTTAAATCAATTCATGTACAACAATATGCATATAATCATTTTGGTTTGCATAGCAGAAAAAGTGGTGATAATTCCATGAGTACTACCTATAATATTGACAATGATAAAACTAGATAGTTAGTGGATAAAACATTTTATATAGGTATGATTTGAATATTTTAATATGTAACAACTATCTGACCATATATTATGTTTAGTGTATTCATCTGTGTAATTTTTCAAGAAAATACTAAAGAATATCATTTAATTTTCATCAAAATAATTATAAAATACATTTAGAGTACAAAAATTTGATTTGTTTGATCATTTAGATGTTTATTTTTTTGGGTGTATGTTAGATAAAGAACCTCTAGAACTTTTCACCTTTTAGAAAAGTTTCTATTATCATGGTGTTTTAAATAGAAAAATCCAGTTTCATTGTCTTATACTGAAATAGAGTAAATAGATGTAGGATGTTTCTGTGTGCAATGTTTTCATGAATAAGAGATTACTAGAATATGTATATCAATTTATATATGTCCCCATAATTTTTTACAAGATGACTGAAATAATTTTTTTAAAGAATCATATATCCAATTCTAGGACAAAACATATTGATTATAGACATCCTATTTTTAAAGATCATTCTAAAAAGGTGATATTACTCTTTAATTCATTAGAACATAACATCAGCTTTTTAGCAAACATATAAATCCTTTGAATTTCGAGATATTAATCAATATCACACATGAAAAAAGAAATGGTAAAATATTTTTATTCTTTTATCTCCGGACTTCCACAATTGAAAATGCACTATTATAAAATCCACCATTGGAAGATCCACCATTGTAAAATCCAAAATTGAAAAATCAACCCTCAGAAGATCCAATAACGGAAGATCCAATATTTGAAAATCCAGCATTAGAGGATCCACCGTTTGAAGATCTACTATTGAAAAGTACACCATTGGAGGATCTACCATTGGGTGATATACCTTTGTATTATCTACTATTAATGATCTATGAGTCAAGTGTATATTTTTATCTCTTACCATTAATATATTTCATGTTATAATTTTAAAATTATATTTTATTATATTTTATTATTTTTAATCTCTAAACAATAAAATAGAACATTAAATCAAATTATGAGAGCAGTATCAATTGTTCCACCATTAAAACCTATCATCTTCCATCCACTCCTAACATTTACCCATCCTCATACTCGTTCTTCTTTATTGGATTTAGTAACACGGTGAGAGTGAATTGTTATTTTGTGTAATATTTTGAAGGATCACATCCCTTGGGAAGATCAAAAGGATAATATAGTTGTGATGTAGCAGTCAAGACAATTATCTAACAACTCATGATTCAATTAGTTATTACTGAGAAAGATATATATGTTCAATGACTAATTTTGAGAATGTCCTTATTGCTAACGGTGATTCAGGAATAGGATGGATGGAATGGTTTTCAATAAATGATATATCATTCAATTCTTGGTTGGTTCACTAATTTTATCAATATGAATTTTTTAACTTTGGTGAAAATAAATATGGGATTTGAATTGTTATTGGGGGAATATAGGTTATATTTTCCACAAATAAATAGGTCATATTCATCAATTTACCAAGAAATGGTATAACATATTCCATGGAAGGATCTATTCTCATTAATAGAGAACTCATTGTATATGATAATGATCTTCTAGAGTTGACTAGAAATGATGTTGTATGAATACATTAAACTACAGAACTTCTTTGAGTGCCTATATTGATATTTAAATTCATCCAGAAAATGATTTCCTCTTACAAAGGGCACTTCGAATGATATGTTACAAAGATTTAATTCGTTTAAAGATTATTAAAAATGGGACAATGTAAACCTATTGAGATATGTAACTATAAATATGTTAGATATGAGAATGTACTCATCTAGATGATGACCTTTATTATATCCTAGGATAATCTTACCCATATTTGCGTCCAATGGCTTGGTAGATAAGGATGGAGAATTTGTATTAATGTGTGCCTGTTTTAGATTGATAATGTTTACCTAAAAGAAGAAGAAGTTAAATTAAAATCCATATTTAATGAAATGGATAGTGGAAAATGATAATATATATTAGGATTTTATTATTTTTCATCAACATATATAAAATAATGATATATCTGATTATATATTAGAAGTAGATGAAGTTGTGTTTTACTCTGATAAGGAAAAAGAAGAAGAAGCTGAACTAAGAGAAAAATAAGTAGTTATTTCAATTGAAGAAGGTAGTGACCCAGATGTAGTCAAGAGTCCACATGTAACATTTAGAGTTTTTATAAACTCCGTTTATCTTTCTAAAAGAATGATCCTGTCAAGTGAAGGTGAAGAATAGTATACTAAAGTGTTTGGAGAAGATAAAGTTGAGAGTTACTCTAAAAGATCAAGTGATATTTTTGAAGTTTCAAATGATTATGATTGATCATAAAATGGGAATGGTGATAGAGAACTGGAATTAAATGGTCATGATTATGATTCTTACGATGTTGAGAGAGAGCAATCACATCTATATCTTGTAGGATTTGTTTCATGTTGGCCTATAAATGAAAATATATCTGGTTTTGTCGAGCCCACTAGCAATGAATCTACTCCAAGAGATGAGTCTAGAGGAATTGTTGAGGGGGATAATTATCTAGGCTCTACTAGTAATAAAATTGGTCATAGGGATAAACAATCTATTTCATCCATGAATATAAATGAATATACACACATGGGGGATCCATCTCCTGGTTCTAAACTACTTAGTATCACCTAGTCAGATTATGATGGTGGTAGTGATGATGATGTACATGATATTCCACTTGATAATGGTTGACTTTCCATACATGTTGATGGAAAGGATCCTAAGGGATATCTAGTGTAGATAATTGATGAGTCTGGCTAATTGGAATTTAATTTCTCAATCATGAAATCCCCAAAATGGTGCCCCGTTCGAGGACCCCACATGACCTCAAGTGCACCTCCATTTGGTCCATAGGTCTCCAATTGGATGTAAGGGTCTAAATTTTTCATTTTGGAAGACTATACCCTCTTTATTAGAGTAATCAATATTATAAAATAAATAGTATTGAGTAAAAAAAATTTAATAACCAAATAACTTGAATACAAAACCTTATCCCACAACAGTGTAAAAATCATAACCAATAGTAAATATATCATGTTATGATAAACATTGCCAACACAACAAAACCCAAAATAAAGATAATAGTGCATTCCACAACACTATTCTGACTCAAATCCTAGAACCTCATCCATTCATGTCCCATACCAACTCAACTACCTATCAAAAGGTCTTTTCCCTTTCCTTGACCCATAACCATGAGATCATCTTAGGTACCTAATGGTTTCGGGTCAAGGTGTGTGTACAACTATATTGTCACAACCAAAGGTGTCTACAAAATATCCAGGGGATATATAGTGCATGAAAGTGATATGTAAATAAAATTTACATGATGAGAATTTTCATTTCATTAGTTAATAAAGATCACTAAAGTCATTGCTAGAATTATTACCAATTTAAATACTTATACCATTATCATTTCATAGTTCACTTTAATCACATTATGAACGGGTTTGGAAAATACATCAATCTCATTACATATTAGAAATAAATAAAGTTCCATTTCTCAATATGGATAATCACATAATTATATATACAATAGACTCATATTGAATAATCATTCTAGGTGGTCACATTGAATACAACCATTGCGGGACAAGAACTTTATCCCCTTCCCTAATCCATTCATTTTGGGGTGGAGTTTGGAGCCTCAATCTAACATAACTGGTGTGCATAGAACCTCTTGTCAATAACCCATACTAAAAACCCACACACACATAATATTTTTTACATTCGATATACATATACCATATCACAAACAAACATAACCAAAACCAATAGAAAACATTAAGCTTAACAATCCCTTGAGGATTAACATTATGCCATAACTCGATAACACAATTTCCATTTACATTACCCAGTAATTTGCCAAAATTACCATTTAGAATTCCTACCTCACTAATCCTATTCATTTGTTCTCCAATATTAACACATTTAACATATTCCAAAATTCTCACATGTTAATTCAAATAACCAATTCATCAATCCACATGCATTAAATAACATATTCTTTTCAAGTGCAATTCCCATTCCATTGACACATTCATATTAATCCCAATTTCATGTCTATCCAAACAATCCATTATCCATGATCCACATATTGCCATAACTAACCATATTCCTTTCTTAATTTTCACACCATTCACTTAACATATTCATCTTGGGCTTTGCTAAATCAGAAGTCCCATTCACACTTAACATTTACAATAACTATATTTGAGAATTTCAGCGCACCACATGAGTGGCCCAAAAATGGTCAAACCATCCTTTATACATCCCACGAGTATCATTATGGGTTGAATTAGTAAACTAGACACCCATTATATCGAATATCAATAACGAAATCAAGAACAAAACAAGGGTGAGAAAAGAACACAATATTAAATGCACAATTCCTCATAAAAAATATGGTTCATAACATATAGACCACATACCTCAACTATGATGATGAAAAAATTACTAATCATGGACATAAATCTATATTTAGAAACATCTTTAATATTAAAAAAATATTCCAATGAAAAAAATGGGCTTTTACGGCATCAAAATATGATCACAAAGGACATAATCTATAATTCAAAAAAGAGGAGAGATGAGACGATTATACTCACCTGAATTATTGATTCACAATGAACAATCCTCCAAATGGCCTAGAATCGAGAGAGAACCATCCTTAGTATCGTTTAGGGATTTGATTTCATAACTAGGTTTAGAGTTAGTGGGAAGGGGTGGGAAATTTGGTGAGGTTCATAAAATCCCATAATGGAAAAACTGAAATTTTTATAACTTTTACAAGGGAGCACAATTTGGCTTCATGGTTTTCCAAACCATGCAAAAACTGTGCACAAGTCGATATATATGGTTTTTTATGTCAAATGATTAAATGGTTATACCCAAAAAAAAATACAAATATAGCACCAACCATTCAATATTCCAGTACCCAATATTTAATGGATTTGCCTCCCACATTCCATAATTTACTTAACCATGCACTGACGACGCATCAGTTGTATGCCTTTCTCCAGTTGTCCTAGTTCTACAAAATGGGAATTGACCATATCATCTTAGACCTACCAACTTCTAACAAACACAATGGATATATTCATAGTCTCCAATAGAGTACCTAAAAAAGTTACATCTGAATTCTTGCGTTGAAATTGTTGTTGTAGGAAAAATCATCATACGATTAGTGATTTTACCATGAACCAAAGAAATCTCAGACACAAGCTATCAGTATGTCCTCTATCACCTCAATTTTATACTATTATTTCAGGTTCATCTATGATTGAACATAGGTTCTAAAAACCTTGGATCCAAGTCCATACAGCAATCCCTTGTAGTAGAAAAATGTGAAATTTGGATCTCGATCTAAAACCATTTAACTCATAAAACTATGAAACCATACTATCTTAAGAACATGAAAAATCACCTAACTAATCAATTGTAAAAATCTATTGGATTGGAATGAAATGAGACATCATAGTCAATTGATCCACAAATAAAAAAATTCCATACCTCTTATGAGGATTTATCAAAAGACAATACATGATTTCCGTTTTTATATATTCTAACTTACACTGTGGAATAACCAATGGATGTAACAAACCTCCTCATTGATGATGCTCGGAATTCACCTACTGACAGGTAAGACATCCCACCACAATACTTGAAACATTTCTCTTCATTACAATACACAAAAACTACCTACAAATATCATGATATATCTTAGTTAAACAATGATTCACTATCCATTTTGATGCATGGAACTGACACATCAACTCTCCACATACACATTAGGACAACCATATGGACATAAAAATTGATAATTCTATAATTATCAACAAACCAACTAGATGTTGAATCCCCACGTTGTTGAATTTTCTTTATAGCCGAACAATTCTGATCCTCAAGTTGACTCTCATTGGCCTTTCTCAAAATTGAGGATTTCACTGCTATGAATAGAATAGTTATTTTTCAGTACAAATCATGCACCTCCAGGTACATCTCAACAAACAAGGCCCTCATTCTCCACTCAGAGTTAGATTCTTAAAACTCATAATTATATGTATTTCGGGTCAAATAATCCATACCATTATCCCCCTTTCATAGTGTTTAAACAAACTAGAAGTCAAAAGACTACATGCAGTCAACCCCTATTCACTTCTAATGATTCAAATCACATTGAGAAAATATGTATAAAGGACATTTATTATCATTAAACATCCTGAAATACACCCCAACAAGTAATGACTCTAACACATTAAGGCATAAACCATAACATCCAACCTAAGATCATGGATAGGGTAATTTATCTCATGACACGTCAACTATGTTGACACATATCCAATAACCAAATAATCATTCACAAAAAATACCCCAAGTCCAACATTGGATGCATTGAAAACAGTGTACGTCATACCAGGCATGGGTAAGGTTGGGATCAGTGTGGTCTTTAATCACTTAATCAACTCTTAAAAATAATTGTTCCATGCTATAGACAATTCTAACAGAACCCCCTACTTGATTAATACCGAGAGTGGTGAAACCTAATGGGAGAAATATTTAATTACCCTCTTATAGCTATAGAATAAAAACAGAAAAATCAAAACATTAGAAACATTATTTGGTTCCTCAATAGACTCCAGAACTTTCACTTTCTTTAGATCCACCTACACACCTTCCTTAGAGATGATGTGACCAACGAATTGCACTTTATCAATCAAGAAATGAAAATTTGATTGCTTTTAGTAAATCACGATCTATTTTATTATACTTGGGATGATGTAATGATGGATGACATGATCTTCGTGAGTTCTAGAGTGCATCAAGATGTCATCAATGAATGCAACTACAAACCAAACTAGTTACGCCTGAACGATTCGATTCATTATGTCCATGAACACAACCGGCACATTGGTCAACCCAAATGATATCAATAAAACTCATATAACATGTAGAATCTCCTGAATGATATATGTTGTTTACAGATGGTATCACCCTCAACTGATGATATTATGATCTCAAATAGATCTTTAAAAACAATGAAGAACCTCTCATCTAGTCAAATGTATCATCAATTCGAGGAAGATGGTATCAGTTCTTAACATTTTATTGATTCAGATTCATATAATCAACATATAATCATATAGATCCATCGAACATCTTATAAAATAGGATGGAAGATCCCAAAGGGGATGTACTAGGATGGATGAACCCCATACAATCCAAATTTTCTATCTAAACCTTATGTTCCTAGAGTTCCATTGGAACCATTCGATATTATTGAATAGAAATTTTGTTCGCCCCTAATAACAACTAAAATGAAAACTCAATGTCCCTCTATGGTGAAAACCTTGATATATTCTTAAAAAACACATTTTGAAATAATTATACCACAGGAGGAAGTCCAGTCCACTCTACTCCCCCATCATAAAACAAAAGGAAAGTAACTTGGGCTGTGAGTTAACCCAACTGTAGAAAAAAAGTCCCTGAAAAACATACTCAAACATCACATTGGACATGAAAGAATTAGTTGTCCCCCAAAATACATGCAAAAATTACCTGATGATAGTAACAATTGACATGGGCTTGGTACAAAATAAACCAATCCATTCCCAATAGTAGGATAAAACTTGACATCTCAAGGATGAACAAGTCCCACAAAAAATGGTATCAACCAACCTCTAAATAACAACCTTTATATTGTTTAATACATTAATCTCAAAATCCCAATATAGTATCAATTGAAATCATCCCAAACACATGTTTCACCAGTAGGCCCAACACAACTACAATCCAATAAAAGATAAAAGTGAGTGTGGCATCTGTGTCGAATAAATACCTTGCAACCATAGAAGTTGAAATAATTGTACCTTGAACTATTGATTGTCCTGCATCAACATGTTTAGGTAAATATTAAACTGCATGAAGACGAACAAACCCTTTTCCATGGTCATTGGTCTGAGTAAGCAGCACTCCACTACCCCTACTGGTAGAAACACCATCACCCTAGAGTTTCAGGTCCACCACCCCTATCAGTACGACCCATGGAAATCTAAATGACAGCGTGATACAAGGTAACCGAACCCCTTACCACACTATGAATCTTCCCCTAATCCTAATTCATGTCTATATGTCAATGGTTCTTGTAGAACCACTATAAGTGAACCATTATGACACATGACTGTCACTCCACTAATGGTCGGGGTACTGACCACACATCTGTCCCAACCTACCACAATGATAATAAAAACACTTGTTCTCCACCATGAGAGGTTGACACTCTATTCTGACTATATAATAAACATCCACTATGATTGAAACTCTCAAATTGACAATTATTTCTATTGGATAGATGCACCAATCATCCATACAATGGATACCAATAGTTTACTGCCTAAATCTGACTTTAGGTTACCCTCTAAGATAAATGCCTAATACACATCCTCTTAAAACATTTTCAAATTAAAAATATTCACTTGGGACCTAATCTCATTCCTAATCCAGTCCTGGAAATATTTTACCATAGCTTCCTCATCTTCTGCCAATGTGGGAAAGAATAATTGAAAATCAGGGAAACAACTAGAATAATCCATCACCGATATAGCCCCTTTTTCCATACAAAAAAATACACTACTATTTCCTAGGTCAATATTTTAAGATAAACATTCCCCAGAAAATATTTATGGAAATCATTACATAATATTCTTTCAGCATGTTTAGTATACACATTGATATCCTACCAATGCTTTGTGAGACCTCTCAAAATATAGGCTACCTACTTGACTCACTTCTCAGAAGCAGTCTCCAAATGCTCAAGAATCATCTAGATGGACTCTATATATAACATGGATACCTTTGGTCCACCATCTATGATAATGGTGGGAGGGTGATCTAACTGAAATTCCTTGCTGAGTTCAAATATGCTTGACACAACCACATGGGTCACATTCGATCATTTTCTTAATGTGAGCAAGGTCCTCATAAAACATATCCTCTTTATTATCTTATTTAACCACATTCCATTGCTCTACTACTGGAGGATAATTTTTGGTAACATACTCTTACCACCAAATTTACATGTGTCATCATTTTGAAATTTCATTATAATGAAAAGAACTATATTTTAAGAACACTTATCGTGAACCTGTCAAAAATACTAGAAAATATGGACCTCCACTACCCATAAACAACACATTGTTATACAAATATAAAATAGGTCATGATTCAATTCAAAACACTAATCTTGACCATACCTACTGTGTGTTATGAATAACATTGTGTAGATAATCTTACATGGATATATGTATTACATTATACACCATTTGAAAACTTTTTCCGTACATAAAATGTGGACTTTTCTTCTTAGTCAGATTTCCCATTTTTCAATTCATTAAAATAAACATCTTAACTCATTTAAAACACTTTAATAAACATAAATATCTAACCACTATTTTACATTTTACAACCCTTTTCCATTTGAATCATTTTATTAGAAACCATTTTTCATTATGTTTTTCAAGAAGGTAAAATGCATTCTACCCCTTTATGTCCCACACACCTATAACATGTGGGTACCTATCAAGATTCATGCCACCTATATCCCTAGCTATATAAAATGATATCGGAATGACCAATTTCCTACCATTCCATCCATGATATATGTATCCTTATACTATCACATCATGTAATATGTTTATCATTTGATAGAGAAATATCATGAATTACAACAACACAGAACAAGTAACAAAATTCCCACATAGGGTGACGTGGGTTTTCCCTCATACATGGGTAAGGTAATCCCAATCATGATCTCAATACCAAGTACTAACAAATCATATTCTCCATTATACCATCCAAGAGGAAAATACCATAGAAAAGAACCACTCGGATACCACTTTGGAACATCCTCATCTCAAAATCCACTAAACAGTGATGCGGTTTGGGTCAGCACATGACCTCAATCCTACCTCCCTATACACCAGAGGTTATAGAATAGTGTTGAGGGTATAAATAAGTCATCTGGGAAAACAATACCAATTTTACCATAATAATCTAAATAATAAAATAAATATAATAATGGAAAAACATGTATTAACCAAAAAACACGAATAAAGAAATATTTAAATGATGTGTACTAACAATAACCAGCCGTAAATATTTCATGTTATGCTAAATAGTTCCATGTGAAAAAGACCCAAAATAAATAAAACAACTGAATCCCCAAAATAGTCCTGAATCCAAGTCTAGAATCTCATCCACACATGTCCTGTGCCGAACTCAACTCCATAGAATAGAGAATTTTCGCTTTTCATGAACAGCAACAATGAAATCTGCTCAGGTACACAATGGTGTCCGAGTAGTGTGTGAGTACAACTCATTAGGCCACCACTAAAGGGTTTCACAAAATGTATACTAATTATATAGTGCATCAAAGTACTATGTAAACTATAGTTACATGAAGAAAAGATGGGCACCATTATTTTACGAAGATCAGTAAATTAATTCCTAAAATCATTTCCAATTTCATTAATTATACCATCTTCATTACATAATTCACTTTCATCACACCATCAATGGGATAGGAACATTTCTCAATCTCAATACATGTGGGAAATAAATCATGTTCCTTATCTCACTTGGGATGATCACATCATAACATATACAACACAGTCACCATGAATCATTGATCTAGTTTGTCTCATCAAATGTAACTATTAGGGTAATATAACAATATCATTTTCCTTAATACATATATTTTGGGGTGGAGTTTAGTGCATTTGTCTAACTTTACCCATGGTCTTAGAACCTCATGTCAATACCCCACTCAACCAATCCATGTTCACATGATCTATTATCAATTCACCACACATATATCATTTCACAATAAAAAACAATCTATACCAATATAAATCATAAACCATAACAATAACATGGAGGTTAGTTTTATTCCATAACCCATTAACACACATTCAATTTACATTCAATTTTCATTTTTTTCCCGAACACTATTTATTACTTATAACATGCTACGAATATAAATTATTTCTCCTAAATTAACCCATTTAGCATATTACACAATCCTCAATTGTTAGTCCACATAAACCATTCACCATTCCTCATGAATTAATCCACTTATGCTTTTCATGTACAATTTATATTACATCAACACATTCATATTAACAAAATTTTTATGTCTATCCAAAAAAACCCTTGGCCATTATCGACTTATAGTCATAACTATCCATATTCCATTCATTATCATGACATTAATCAATTATCATGATCATATCTAGATCTACTAAATCAAAAAACAATTTCACATATATCATTACCATTAACTATGTTCAGGATTGTCAGTGTACCCCATCGGTGCCCCTAAATTGGTTAATTCATCCTGCATGCTTCCCAAAAGGATAATTATGTGTTTAATTAATCATTTATATAACCATTCTATCAAATATAACAAACAGAAAAAAGAACACAACATTGGGGAAATAAGATCCCATGTTTATTTTCCCAAATTCTCATAAAATCAATGTGATAAAACATGTAGACCATATCCCTCAAATTCAAAGATGAATGAACTCCTAATCATGGACTATGATATAAATTAAAAAACAAATTGATGTTAAAACATATATTCCATAGAAAATGTAGAGGTTTAAGGGCATTGGAAAAAGAAAACCTAAGCTACAAGCCCTAATTCAGAGAAGAAAAGAGATGAGAGGATTATACTCACTCAAATATTAGATTCACAACCAACATCACCTTAAATTGAATATAATTGATATAGAATAACCTGTACAAATATTTGGGAATTTTATTTCATCAGTGGGATAATAAAGAACAAGGAAGGTTAGGAATATCGGGTGAGGTTCATAAAATCCTATTATGGTAAAACTGTAAATTTTACAACTTTTTTTAGGGCCATATGTTTTGGCCGCACGGTCTTCCAAAACATGTGAAAATATTGAGACACAAACTTTATAAGGGAATTTTGGTCACATGGTTACCTATATACACCGACATGGTTTACATATTATGCTCTAAAAATGAAATATGACACTCTTCAAAGTTACATGCCTTGGCCTCCCACCTCACACGGTTTACTTAACTGTGCGCCAAACGTGATCTTTACATAGGTTGTTATAGGGTTTTAATTATTTCATGTTCTAAACAACTTGAAAACCATTGAGGCCCTTCAAACACTTGATAAACAATTAATTAACCAAAAATTGGTTTAATCAAAAAAGTTAACTAGGAAACACCTTCCCAATGTCTAAGATTGTAGATGGAACTTTTTTCATTAGATGTTCAAGATCCTGCATCATATAATGTAAAGGCTATTTTAATTTAGAGTATTACATCTATTAAAAACTTTTCTCAAATACTATTAAACTTTGAAAATAAGGCTAGTTTGAATACTTTATGAGAATATATTATTTTTCATATTAGTGGGTTTCTTAAATCCAAACCTCCTAAGTGAATAATTAGGTGAAGCTGATATATGATTATTTTTTGGGTTGGTTACATCCCAAATTCATGTAAAGTTTATCTTGGAAATTGACGAATTTGATATTGAGAGTATAATATTATATAATCTCATAGAATTAGTGAGGTCCATCACTGAGGATATAAGATTCATCTTTACAGCATGACTTACTTCTTTTCTCGGGTGGTTGAAAGCTATACGTATAGCTGGTGTGTCAACTCATGCTACTCCACCTTCTATATCTCAATTGATATAAAGATGATCAAATCTATTGTGAGTTAGTAATTTCTTTCTATATTATGTGATCTAACTATATCTCATCAGGAGTATCTTCATAATATAATGTATCGTTATGAGAACATCGATAAATTTATTAGGGGGTGTTTGAATGAATCGTGATTTGATAGAGAGACTATCGCTAACACCATAAAATACTAATTTTATTGAATTTATACGAATAATGTACTCAATTATAATTTAGGTTTCTTGATAAAAATTTCAGGTCCTCCTATAACAATGTCCCTCAAAGATAATGTGAAACAGATCAAGGTTTTGGCCCCCCCTGCTAAAGATATTTATAGAATAGAGGAAAGGATTATTCCCAGTATGAGAGGGTGGAAGAAACACTATTATGTAATCTTCCAACATGATTAACCCCTTTTCCTATGGTTCTTGTACGAAAATGGTTTCACTTGAAGCTATACATGTTACTACATTACCAACTACACCATCGACTACACGTATTCCTCCACAGTTTCATTTTTTTTGAATTACTCGGTTTGAAGTGGATTAGTATCTTAGGGTGGTTTTCATCACTATGTTTCCTCGGTCTACCTCCAAACCCTTAGCATCTACCTTTGCATATGTGGTATTAGTTAAAGTAGGAGACCCTATTTATCATTCATCTCATTGATATGAGAGTGATTCTAATTTTTATTATTCCTTGATATTGATTTTATTTTTCCTTTTATTCATTTTTGATATGTACTCCTATGAATTTAGTATCTAATGAATCTTATCTGTTATTCATCTTCATCAATTTACTAGTCTTTATTTCATTATCTATTTAGTAATCCCAAAATGTGGAGTACATTTTATGGAATTTAATATTTTTTTGATAATATCCCTCATTTTCTTTATTTTAAAAATTTGGATGTTAAGAACATGAAATTTTATATGCATCATTAATTTTCTTTTCTATAAATGGATATAAAATTACATTATTCATGATCTTAAAAAAGGTGGATATTTTTATAAACTCATATTTTAATTCCCAAAAATCATTCATTTTATGTTTCTAATGTGTTTGATGTTTTATGATAGTAAATCATCTTCTTAGTAACATTGTGAAACAAACATGGTAACATAATTATCTACCATTAGATCAAGATATCTACCATTGGAAATAATGATCTACAGTTTGTTCAATAATATCTACATGTTGAATACATCTGTTGTTATACTCTACCACCGATGGATGTACAATTCAAAATTTATTCAATTAGTTCAAGAGAATATAATAGTGAGATACATCTATAGTTGGAGCATCTAACACTAATTGATCTACTATAAGAGTTTTTCTACATAAAAACTTGATCTACTATTAGACTAGATGTACTGCCATGCAAAATCTGTTACTTGACTTGATCTCCCCTCACAAAGTATCTTCCACTAGAGTCAATACACTGTATAACTAAATATACCATTAATATAAAATACCTCCATGGATGATCTATCTCTAGTATGATATTTTTATATTTTAAATCTAATTGGACATTAATTCCATAAATAACTAGTTTATGTAATTTAATGTAGTTTACTACACATGGATTCAACAATCATTATTCATAAAACAATCCATGGATAATTGAAGAAAAATTCAGAATACCCTTATTTAGTGCCCATTATGGGGATCAAGTACATTATTTATTTATTATTATTTAATAGATAATTAGATATGGGGAGTTATATACTTTTCAAAATTCCTTCATTTGTGGTGGTGGAACTATGTGAGGAAAAAATGAGCTAATTTTAGCATAAAAAAGTGATTAATGCGTTGTTATTATAACCATATCATGATTAATCAACTCAAGGCATTGATAAACTAAAATCAAAAGGACTCATTAAAAATCCACAATACTCTATTTTCATGAAAATTTAGTGAAACATATTCATGTCCCTCATAAAAAAAATATGAGGACCTTTGAACAGCTGATGCTATTCAGACCAAGAATCACAATTCATTGAAAATCTAATCATTTTCTATTTATTTTTATTATATAAATTTTAGCTATGTGTTGCATTACACTATTTATCAGCACATACCATATTCTATACCAAAATAGTGTGTGATTGAAACCCATCATTAGAATTTTACCTTTTGTATACCCACATCGACTATGGAAGAGGTCCTACATGACCTGATACTATTTTTAACCATATGTAGTATTGTGGAAGAGGATTTAAATATGGAAAACCATTGTGAGTTGATTGAAAAACATGGTAAATGTTATAGATAATGTTTTTTAAATCAATTAATTGGAAGTAAATGATATATAGGTGGAGGTGAGTAATCCTTAACACGAGTCTAAACCCATTGTTTATTTTTACTATGTTTTTTTATCAGTCTGTTTCCTATAATTCAACACAATTTTTTTATGTTATTTAAATCTATAAAAAAACATCACAATGATAGTTAGTCTTAATTTATGCATGTATAAACTATATGATATATTGAGGCTAATTTGAGAGGTTAAGAAATTTATAAAATATATTAACTAGGACATAATATCTCTTATGAGTTTTTTGAAAGATCAAACATATATTGTAATACATTTTTTATTAACAATGAGTTTCTATTAATTTGCAGATTTAGATTTTATGTGTTTTTAATAGAAATTTTTATTAGTAACTCAATTTACCACCTCTGTAGTAACTAATTATGAATGATAAATGTAAAATTTCCCCGTTGAAAGGAAATTATTAATACATAAATCAATTTATTATTATTATTTTATATAATATAATATAGACACAAATATATGATTAATATGATAAATTAATTTTTAATAAAAGTAAAAATTAATTTTATTATTTGGAGACATATAATTTTAATTAAAATTAACTTTTATGAGAAATTGTAAAAATGAAAAAATGTTATTTTTATGATATAGGAAAATTAAAAAATATTTTTAGAAAATATAAATTATTATATTATTATATAATGCCTGATGTTGTTTTTATAAGTGTTGGGAAAATTATTTTTTCATAAAATATATTATTTTTAAATAAATATGTTTTTTTTAAAAATATATTATTAATATATTTATAAAATTAATTACATATGAATAATTATAGTTTTTAAATCAACTTTCATGACCCCCTCCACACAAAGTGTACCCATCCTGGGTCGGCAATGTGAGAAAGGAGATAATGGCCCCTGAGTCTCGCCTCTAGTAAGCCTCGGGTTATTAACCAGCACCAAGGTTATAGTAATCACACAGATGGGGGGAATTACCCTCTAAGAGAACACATGCGAAAGAGAGAGATAATATAGACACAAACCAACTCTAACTCAGACTGAAATATAAAAAGAAAACTTATGTAAACAAATGTAATGTCATGAAAAACTACTACAACTGAAAGGGAAAAACTGCAAGAACACAAAATAAAGTAATAACAACATCATCCACGAAGCCCAAACATCTCCAGCAACCCCAAGATAGTAGAAAACATCTTGATCTCCAATATTCTGCAAGTGACTGAAAAAATAGTTTATATACACATTGGGTGTGTATAATAGTATACTTAGTTGGATCCTCCTCAAAGCCTTTCATACAAAAGTAAAGAAAGCATGCTAAAACACAATGAACAATAAGTGAAAATAACTCATCACCTAAATAGTTATACTATGTTCCTAGCCTCACCATGGCTACTCTCACAAAGTAAATCATACAAGAGTATATCATAATAAATAATATCAAGCATAACCCACTACTACTTCCCCATTGGTTTGCTAATTTTCCCTAATGTCTCATGTCCTAAACATATCTCTCCAAAAAGACTTTCCTGAAGACACATGGGCGAAGCACCACAACATGAACCTCATTCAATGAAACCACATTGTCCACATAAGCAAAGTAGCTAGGTAGTTTCTTGGAGCCACCACAGCTCACATAACGTGTATCATATGTCGGGTATTATACCTCAAGCCATTACAGCCCATACATCGAGTAAAAATCCTCAAGCCATCAAAACCTATACATGTTGTACCTATAGTAGTCCATAAGAAACATTATTTAGAATATAGTTTTGTGAATAACCAAAAGATATTAAATTCCTCTACACGCATATATGGGGAAGACTTACCATTGTGCCTACCAACATAAGTAACTACCAAGAGAAGAGAGTGGGGATAAAGGGGGAAGTCATCCATCCATACATCCAATGGAATTTTGGGGAAAAAACCCCAGGGATCAGAATCCCTGGGGTGTCAGTTGCCCTAACTGATAGGGTGGTGTAACAAAAAGAAACACAAAATGTACAGAGTATATTATAGCTCACATCCATTCTATGGGCATAACCTTGTCTTAGACTCTACTATAGCAAATGTCTCTCAGACGCCGGATACCACTTCTAATACTAGGTATCAAATAAGAACATAACCTTTTAAATAGATTATTTACATAACCTCATTCCCTTTTTATTATTTTCACTTTGCGTCAATTAATTATTTAAACATTAATTAACCATTAATTATTACCACATTATATTTCATTATCATCACACCCAAAGACCATTGTACCTTTAAAAATCATAACCTCAGCATTGCATCCTAACAAGATCCAACCCCAAGGGTTAACATCATTTTTTAAATTAATTATTTATTGCATTACATTCCCATATTACCAGGAAATATAGAAAAAATTATATGCTACTAAAAACAATGGGGATCAACACGGTCAGTAGATGAACGACTGGTCGAGTCTTTTTTTCCTATAGCAAAAGCGTAACCCGACCTCCCTTTAGAAGATAAACAAGGAAAGCACATGGAATACCCCATGAATATTTGCCCCTTTAGGTATAAGGGTATGCAAGAACAATTGCCTTGAGTATTAGGGAATGTAATGCAGATAAACAACAAAAAATAATTAGAAAGCATCCAAACACTCACATCCAACACATTCCATCATCCCTAGTGACATCCCCGACACCCACACACATAAACAGATGCATCTCGCCACTTTAGGAATCAACTACTACCACAACTAGTAAGCATACTTACCCCAACATATCACAACAGCCATCCATTCTCACATCAATACACATGCAGCAGGTAAAAAACCATTATATCAATTGGGCTCTTGGCACTTAAACCAGCAAGAGGGTAACTCGGTACCCTATAAGGAATTAACTTTTTTTAGACAACCAGTTATTTAATTCCTCTTGGACTCACCAATTTATATTTCGTAGGTTCCAAATTCGGGAAACCTAACTAGTGAGCTATAAAAAATAATTAAACTTTCATACTGCACCAATTTGATTAACATCAAATTAGAACAAGAAGAATCTGATTCATTTACATGCCTATTTATCTTTATCCAAAAAATTATCAATTAATTCTGGATTTATGTTCATTACCAATTTCCATCAAGAACAAAAATATAAACAAAGAAAGAATAAATACCACACAATTTTGCAAAACAAGAGGCAATAACAGACGATCAATATCAATATATCTATCCGGTTAAAATATTTATTATGTCAATTCTATTGTCATTCAGTGGGATAAAACATGCTAACTATACATTTTCACATAAATAAAAAGAGAACCAATTAATCCCCTACCTTAAACGGTTCTTGACGTTATTTATATGAGAATGAGCCACAAAATGGGTTACCTTCTCCTCCCCCCGTGAAAACTGTATCCACCTAAGGATGTAGAGACCCCACCACACCAGTCAACACCCAAGAAAATTCCATGAGGAAAATTGAGATAGCATTCCACAAAAGGGAGAGGGGAAACATTAGGAGATGAACCCAAAAGAATGATGATAGAACATACCTTAATCGGAGATTCGATCAACAATACTTGATTTCACCAAAAATAGAGAGGAGCCAATCTAAGGAGGATGGTTTGATTGCACAAATCTTATGGGGTGGAATGAAATGTTTGATCATCTCACACTTGAGAACATGTAAGAATAACTATTGAGAATGATATATCATCCCTTTAGAAGATTTAATGGTGTTGTGGTTTAAGATACGCTTGATTTTCTATTTAAAAAAGATCACATTAAACCACATGGTTTGACCATGTAAATGCATACCAAGACTTATGAAAATTAATATAGGAGTTATGACCTTTTAATTGACCTTATTGTCCTTAAAACAAGGATTTAGATGAATTTTTCATCCAAGGAATCCTCAAAGGGGAGAAACTGTAGGATGATGGAAACAATGTTCCTGAACTCAAAGTATGTAAAAGGAAATAGAAGCTATTGTTTGACCTCATTGTTCTAGAAACTGTATTCATGAACTCAAAATTCGGAAAAGGAAATATAAAATACCATTGGAACCTCACCATTCTCGAAACACTGTTTATGAACACAAAATTCAGCAAAGGAAATATAGGCTACCGTTGGAACCTCACCATTCTGGAAACAGTATTCATAAACTCAAAATTTGTCAAAGGAAATAGAGGCTACTATTGGAACATTACTGTTCTGGAAACACTATTCACCTAAGGCTACTGATGCACTATTCACCTAAGGCTATTGATGCACTATTCACCGAAGGCTACCGATGACACTGTTCATCTAAGGCTACGGATGACACTACTCACCTAATGCTACCAATGAACTATTCGCAGAACTAGAAATTTGGAAAAGTGTTAGGAATAAGTCACCTTGACTTCCCAAAACACCTCAGACACCATATTTTCACAAAGGAATGGACCAGAGAGGTTTATGAAATTACATCATTAATTCAAAATTAATCATTGGTGAGTTTTTCATTATTCTCTAAAACTGCTGATCATTTGATAAAAAATAATTATATTATGAATATGTGTAAAATAGTATGACATCATAATAACCTAAAAGAGATGTAATAAATATTATATTGGGATCTCTCAACCTAAAATTTTTTACTTCATTAAATTATTTTGTTTTAATGTGACGGCATTATTCTTCAAAATCTATAATGAATCAACCAAAACCTAATTATAATTTCAATGACATTAAAAAAAATTCTTCATTTAGATAGGTCAATTACACCTCCAAAATAATATAGTTTAGGTTTGTTTCATTTTAAAAAAATTAAATATTGTAAACCAGTCACACTTGTACGATACCATTGGAAAAACAATAAGAATCCTAATATTTTTTTATATTTCATTAAAAAGACTTCCATGTCTGAAATTTAGAATTTAAAAAACATTCATCTTACTATTTTTCTATAACTATCTACCCATTCACTCATTAATCTTCATTATAAATCCCTAAAAAATTAATTTCCTCTTATGTTCTCTCTCTAGAGACACCCCATATAGTATCTTTATTCATTAGAAGAACTTCATAATCATTACAAAGAAATCTATCAATGTAAGGCGTTTTCTCCCTCCTTTTTTCAACTTAATAACTTCTTTTATTAAAAGCATTTTTATTTCAATGTGGTTATTTTTTAATGTGTTGATAAACATCTATTACTATCCAAATGATTCCCTATTAATTATATATTATCCCCACCAATATTTAATCATTCCTCTCAACATTTCTGTTCAAATATTATTCTACTAAAATTATCTATTTACATTTATAGGACATAAAATTTGGTTGTGAATTTCCATCCCAAGAATCATTCATGGTTATTCAACTAGAAATTACTACTAGTCATTGATAGGAAAATTCCATGTATGAAATATACATTATTTTATGGTGGGATTGAAATAAGGAAATAGATTATTAATTTATATGATCAATGTAGATAATCTAAAATTAGCCATATCATGATTACAACACCATAACACTCCAATGCATTTGGTAAAGTTTTCATCTCATGTGATATAATGTATTGTGTATTAAATATTATACCACGCACATCTTGTTACATTGTCTTTGTGTTTATCCACAACTTATACCAATGATATCAATTTATATATTGTTTATATATTTGTATAATGCTTTCATATTATGTTATCTTCTTCACATGACATAACTCAATTTTTATATATTTGATTCTTACTTTTATATGGTATAATGATATGTTTTATCAGTCACATGCATTACCTTCCATAATGTAAGAGTAGATTATTCCCTTATAGGTATTTAAATATTTCCCATTTTCTTATGTATATCCCATTATTATAATTTACATTACAAAGATATTAAAGGAAACTAGGATTAAATTATATATAATTGGGGTAATGTTTTTTTAATGTTAATACTTTTTGTATATGATTTACTAAAGAAACTATCTAGCTAGATTTTAGGTATTGTATTATCATGTTATTTATGATAAAAATAGGTAATAAAATGAATTATGTATTTTGGTTGTTTTAAAATACTTCTACATATCTATATATTTTTAATTTCTCTGATGATACAACAAATTTAGCTAATAGACCTTTTTAGATGTGTTTATAGAAGAATCACTACATTGAAATTTTAATGTATTTAGACACCTATGTTTCATCAATATTAATTGTAAACATTGGGAAAGAGTGATTTTGAGAGATAATAAAGGAATATTCCATATATATACACCCTATGGAAACAGTTAACAGAGATTCAAATGGGATTAAGATGAAGAGAGTTGACTAATCTAATTTATTTAAAAAAAATTATTAAAAATATTTTCTTTCCCGATGGCATTGACAAAGAATAAGTTGAATATGTTTGAAAAAAATAAGAAATATTGATTTGTAACAATTTTCTTTTCTATTCTCATGAGGACTATTAATTTTATAATGAATGGGAGGGATCACAATATGAAGGATATATTATTACAAAACACACAAAACCTATTAAGCATAATAATGTACCTATAGAAAGTGGATGTAATATTAAAATTCAATGAATCGGGGTAATTTCTAATCATAATATATTTCCCTCACATATTGAATAAAAATATTAAAAGGTATTGAACAATGTGTAATGAATTATTGAAATTAATGAAATATATTATATGAAAAAGATTAATTGAAATGTGGAGTTAGTACCACAATCCCAAGAAAATAATGTTATAAGTTTGGATTTTTATCTGTAAATAATCCTGAAAAGAATCATAGCATATAATTAGGGTCATATTCTATACAAGGGGTTCATTGAAATTGATTTTATAATCATTGATGCGACTTTTTATCTTTTCATGTGGCATATAAAAATTCAAATGTTCTATAAAATATTTTCACAATGGAGGGTTGAATTTTTTCTAAGTCACGTGAAATAAAATTTATTAAATAGTGTGTGTGATGAAATACTTTTTATAGGGCTGAAATAGTTATTTTTTAATGTGATGGTCTTGATGATTACTAGATAATGAAAAAAAATTATAGCTATATTAAAGTACCATAAGAAGGTTATTTAATGATATAATACATCATAAAGTGAATAAGTTTCATGATAGTAATAGTGGATATAAACCTTTATGTGAATAGATATTATAAAAACACAATCATTATAATTGTGCTTGTTTATAGAAATATTTTTATAGAAAACAAGAATATGTTTTTTCGAGGAAATTGTTTATTAACTAATAAAACACATTTAAATGATATTAATTAACTTAATGAAATTATTTTATAGTTTTAAATTCATTATCTTAGTGGGTTCTATGATTATTTCTTAATAAAATAAAGAAAATGGTTTTTAATATATGTTTGGAATGAGATATACAACTAATATCATTACACATAGCACTTAAGACAATTGCATCCATATATATTAATGAATGGATTTGTAAAATATGGAATTTCAAATCAAAATTTATACCATTCTCATCATGAAAGTTCCAATAACATATATCATATTTATTGTTAATAATTGTGCACAATTCTATATAAATAATTAGGATTCATATCTTATGTGTGGGGAAATTATATTATGTTATATCAAAGGGACTCTTGATTATGGATTTATGAGAATAAATATTATTCATATTTATTGATATTATAATAATTATTGGGTAAGATATGTTAATGATCCATGTGAATTTCTAAAGGTACAATATTTTAAGGAGAACATTATTTTGGGTACTTTATGAAGAGAAGATCAGTCACAATAAAGATTATAAAATATGTGTATGTCATGGAATTATAAGATAGGATACAAATTATTTTAATGAAGTCATATCTTGTAGACATTATGGACAATTTCTCATACCCACAATTTAATATGTGTGAAAATAAATTTCAACTAAATTTTTAATAAATATTGTAAAGCATGATGAAACATATAGATATAAAAAACTATTTATCAATGTAGGTGCTATTATATATACAATTTTGGTTGTAAAATGTTAAAACAATTTATAATGTTGTGGATATCTTGAAGAATCCACTAAAAATGTTTCATTTTTCATGATTGGATGTTTTTGGAAATAAAATAACTCCAAAAATAACTATAATAATTATACATTATTATCCATCTTTCCTTTTATTTCATTTTTAGAAAATTATAGAAATTAAACTAAGGTCCTCTTATAAATGGGGGGAGATACTATTTCATTATGCATGTGATGATTAATGGGAGAGTTTGGGAATTTTATTTTCAAAGGGGAAATGACATGTCGGTAGTTGAATCATAGAGGGGATATGAAATTTCTATCACAATGTATAAATATAATAAATTTACACGTTGAATAACCATTGGATGGGTAACATAAGGACCCTAATGAAATGAGTGGATAATGATGAGATTTTTGTTAATATCAGTTCTGAAATTGTTAATATAGAGTTAATCATTACATTGAGGGTTTTATAACTCTCAAAAATATCATTATATCATATGATATAGGGTTTGAATAAAACCATATATGGAACATACTAGGATTTTTTAAGGATAAAATTCACTCAAAATACATTCATGACATTTTATGATTTCATTATTTAAAACATGATCAGGGATATGCTTCTGTCTAATCAAAGACAAGTTGTTTTATTAGAAAGACGACTTCATTATTAAAAAAAATCATGGCATGAAATAACACATATTGTTTAGTAATTTATTTAATTAAATTAAAAAATTATCTATATACAATTATTCATACCACAACCTATATGAATTTCCTCACAATGAATCTATAATGGAATCATAATGTTTTCAATTTTGATGTGATGATAATAAATGAATATCTGGTGATCATATATTTTTTTGAGTTGAGAAATGGTACATAAAAAATAAGGTATTTCAATGTAATTTTTATTATCATTATTCTAGGTGGCCAAACAGGAGAATATTCTATCCATAAATTTTTAGGGATATAACAACCTTGTAGTTGTACTCAGTTACCATGATGCAACATGTCTTCTACTAGTATATACTGATATAATTTTTTCTCTAAAATGAAACTAGACATACAAAAACGGTGATATGAATTATTCAAATATTATTAATAACTTAAAAAGTGATATAAAAATTAAAATTTATATGTATATATTACTCCAATACATAGGGTAAAATGTCATGGAATATTTATTGATTATATATATGTGGAATTCTCTCTAGGATTAAAAAATGATAAAACTCCCATTTTATTATATTATCATTCTAGAGAGAATTCCATATATATTTATAAGTGGAAATTGGAGAAGAACATTGGTGAACACGTGATATAATTACCCAAGAATCGTACTCCAAAATCCTATATAGAAATATATAACACTACATCTGGCTATGCTGATGATAATTGTGACCCAATATTTTTCCAGTAAACCAAACAAAATCAAATGTAAAACTTGGATCACTTTTATTATTGAGGACCTTTTATGTTTAGAGTTATAGAGAATTAAGAAGAAATCCTACATGAATAATTCACATCAACTTTGAATCCTAAAAAACTTTTTTATAAAGATGAACATATTCTCATGGTATATCCATATTTTATTATTTTTTAGTAGATCATCCAAATAATCCTTATTATATCCTTTATAGTCAAAAAATTCAGCATAATTTTTTAAAACCAAGAGAAAAAGAAACATAAGAAGGTTGAACATAGATGCTCAGTAAGGGTAAACATAATCATTATCAATTTAATATCATCAATGAGTATATGAATTCATAAGGGTATGATGGAATAATCAAATTGCATGAATGAATTATAAAGGACTCATACCCACGAATAACAAGATCATCAAATATAAAGACATAGAAAATTAATGAGTCACCAGAATAAATATTCAGGAGCCATGTGATATCAATATGAATCATTAGAAAAATTACAAACCCATAAAAATAAGGAAAAAATATTGGTATCTTGGAATGTCATATATTTGAACAATTATAGAACCATTATCTAACCATTACAAATTAAAATAACCATATGGATGAATTCCATTATATTTTTACAGAGAAAATAATCATTACCTAATGCAACAAATCACTCTCAAAAAACACCCATCAATTAAGTTATAACGGTCTCACTCGACACTATCCAGGCACACCCATTGTTTTTAATTTCTATGAACTTAATACATATTGAATTTCTAAAAACTCATTGAAATGTCCATTATTCTTTTCATAATACTATTAACCCATGGAAATGAAATGAGATTTATAAATATGTATTTGAATATGATTATCCCATGTAAAATATACCGGTTTAATAACAATCTCTTTGAAACATGATTATGATAGAGAAAATAAATGGGTTCCAGAACAATCTATTAGGAATATGAATAACCCTTGGAAAAAAAATGGGTTCTATAAACATATTTCTAGAACACGATTAACCAATGGAAATGAAATTGGTTCAATTAAAATCACATTAAAACTTTATTAAACCAAGGATAAGAAAATGGGTTTTATAAAAATCACTTTACAACATTATAAAACCATGGAAAAGAAATGGATCCAATAAAAATATCATTGAAACATGCTTAACACATGGAAAATAAATTGGTTTCATAACAAACTCATTTTTACACAATCAACCCATCAAAATAAATAGGTTTCATAACAATCTATCTTAAAAAATTAATAATAATAAAATAATCAATTGATATGGTATTAATAAAAAATATCACTAGTGGAGGATAAGTAAATTTTTTTTGATGTTTTGAGTGTAAATTACATTAATATATTATTGAAATATTTTTAAGGAAAATAATATCTAAACATTATAAATCATCCCATACCACTTTAAATACTTTGAATAATTAAACCCCTGCAAGGAATAACATTAAATGAAAATTATAATATCATGAGAAAAATAAAATTCATGATATATCATTTTAAAGGGGACATATGCAAACATCATAAAAAAGATATATTTATAACATAATGAATGACTCAAAGAAGGAAAATTGTGAAAAATACATTATCACTTTGGTATTTTTGAAACTGCCATCCCCCATTAAATCGAGGTCAAAAAATGATATTTGAAATCTCATAAATCTAAGGATCATATTTATCAAATACATTCATTGGTAGTATATACATCGCACAACAAATGTACGTGGATATTTTTTAATATATCTCATAAAAATTAAATTAAAATTAGAAAAACCCTATAAAGATCATGTCATTAAAGTTAGGATAAATTGATGAAATAATTATCTTTTAAAATTGTAAATCCAGATAATTAAATTTTAAATAAATAATAATACAACAACATGTAATTTCACACATATGTTCAACACATCATAACCAATGACATATAAGTTTAACCTAATGATTGTAAATTGAGTTATAATGTACCTTACTACTTGGTAACATTCATGTTAAACTCCATAGGATGATATAATTCAATTTGAAACATAAAATAACATCAAATATGATGTATTAATGATATTACATGTTAATTTGGAAGTATGATCATGATAAATAGTAAAATATGTGTATAGAAATAAATAATGCCATGGAGAATGGAAATTGGGATAAAGTCCCACACCTTGAGTCTAATTTGGTGTAGTTGTCTATATATTCATAAATATTAAAAATATTACATGATTAAAAATAATTTTCAAGATTTTTATTATAATAGATTTCAAAAGTAAGTGATGAATAGAGAGGAAGAACATTACTTAAAACATAGAAATGGATTATTTTCTCGATCCATGATTTTTATTTCATTATAATCATGGTTTCATTCAATCTTAATAGAGAGGTTGATTTGTAGGATGTTCTTTTCTCGAATCAGGGTCTTGAATTTTCCTAATATCTCACAGATTCATCTTTGCTGAGAAAGATATGTGTTTCTTTTTCTGAAGCCCTTTTAGGTTCTTCTGATCTGAGTAAATGAGGTACATCTCAATCATCTAACAGTAGAAGACTTTAAAATGTTAGTATTTATATAGTCACAAATCCGGAGTCTTTGCAACAATGTATTAATATTTTTATGTTTTCAATTCTTGGACATGTTTTTTATTCTAAGTGTGAAAAACCTTGGATATACCTTGATCTTAAAAATAGAATATCTCACTTTAGGGGTATCAGTATCTGGAAATTATTTCATATTTATAGGGTTTTATTTTATTTTATTCTTCAATTGGGGATTATTTTAACAGATCCTAACATCTTATGAACCTACATCTCAAACCTGGACCATTTTTATTATCTAAATGAGATATTAATTTAAAACACTTTAATCTTAAGTAAGCCAATGATGTGATTAGGATCAATCTACATAGGATGAATTAAATGTATTGGAATCCTAATATCCTTAATTACCTTTCTTAATGATTTTTCACACTAACTATAATTGATTAGAAAACATTGGAGTGGGATCTTGGATATTTTGATAGAGTTTTGTGTTGAGGTTAATTTGGAAACCAAAAGATCAAATATTATTACGTTGAGTGAAAATTTTAATAATATTGGTGTTCAAATGTAATATGAAGGTGTAATTTATTTTTGTGATGTTTAAAAGATTTTTGGTCACTCTATGGTGAATTTAAAGATTCTTAAAAAGAAAGTTAATGAGGTTCCCAAAGAGATGGATTAGAAAGAGATTAACCTGAATAAGAAAATTAAGAAGGTCATTGTTGAAGAGGGCATAGCCTCAAAGGATATACCTGGTCCTTCAAATTTTATAGTTACTTATATGAAATTCTGGACATATATCTCTCAAGATGTTAAAAAAGTAAGGATTCTCGATCATCCTAGTCTTCATGATCAGATTGGTCCAGAAATTTGTAAATATGGTGGATCCAAGTCCATGGAGGATCACATTTTGGGACAGAACAAATCCTCAGAAATTTATAACATGGGGTTTCTTTTAGAAAAGGAGTTGGATGATATTTTATTATGACAATATCAGGAATAAAATATTTTTGATCTTTTTTTTCATTAGAGGATAGTTAAAAGTATCCCCCAGAAATAATTTCCTAGGTTTTTATTGATTCAGTTATGAACTCAATTTCACCTATGACTTCTCCAGTTTAGGTGGATGGAGTATCCTCTTGGCATAATATTTTTGTAATGGATTGATAGATTTGGGATCCTACTTCATCCAATAAAGATTCTTCTATAGAGGGAGTGGGAATTTTGGTAACTGCTTCATCCATTATAGTTTCTGATAATGAATGAGTGATTGGGGTTCCAATATCAACTGGTGGTACTGCTTCAGTACATGTTTATGAGACCAAGGCTACTATTTCCTTCATTTTTTCTACATTACATGATGGGGGGTTCCTAATTTATATAGAGGACCAGTTGTCACTCTCACTATTGGTGTAAAAAATGAAAAAAGAACCACTAGTAATTTAGATATCATTGATCTTTTACTAGGGGTCACCAGTACTAAGTGAAAGGTTAGAAGGCCTTTTACGTTAGGCAATCAGGAAACTGTGGGGGTCAAAATATGGGGAATTCATCCCAGTCTTTGAATTAAATAACGATTTTATAGAATATAATAGATGTTCATTAGATGTTAAAAGTTTATGGGTTTTGCCTCATTGTTCCAGAACTATTTTTTCCATGATTTCTAATAGTGATTAGCATGTCACATGCTCATTAATTTTTCATGGGATTCAACATTTCTACTAATTTTTATTCCCATAACTATTTTCATTTTTTTTAATTTTTGATCATCTCTTTTTTATGTTGATATGTATGGTTTTTTTACTTTTTGGTGTTTTATAACTCCTTGGGGCCTGTTTGAAGTTAGTCTTATTTTTTCATCTTCCATGGAGTGGCCTATTTGGAGTTTGTCTGAAAACTTTTTACACAAGAATGGAGTGGTCTCTTTTTAATCATTTTTGATAATTTTCAAACCTATAATTCATGGAGTTTATACTTCGATGCAGAATTTGAATGCTTGGATTGGTTTGAATCCTGGAAGAAATGTCAAGTGGTGAAAACATTATCCTATATGTCTAATCTCTTGAGAAAGAACTCCAAGAAGTCATAATGGTATAGAATTACCCCTAACCTACATCAATATGAGACAACAACAGCTACATAGAGCTTTTTTATTCTATGACGCACATGGAGTGGCATGCTTTGCTGCTTCTTTGATGCATCTTGAGTTCCCTACTTCATTACTGATAATGGAATGAATGGAATGTACCTGTATTTCATGGAGTGACCATCTGATTGGGAAATCATGGAAGATCATACTAATTTTCATCCATAGTTCACCCCATCTTTATTGGGATGTTATTTATGATTTGAATTTAAAATCCGGGCTTATGAACACCTACACCATAACAATTTCATTAGCGTTGTTGGGTATTCCATGATTGTATCTTTTTTCCCGTACATTATTCTTTTTCTTTAATAAAATTAAAAAATTAATTAAAACCCATTTTTATGTTTATTATAACATTTTTCACATATAAAAAATTTATATACTATTACACAGTAAATAATGTTAAGTCAGATGTTTTGACAATATTTGGCTTCTCTGTCAAAACTGAATATGATAGTTCAACTATTGTTAATGAGTTCATTATTTTAAAAAATCTCAATAATAATAATTATGAAATAATTATCATATTTGTACATAAAATATGATTTTAAAAAAAATCTAGAATTATTGTTATGAAATATTAACCAATGTTTAAATCATAGAGATGACAAGCCATATGCACGCACGAGTAACATTCACATTTTATCAATGATCATTGTGAAAAGAAAGAATGTAACATTTAAATTTATAGTAATATAATTATATCCTAAATATATTATTATTTAATAATAAATAATTATATATAATTTTTTTATGTAAAATAATCAGATCGCATAGAGGAAGAGATAGTCCACACAATCATGAATGCATTATCTCTTTTTTAATGAGTGAAAGGGTAATAAGAAAAATGATATATTGTATTTCTTGAAATTAAATTATTTCATTAATATATTATATATTTTATTAATATAAAAAATTTTAAATTAAAACCATCCTTAATAAATTCCATGTAATTTTGAACACATCATATTACATTGAGGAGGTAGTAGTCCACACATCCACAAATTATGTTATCCTATTTACATAAAATAAAAAACATGAAGGTATTTTATATGTTACATTTACAGAAGTATAAGGTAAAAAATAATATAATATAAATCATATAAAAATAATATTTATATCATAATTAGCATCCATGATATTTGGTAAAGAAAAAACAAATGACATCATTTTCCAATGCCGTAGTTTTTTCGTACAAACATATGGTATGTTTGTTACCCATTTCATGAATGTGTGTGTTGGTGTAGGTAGAAAATATAGCATAAACATATTTTACTATATTTTGGATGATTTAGTTATTATGTAATCACGTAATTTGAATAATTCAATGGGTCGACAATGAAATAAATCAAGGGTGATCATTTAAGAATGTTACCTCTTTTGAGGAATGTTTTTTTGTTTACACCAAAAAACTACCATGGATTTTTTTTTGAGAAAAGTGAAGCCTTTAAAGTGATGTGATGGATTTTGTGGGATTATTTTTTTGGGGTTTGATGATAATATTTGGTTTTATATGTATTAGTAAGTAAGGGGTTGAGTTCCATTTTATAATGGAGGGGGTGTGGCAATTTTGTAAATATAGAGGTAAACACTATTGAGTGGTCCCTCTTTGAATATGTTCTCATAACAATGACCCAAATTTGATACAATAGGTTATATGGTCAATCAAACTTTATAAAATGGCCTTTTTAAAAGTTTTTTAGTAATTTGGCCACATATGATTAAATTTTAACCACTAAGTAAATTCATTTACACCTTAATCAATGTAATTAATTTTACCTTATTTCACTACTATTTTTGGTGAAAAACATATTTTAACATATTATGAAATATAAATTATTCTTATTTCAAATTTGGAATCCATTTTTCTAAATTTCAATCACACAAGTGGTATAAATTAATTTTTAATTAGTCTTACTAACATGATGGAAAAACAGGGTTTAAGGTGAAAATGCTCAAATGTGTCTTCAGTTTTCATATCGTGAGTCATGATAAAAATGGTTAAACTGAAATATATTAGATTAAATAATATAGAATTTATTAATTTATACTTTAAAACCAATTAAAAATATAAATATCACTATAAATTATTTAGAAAATAGGTAGTTTTGAATTAAAATATGGCGTCATTCGGTATTCATTAATATATGAATGATCTTATAAAAATACAAAACAATAACCCAATGTAAATTATGATATAAAAAATTTTAAAAAATAATTTTAAATTTTTTAAATAAATATTATAAATGTTAAAAAATTATATTTAAAATCGCTGCTCCATTAAAAGTCTATAAAATTGCCTTTTAAAAATATACTTCTTTTTTATGCTTAAATTAGACCTATTCATATCATCACCCTATAAATTATATTGGAATATTTTAAAAATATTTGAATAAATATATAAAATATAATTATAATTTATATATCTCAATAATAGTGATTAATTTATTTTATTATGATAGAATTCCATTATGGTTATAAGAATAGTTTTTCATAAAAACACATCCTTTATATTTAATTGGTATTTATATTTATTTCAAATTAATTAGAAAAACATGAATTAATTTTATAATAATTTTTAAACTATGATGTAATAATTTATTGAATCATATTAATTCTTGATAGTCCAATTATTATGTGGTATCTATTATGTTAAATAAATAATATTAATAGTATATTATTCTCTTGTAAGACTCGAGCTTATGTGTAAAATATGTAACCAATGGGACTTGATGTTACATGCAACATAAGGTAAACAATGTTTTCAATGTTATGAAAGATAAACTATGTATTTCATGTAACATAATATTTTAAATAATATAAAATAATTTGAAAGAATTTATTTCATTAAATCTTAGGATGTTACATCCTACCCCTTTAAAATTAATTTCTCCATCCAAATTCATCGACGTTATCAAAGGAATAATTTTTTTAGAAATAAATTATTGAAACCACACTAATAAAAAGTGATAATAACATATCCTTTAAAAAAAGAAATTAAAAAACATAATGGTCCTTGAAAGTTACATATTAATAGTATTCGACCTGGAGATAACATAGGTGGGGATCCATGAAAAGCATAAATAATTATAGAGACTGATTGAGGTCACAGATAAAATAAGTGAATGATAAATTGAATGTTAAGGGCCTTAAAATGTCTGTTGATCTAAAATGCTATAAGTTGTTTATAATTATGGGTACTAGAAAAATAATTTTTTGTTTTTTGATCCATTTCATAGAGTTATAGAATTATCTTTCCATCTAGACCAATAAAACAAGATATATAATTAATTGATTAGTATAATTTCAGCATTTAGAATATTTTCAACAATATATCAAAATTTTCTCCAAATGATGAGCATTAAAGATGAATTCTTAACTCTAAAATTACATAAATAAATAGTTATTAACCACATTACTAAAAGATGGAGAGTCAAGCTATTCCAACAGTCTTTATATATTATCCAAAACTAAAATTGATAGCACATTGTACGATAAATCCTAGAATGAGTATTCAATCATTTGGTATAGTAATCATTAAAATTAAATTATAAAACCCAATGTTCGAACTAAATTATTCTATAAATAAATATCCTTAAAATTTCTTCAACATTTCTAAACTAAATTTGAAACCAAATGAATAAAAGTATTGGATAATATATTTTGTCCAAGATAAATAAACCATTATTTCTCAAACAGAAACCCATATTATTTTGTAATAAACATAATCATTACATGTAAAAAAAATGTCATGAAAACCCAAACATGGTGTAGAGTAGTGGTAGTGCATGAACCCCTTATCATCCTTTATTCATGGGTTTGAGCCTCACCACCAAGAAGAATGATGTTGTATCCCAACATATAGGTTATCCCACTTTATTCATTAATCATAAATAAATAATCCCCACCAAAAAAATAATCATGTTGATCATAGGTGTTAAACATAACATAAACTAATAATGTCCCCAAAAATAATCATTGATGAAAGAAAAATTTGTACTACATAAAATACTTCGAAGGGGTGTCATAGAAAATCTAAATAATTATCATCCTTAACTTTATAGTCCTATGAAAATATGAATTACATAAAGATAAACTCACAAACATCCTAATTTCTAATGTTATCTAATATAACCTTTGATACCAACTATACTAGCCCAAGACTCAAACTCGGAACACTTTGCTGAATTCCATAAAATTAAATTTTTATTTATGATTGAGAAAACTTGGACCCATTTTCACTTTAAAAAACCTAAAAATATCAAATTGAAAACTTAGATCACTTACATTTAAGAGGAAATTTTAGGTTTAGTGTTTTATAGAATTAGGAAAAAATCTTACATAAAAACATAAAATCAACTTAGACTCATAAAAAAACACATTCATAAAGTTGATTATCATATCCTATTATAACTAATATTTTTTTTATTTTATATTATGTCATTAATATCATCCTTAAAAAATTTTTTATAGACATAAATAGTTCAACACCCTCCATTAATACCTAAGGAAAATGAAACATATAAAGGGTAAGATTGGATTCTTTGTATGGGTAAACATAAGAATTAACAATTGAATGTCATCAATGAGAATAAGAGTGCATAAGGTAATTTTGACATAATAAAAATTCATTAGTGAATCAAAACTAACTCATACCGATCAATAACTGGATCGTCAAATATGAAATCAGGGAAAATTCATGAGCTATTAGAATAAATAATCTTGAACTATGTTTTATAAATAGAAATAATTACAAACATTAAAAATCCATAACATGTATAAGTAAAACATATTGTTATCCAAGAACTTCATTGCATCTAACCCTTACAGAACCCTTATAGAACCCTCACTAATAGGAATAACTGTATGGATGACTTCTAATAAAATTATCCAGAGAAAATAATAATTACCAAATTTATAAGAGCGATATCTGGGTGCAACCACCATATAAGTTATAACAGGATCACTCGGATCTATCATGGAACATCTATAATATAACATATTCAATAATGAAATAAAAAGAGAATTAATCAACACTCATTTAAAAAACATTTATTAAATTTATAGTTTGATTAACCGGTGGAATGAAAATGGGTTCGACAATAATCTCTTTGAACATAATTTACTTCGGGGTAAAAATATTCACAATAACAAACTCTTTCAAACATTATTAACTCATGGAAAATAAATTAAAGACATAAAAACATTATTGAAATATTAATAACCCATGGAATAGAAATGGGTTCTATAACAATATTTTTCAAACTTGTTTAACCCATTGAAAATAAATGGGTTAAATAATAATCCCATTAAAACATGATTTACCAATTGAAATGAAATGGGTTCCATAAGAGCATATTTATAACTTTTAAAACCCAATAAAAATAAATGGATATAATAACAATATATATGAAACATTTTTAACCCATTAAAATGAAATTGGTTCCATAAAAATCTTATTTTAATATAATCAACCCCTGGAAAAAATGGGTTTCTTTATAATCTATTTGAAACAATCAATATTCATCCAATGAATGAATGAGTATGGTATTAAAGAAAAGAATCCCCAATGGAGGAAAATTAAAAATAAGTGTTTTTGACCTTGAAGAAGGGAAATTACATTAAAATATCATTAATTTTTTTTTTCGAAAATAATATTCATAAATTATATAGTGTTTAGTACATCTTTGAAACACTTGAATAATTAACCACATGAATTGAATAATATTAAATGAAATAGTTAATATCATTAGAATAATTTTATTCATAAAGTTTAATGTTAAATAAGAATTACACAAAACTCATAAAAGAATTTATGTGTCTAACAGATCAAATGCCTTGAAGAAGGAATGCTGTGAAAATAATCCATTATATCTCTGGTAACATTGATACAATAAAACCCATGAAAGGGAGATCATAAAAAATATATGTAAAACACCAAAAATATAAGTAAAAGAATCATAAAATACATTCACAAATATTACATACACAAAAATATAAAAATAATTAGTAAATATTTAATGTATCTCAAATTAGTTAATGTCAGACAAGATAAACCATTACGAGAGTATATCATTAGAGTGACAATAAATTAAATAAATAATTATTTTTGAGTATATTAAATCTAAAAAGTAAAATTTTTAATACATAATAATATAATTCGTGTTCATTTCACTCATATCCATTTCATAGCATGACCAATGAAATTGAAGTTTAACCCAATGAATGGAATCTGATTTAAGAAATTACTTACTACTTGGTACCATTCATGTAAAAACCCATTGGATGAGATAATTTAAATTAGAGATTAAAGTACCATGAACATATTAATAATACTACACTTTAATGTAGAAGTATTTACACCATACATAAGAAACTATGTGCACAAAAATAATGTTTCCTTCAAATAAGGGAAACTAAGATGAAGTCCCTTAGCATGAGTCAAATTTTCCATGCTTGACCTCTATATTCCTGAATAAGAAAATTATATCAATTATTTAGTTTCTTAATAACCATTGTAAATATAATTAATAATTTTTTTTAATTATTGATAAGGTACATTGAATTTCTTTCTGAGTATTGTTTATGTCAAATGTTTTGACCATATTCGACCTATGTATCAAAACTGACATTGAAAGGTAGAATAAGGTCAATGTAGTCAATATCTAAAACATATCCAAAATATTAATAATGAAATAATTATCATATTTAAACATCAATATATTATTATATCTAATCATGAATTATTGTTATGGAAAACGAACCAACATTACAGTCATGGTGATAGTAGGTCATTTGTACGCATGAGTAACGTTTCCATTTTTTCAATGATCACTATCAAATGAAGGAAGGTAAAAATGATCAATAAAAAATGATCATTATATCATAAGTCCAAAATTATTTAATCATATATAATAAAATATATAATCTCTATGATGTAAAAGAAATCACACCACAATGAGAAGGTGGTAGTATACACATCCATGACAGATGTTATCACTTTTCAATGTGTGAAATCGTATCAAAAAAATGAGGTATTATATTTATATATTGATAATTATTTAATTAATATCATATTGTTTTTATGTATTTAATATATTTTTAATTAACCCAATAATATATACATTCAATGTAATCTCTTAATATATCAGATCGCATTGAGAATGTAGTACTCCACACAGCCACAAAATATATTATCATATTTACACAATATAGAAATCATTAAGGCACGTGTCATATAAAAATTAAAAATGAATTAATAATACATTAATATAATATTTATCATATAAAAAAAGTGTTTCCCTAATAATTCTCAACCATGAGAGGTGGTAAATGAAATACAAATGACATCATTTCACAAGGCATTAGTCCTCCATGCTCATAAACGGTAAGTTTGTTACCCATGTTATGGAAGTGTGTATAGTTATAGATTAAAAAAATTAATATAAAAATATATATGAATAGATTTGAAACTTAATTTATTATATAATAATAGAATAATAACAATATAATGAGTGTATAATGAAATAAAGTAAGAGTGATCATTGAAGAATGTTATCTATTTTTTAGGTAACTCCTTTTGGTTTAAACCAAATGACTTTCTTGGATTAATTTATTACTAGATTGAGGACTCTAGGGTGAGGGTATAGATGTTGTGATGTTATTTTTGAAGGGGTTTTAATATCAAAATGGTCTTGAGGTGTGTTACGAATTTAGGGGTGTAAGTGAATTTTTATTGTGGAGGGGGTGTCGTTCTTGTAAATATAAAAAGGTAAACACTTTTTCGAGGACTACCATACATCATGTGTAAAAAATAATGATACCAATTAGATATAATAGGTTATATTGTGTAATTATTTCTATATAATTTTCTTTATATAAGTTCAAATTCTAATTTTCCCCTTAAGATTAATGTATAACGACTAAGTGGACTCATTCTCACCTTAATTATAGTAATTAATTTTAATTATTTCCATTGATATTTTTAGTAATAAAATATGTTGATGTTATTTAAAATTATTTATTATTATGATTATAATTATGGAATATATATTTTTTAAATTCCTATCATAGAAGTTGGATAAATTAATTTAATATTAATCCCATAAATGAAACGAAAAAGTGGGTTCTTAAAGTTTAAACGTTCAAACGTTTTCTATGTTTTTATATATAAAAACATTATGAAAATTATTTCTATTACCTATATTATGTAAATTGATATAAAATTATCTACATATAATTTAAAAACAAATAAAAATATAATTTTATCCTATTAATTAAATAAATAAAAAATCATTTTCTCTTAAATTCCTGTGTTATTAAATATTTTTTAAAATATGAAAATTATTTAAAAATTAATAAAATTTCCCCAATTTAAACTGTAATATTAATATATGAAAAATAGTTTATTTTTTCAAAATAAAATTACTGAATCCTGAAAATTTTATTTAAAATATGTGGACCATTAAAAGGAAGTATAACATCTATTAAAAAATATACAACGTTGTTTTCATAAAAATAGATTTATTATTTCCTAATATCTATAAAACCTATTGGTTGAATTTAAACACATTTTAATCAATATATAACATATAAATATCATTAATATAATTCAATAATAGTGATTAATATAATTTTTTAGAATAAAATTCCATCCTGGTGATAAGAATAGCTTTTCACAAAAACACTTTCTTTATATTAATTTGGTCATTATATAAATTTCTAATTAATTGGTAACCAATGATATCATTTCATAAACATGTTTAAACTATGATTTAAAAATTCAAGGACTCATATTCATTCCCTCACTTCCAATTATTAGGTGATAACTATTATGATAAATAAATAATATTAATAGTACACTATTGTTGGGTAAGACTCGAGATTGTGTGTAATATAAGTCACCAAATGGACTCAATGTTGGATGAAACACAAGGTAAAAATATTGGTACATGTGATGAAAGCTAAAAAATGTATTGTGTGTACCAAAATATATTAATGAATTTAAATAAATTTGAATGAATATTTTTCAAAAAATATTAGGATGTTACACATGATCCAGTGGAAAAAGATATTTGAAGAAAATATCTAAAATTATTTAAATTATTAATGTTCACTTGGAACATTAATATAATGAGAATCAAAGATCACATTATTTATTTTATGATATATGTTATTTTTTTAATATAAAAAAATTATAATGGGATTATAGACACTAATGATTTAGGATTATACTCTTGGTAATAATTATGTGAATATTGTGAAATATCAGGTGTCATGTGTGTTCGGTCAATATTAACATCAAATAATAACATTGATTTAATTTTGATCCTAAAAACATAACGGTGACATAATAAATTGTTTTACAATTTTATTTTTGGAATCCACTAACTCACTCTCCCCATTGGTGGTTCACTCCCTCCAATTTTTATACATATTTTTATAGGTGAAATATAAAAATATAGAATAGATATTGGAATTGTGTCCACATAATTTTCCATTGTAATGTACAGATGAAATCTAACTAGATTTTGTAACCATTTTATCATGATCACTAAGGGTTGAGGATAATAATTAGGTGATCATAGACCATTTATGCATAATGTATCACTTATTATGAATTATGGAGTATTATTTTCTATATGATATTGGTATGTTATATGTGTGGGAGATTGAAATACCTCATAAAATGCCAAAAAGTATAGTTTTTTGTTGTTAACAGTGGTTAACATGCACATTCAATCAAAATTTATGTAATATACCTGGTATTCTAAGCTATATGCCAAGAATTATAGTTTTTTATAGTGAAAAAATGTTCAGCAAAAAATTCGATCATGTTTCATGCAACATACATTGTATTTTGAGATATCAAGATGATAAAATATTATTCCCAACCATCTATATATTAAAGGTTTTTTATTCATGGAGAAGGTAAGAATCATTGGTAAGTATTTAAGGATTAAAAATATATTCATGGGGAAATTATTCTATTGGAATTAGACCATAAAAAAGTGCAATTAATTACTTATTCGTTATAAGGTGAGTAATATTAAATTCTTTTGGTAGTGTATGGTCACGTTGTAATGGAGTGGGATGTATTGAGAAATCAATTTTCATCTATAATGGGTGGTTATGATATCCTTATCTAAATATAGAAGGTATTTTATCCAGAAAGGATGGGTAAGGTACATTGCATCCCTATTCTAGTCTAGTTATGATTTTTCATTCTTCCCTATAATAATGACCTTCAACGGGACCCTGTGAGACATGATATACATTTACCTTGGTAGCAGTGTTCCATTTTGAGCAATGTAGTCATGTTGTAAAGAACACCCTTATAGTTTTGAAAAACAAACTATAAAATTGATTTACAATTAAAACCATATTAAAGTGATTTTCATATAATTGTATTTCAGAAAATGGATAATATTGGCCTTCCTCTATGGAACCTACTTCAATATCAGTTAATTTATTCAAATCTTTTCTTGATTTAAAAAATTATTATTCCAAAAATATTTCTAGAGTATCAATGATCACATATCCCCTACATATATTAGTATTATATCATTATTTTAGTGTTAATAAATGGTTATTCCTTAATTAAGGATTTCATTAAAATTTTATGAAATGTATGAAATAATTGATATAAATCCTGTGGTTGTTAATTAGAGGGGAATTACTATGTCGAGGTAGGTGGTTACTAAATATTTCAATTAGATTATATGAGTTTCATGTTCTAAGTGAAATGTGGTCATATTTAGTGTCAATGTTTGACTTGAAAATATCATAATATTTATACTTTTTACATAATTAATGGAGTTAATATTCTTAGTTTTTTAATGGGCCTATATTCCATGTTTATTGGTACTATAGAAGATGATGGCAATGTGATTGATAAAATGATAGAATAACATTATTTTTGGGAAAAAATGAGGTGATTGGCATGAAATTAAATGATTTAGTGGACCTTTTTAAGTGAAATATTACCTCATTTTACAAGGGGATATATGATTATAATTGGGGACATATATAAGTAGACATATAATTGATTAAATGTTTGATATATAGACCCAATGGCTTGTTCACATGTATAAGGTGAAAGAAAATAACTCAATTAAAATTATTGTTTTCAAATAGAACATTCATCGGGTCTAGTTAATGCAAAAGGGATAAGTGTTATGATCGATATAACATTATCATGGATTGGGTCATGAAAATTTTAAAATGTGGAATACGTTAGCATACATTAATTTGTTTTTGAATAATCGTAAAGGGGTTATATGATAAGGATCTATATAAATTGATTAGAGACTGATATTATTATAGTTATAACCACAATTTCCATTATATTGATATGCAGTTATTTTTTTCATATTGTATAATAAATTTATATATATGGTATATTTTCAACCAACTCTTATGTTTTTATATAGGTGTTGAGATCCCATAAAAAATATGTTAATTTAGAAATAGGGCTTCTATCACCATGTTGATTAAATTATTTTGAGATTCATAAATATTCTATTAATCATTGATAACCGTAGATATAGGGAATAATTCCATCTTTTTTTATATTAGTATATGTTTTCATAGAGATTATTTACGGATATGATCAATATTTTCATGGGAAAACATTAAACATTGTACACAAATTATATTGAGCTTAAATTGATTCCTTGTAAGGATATACTAATTATAAATAGGGTCCTTTATTTCACCTTTCATATGATATGATATGGATATGGTCATTTTAGTAACCCATTATATTCAAACATAGAAATTATATCTTATTAGCTTAATATTCATTAAAAAAACAAAAGATCTATGCCAAAATCATATAGCTTTAGTATCTTTTTAAAATTAGATGCACAAGAAACATGTTCATAAGATATATACTTCATCTCCTATATAGTTATTCATTAAAAGAACCCTTTTTATAAATATAATACTATATTTTATTCTTTACAATATAGGGAATGGAAAAATAATAAAGGGTGAGCTTATATGATCAGTAAGGGAAAATAAGGGAAATATCAATGACCACATAAAAATAAAAGGGAAATATGGATATGATAAAAAAAGAATAAAATTTGAAATCCATAAATTTCATTTCATATATCACAATATTGAATCATGAAAAAAGCCTTGGCAGTTCATAATATATAAATAATAAAGGTATAAATTAACATGATCCATGAGTGTATAATATTGGAATGGGAAAAATATTTGGGGAATAAATAAAGCACATTAAATTATTTTTATATTAATAAATAAACACTACCAAGACTATTATAGTAGATATGGCTCACTTCCCAAACCATTTCAGTGTAATTGGTTCACTCCCTAGATAATCATAATGGATAGGGCCCCATACGTAGTTGTGTTCACCTCTGATTCCACTACTGTTTATCTCAAGAGATATACATATTTACCGATTTCATTAGAGGTTTATATACTTCCTATCCCACTTATCACACAATGAAAATAATAAATATGTGTCCCCCAATATCAAAAAACATTTATTAAATCATTTAATGTGGAAATTAAAAGTGTTTCATAAACAATTCATCATTGTATAACATGTTGAAATGAAACTGATTTCATAAACATTTTATCAATTAATCATAGAATAACCAATGGAAAAAGAATGAGATTCATTAAAATAATGTAACCATAAACCTAAAAAAATATAGAATGAATTATTCTGGAATAATTGGATCATATCCCTAGTAATTATGATGTAATATGAAATGTTGTCATTTTAGATAAAAAATTATTTAAATAGATCATAAGAACAATTTAATGAAGAAAATACCCTTTTAAATTTTAAATAATTTATTTAAAATATTAAAAAATACCAAATATTTAATGAAAATTGTCATTTAATATAACTGTTGAAATATTTAAGAAAATTATTCAAATTTTGAGCAGTATTGAGGTCAAGAAATATTGTTCCTACTGTGTATGAAAAAATGAACATTCTTTGTACATATTTTGTAAATATTCAACTGTAAATTTTTCTTAAATAAACAAGAAGATTAATTTTTGTTAGTACTTTAAAAATTATATCATGGGTAAAAAATTACTTTAAATAATCTTATTATGAAATTAAGAAAATTCTTTAAAACGAAATTATAATATATAAATATAGAAGAAAAATGATTTGTAATCGAAGAGATATATAATGTCAATTATTCATAGATACATCATTTCAAAACATTGAGTTTTTAAAGAGATTAAAATAAAATAAAAACATTAATTCATAATAAATAACCATGGTAGAATAAAATTTACATGTTTCATGATAGGTATATTATGAAATTATGTCATTGGGTACATAATCATTTCCAATCACGATAAACAATGACATTGTAATATAAAAACCTTTCCTAAAGTTAGAAAAGAATTTAATGTTATATATCTTCATGTACAATAAACAAAATTTTTATAAAATTCTATAAAAAACATTCATGTACTTATAATATGACATATTATCCAATTAAAATGTTTTAAAGCCCATTTATCAATAATTCCTTTTTAAAATTAGTGTTTTTGGTGTTAAATATTTCATTTATTTTGTAAGAATTTTAGTTTGATTATTCCATTACATGTATATTGATCATGTGTTAATACTATATAGAATTTTAATCATGATAAAAATTTCATCTATGTCTATTATATATATACTAATCTATAAAATTATGACATTGAAAAATTGAATTACACTATTCATAAAGAAGGTTAGTCGTACATACACATAAATGTTGTTTTCGCTTTTTTCGTTTCAAATAAAAGAAAGTAAAATAATAATTAACCATTATATAATTATAATTTTATCATATAAATCATATATAATAACCAAATACATCTATATTACCATCCATACAAGGAACCAATGAAAAAACAATCACATCAGTTTGGGGAGGTGGTACTCCACGAGTACAAACGGGTGTGGTTATCTTTTTCAAATGGATTGAAGATAAGAATAATATATTAAATCATAATTATATAATCATAACTATTTAATAATAATTATTCATTTAATATAAAATATATAAATTTAAACCATCATAATACCCATCCATTAAATATGGTGGTGTAAAATTTATTGTATCTCTACGTGGGGACAATAAGTTGTACATACCCATGGGTTGTATATTCACAACCCATTTGATAGGAAAGAGGGTTTATAATGATGATTTCATAATAATAATTAGATTAAAGTATATTTATTTTATATAATTAAAATTTAATGATAAATATAATATATTTATTGGAGGTAAAAGTATAATTTCAAAAAAGTGACCATTTGGGGGAATTTCATATTATTTGGAAGAGCTCCTTTATATATCTTCTTAAGAATCATAGATATGGTAGTTTTGGAATACTAAGGCTTATATATTTATGATAATGGTGTTGAGAATATAATTTGGTTGGGTATTATATATATAATTGTAAATATAGTGTAAAGAAGATAAAGGAGGGATGCTTTTTTATAAGTGATGGGAGGAGCACAGTTATAATTTCTTACAAGATAAATATACAAAAAGTAATTATTAAGAAAATTTATTAAATGTTGTCATATATTCGAATAAATGGTTTTATTTTTTTGAATTAACATTAAATAATAATATTTCTATAGTTTTATGCGGTTTTTTAATATTTATTTCCTGGTTTAACACTTTAGTTAACCTATTTTATCATTAACAATGGAAAAATAATTTTCTTAATCAAATGGATAAAATTTTACATATATGGTTAATATTGGATCATAAATGTAAGAATTATGAAATTTGAACCATATCATATCCAACATGTCCTATTTCATGATTTTAGACTTTTTATATAATTTAAAAAATATTATTTTTTGTAAAATACAATTCATTCCATTTTTGACAATATTTGTTTAATTTGGCACTATAGTCATAGAGATAAATATGAAATTCTATTATAATCATTCAAAAAATGGTATATTTTTATATTAAATTAATTTAACACTAAACCACTAAAATTTTATTACGTTTAATTTTTTTAGGAATAATTTTTATCTATTTTTCATTAATAAAATAAATATTGTGTTACTGATACATACACATTTAAGGCAAGTTTATACTTAATAAAAATTATAAATAAATTACCATCATGTAAATAAATTAATTATTCTCACAACTCATATATATATATATATATTCTTTCAAAACATTTATCTGTTCCTATATGGATATATATAATATATTTAATAGTAAGATACTAACATATTGTATTTCTTATTGAATTAAATATTATATAGTTCATTTCATGAAAATATTTATGTTGAAAAATTAAATATACATCCTATTGTGATATGGTTTTAAGTAAATTTATCAATAATATTAATATGATAAATTGTGACCTTAAGATTTAGTTTTAACCTAATTTACCCTGATTAACCCATTACTCAGTGATACAAATTTTCTATAGTTACTATTCATATTGATAAAAAATAAAGTTATCTATTTACCAAATTTTACAATATAAATTAAAAATAGAAAATTAATTTTTAATATTCTATTTCTGTATGTGGTAGAAATTCATTCAAGAATATGCTTTTAAATGGGTTAAAAATCATAATATTTAGACAAAATGAATTTTTTAAGCAAAGCCGTGATTAATTCTTATCCCACGTGACAAAAAATATATATATATAAGATGAAAGTAAATTATTTGGATAGAATATATAAATGGTTTTAAATTAATATTAATCACCAATTATGATAAGTTTATTTTATTATGTTAATAACACATTGTGCACATTTAAAGAATTTTATAAAAAATTATTTATTTTAAAATTATTTTATATTTTATTATAATTAATTGATATCCAATGAATTGAATTTATACTTTTTTAAACTATATTAATTCATCATTTAGTTAGACTTTTTCATATCCACCGATCCAACAGCTATGTGATAACTATAATATTAAATAATAATATCTTAATCATATATCTTTGTTATTTTAAACTCAAAAGTACATGAAAAGAATAACAATAAAAGATAAAAATATAATTTTATCATAAGATCTCAGGGTTTCATATTTCAACCATAAATATAATCAAACCACTCAAATTCCATCACTCCTATACCAAAATTGGGGGTTTCTCAATTTAATTGCATCCTAATGTTCCAAATATTTTTTTTCCAATTTTAAATTTCTCCGGAGAATGTTAACAAGGAGAGAAATATTTTTCAATAGAAAATTATCACCAAAATCTAATATTTAATCTGATTATTCCTCATAATAAATTTCATGCTCCAAAATAATGAAATATGATTTCACTGTATGTGATAGATCTTGTCTAAACTTCATCAATAATGATACCAAAATAATGAACTCTGAGTTCACTGTATGTCATATATCTTTTCTATAATTCATCAATAAATATACATGGTACTCAACATGATATTAAGGGAGATTCAGTGGAAGTACCATGTGATAAGATACATTCCCTGCTAGATCCTCAATCTTGATGGGGCCAATATACCTATGTTTTATCTTTTCTTTCATAAACTCATATCCATATTGCATGTAGAAATTTAAAGAAATATTTTTTCACTAACATCAAACTCTAGATCCTACCATTAATTGTCTACTTAATATTTCATTAACTGTGAGCTAGCCTTTTGTGTAGTTGAATGGATATGACTTTGTATTCCATTTACCCAAGAGAATCAGGTCATAATAGATTTATTTCTCCATAATCATCTAATTATGTAGTATTTTTACCATTCCTACCATAGAGTTCATCATAAATATCCATCTTAATTCTTATGTTAGTGTTATAGTTGTAAGAAAAATCATTATAGGAAGCAGTGTGTCCTAACCACCATTAAATTAAATAGAATAATATATCATTATATATTCCATTATTTGAATGAATCTTGTAGAGTAACCAACACTTTGAGTATGATAATTAGTGATGAAACTTAAATATATATAGATCCTTTAGAAGAAATATCCAGAACATTATGGTAAACCTCAGATTTTGATAAGATATAATAGATTCTGGTACTCCTTTAAATATCACCATTTCATTAATGAATTACATGTAATTATGATAAAAAGATAAATATTATAGGATGGAAGTAAATGTTTTTTACTTTGTAATGCGATTTTCTACAAGTAGAATAGAATTATTCCCTTTGGATGATTTGTGGAGTCTGAAGATGAAATTGATTATGATGATTTTCCAATTTCATTATATTATTGGAAATGTTTCTAACATCCCATTATAATTTTTTCACATACCCTTTTCATTTTATCACACTAGGCATCGAGATCTAATTTATAAAATATATTGATCAATGTAGTCCCATAAGAAATACCTTTTTAGATCTCAATAGATCTTTGTATTCATGATGAATATATAATGATAAACTATGAGCATCGTCCAATAACTAATTATTGTATTATAGTATATACAGAACACATATGTCTTTCCTAATAATTATCATTCCAATACAATCAATGTTTAACATAGGAATAATTTATTCATATTTTTCATCCATAGATCTTATTTCTACACCCCTTTAATCATCACATAGATAGATGTATACATGTTCATATGAGAAAGATATGATTTGAACACATTCTCAATTATTTTATGTTCCATATTCAATATATATTTACTTATTATATCCCCTTCAATGGTCATCAAGAAAAAACTAGTATGACCTTTATGAATCATAGAAATAACCAACATGTTTACCCATCGAGGGTGGTAATGTATTGAGCATTCATAATATTCAATCAACTTATACCAATTTTAGTAGCTCATATACAACTATTTTTCGGTAAAGAAATTATTTAAACATTTATGATCATTATTTATTTCATAAATTTTAATATAAAGATAATTCCTTCCATCTTGAACACAAAAATTATAACCACTAACTCCATATCATGAATAGAGTAATTTGGAAATTTATTTTCAATCAGTGCATAGAATGTGGTATCAACATATCATTATGCATGAGGAAACATCCTAGTATCCTCGTTGAGGGTTAAAATAGATCAGATTTCCTTCTATACTATATTTAAGAGTGATAATAGGTTCACTATCCAACCATACATTGTATTCCTTTAATTTCCTTTTACATTCCCCATTGATCAAAAACATGACCCCTTCCGAGTCAGCTATTGTGCATGTAATATCAATTGATTAACAACCTATTTCTATTAATTTTTTAATTTTTTAATTAATTAATGTATAAGTTTTTATTAAATAATATCAGTCATGTATATTTAAAATTAAATTTACTATTTATTCATATTTTATAAGTATTTTTGTATTTTTAAATTTTTAAATTAATATTTATATATATATTTATTTTCAGGATCTTTATTTGATATTTTTTATTTTATCTTTTGCATGTCATTATAATTTATGGTTGTTAATAATCAATTAATCAATTTATTATTATTTAATTAACAGAATATATATTTAATTTCTATTATTTCACTCTTGTATTATCAATTAGTTTAACATTAATTTTTTCTATTAATTAATGTGACTAAAATATAATAATTAATTTTTTTATTAGAATATTTAACTTAAATTTAAAAATCTAGTTTAATTATAATTATTTACTGTTCATAGATTTAATTTTAATTTAATTTTTTTCTTTTTAGTTTTATAGTGAATCAATTAAATTAGTATTTTTTAAATTATGGTTTAATTTAGTTTCACTAATTAACTAGTTATTATTTTAAATGTTAATTGATAATTAATTAATGTCTCACATATTAATTTTTCTCACATTCAACCAAGTCACCATTGAAAAATTTATAGCGATGTCTTTTCCTTTTCAAAATGTTCACCAACATCCTTTTAACCAGTGAGTCGTTGACTCACTGTTTTAATCCCCATTGCTATTTAAGCCACTGTTCTTCTATTTTATCCTTCAACGGTTACTCATAGTCAACTTTTTCTCCACTCTTTTCCATTCAACACTTTTTCGACACTGCTAGAGACACATGAACCCCATAATCCAAATACACTTATCTCAAACATATCTTCTTCCACTGAAGAATGCATCACAACATATATATAAAGATCTGAACAAATAAAATCTCCACCGTATGATCTACATAGTGGAGGACAACTGGAGCCAAATCACCACCAGAACACAGTGTTATAAGATGTTTTGAAGCCACTGATGAGCCGTGAGAACCTACCTAAATACCAACCACCCCTAATCCTTCTTCGTGGAAGAGACACCTATCTTCGTCGAGTTGAAGGGAGCCGAGGAGGTCGATCTGAGCCATAATTCCCAGAATCTACCAGTTTCACCGCTAAGGATATGCTCATCTCACTTTTGCTGAGGATGCCTACCCCCATTCCTAATGAGGTGCCACCAGACAATTCCACACAACTTGTGTGATGAGGAGCTATCACCATGCTACTGTTTCGATGAAGCCTACGTCAGATGGAGCTGAGGCCAGAAAGAGGAAAACGAAACCTGTCATGCCGTAACCGAGCTGGAGGAGAGACCAAGGAGGAGCCACCTGTGGCATCTCTATGAAGCAACTCTACCTCGCATCGATAAATAAGAAATAGTGGTGTCGTAGAAAGATAGATAAAAAATAATTAAATTAAAAATTAAAAAATAATTAAAAAATAAATAAATAATATATCATAAATTAAACTCAATTAATAATGTTATAAATTATTGCAATAACAACAACAATTAAAATAATAAAAAACAATAGTTAAAAAATTAATTATTTTATTAAATAATATAATAAATTAAATGATTACTAAATAATAATCATAAAAAAATAGTTTAACTATAATTATAAATTGTATATTCAAATTAATTACTTAAATAATCATTTTTAATAAAATGGAATAACATAATAATAATATTAAAATAATAATATTAATAATAAGAAATTATTATGTTATTAAAATAATGAATTTAAGAAGTTAAATAATTTAGTATCTAATAATAGACAAAAATTTTAAATAAAATAAAATAATAAAAATATAAAATTAGAACATATTAACTAAATTAATAAAAAATAATTTACATTAATAATTTATTATCCACTTTAATATAAGAATAATTAAATATATAAATTAATATTTATCATTTGAAATGATAAACTAATTCAATAATTATTTTTTCACATGAAGATTCAAAGTGGAGCTTGATGTGTGTCTAGGTGCATCCTAAAAACTATTGGGAATTTACTTCTAAATGAAAAGTTAAAGTAACAAGTGTTGCCAAAAAAATGCACATATGCTGTGATGCAGTGAAGGAAAATATATGTTTGTGTTAACATGGGTGAAAAGGTAGAAGATGACGAAGGATTTTAAGTATATAATTTAAATAATATTGGGATGGTGGATTCACTCAAGAAACATATCATTCAAGACATCTCATTCACACTTTTCATTTAACACACGAAGAAAAGTGAATGTCAGAGACCTGGGAGTGATGATACAGAGTAGCAACACAAGAGCAAGAGGGAAGTTATTGCTCCCACTTCCTTTTAATTAATGATATTTCTAATTTCATTGTTTAAATCTCAATTCATTAACATGATTTTCTGAAAAGACATAGTTTGGTGGAAATTTTTACTACTAGTTATTATTAATGTATTTTTTAACCTTTTCATATTAATGTATTCATAATTTATTGATGAGAATGATTATGATTTCAATCGATCACTTCGTGCCAAGTTCATTAAAATTTTAATTCCATGCTCTTTTGGGGAGATTGATCATGGATATATTTTTTCCTATGTATTTAATTCAAAAAATAAAACATCATTAAAATCACAAAGATTGTCTCTATTGACTTATTCAAATTTAATTATTTTAGAAGAATCATTCATAGAGTGGATAAATCTGATTATTTAATTTGTAAGATTTATTATATAAAGTGTGATATAAACCATTCAATTTTAGTGGTTACACTGCATTTTCATTTTTGGAAAAGGAACCCACTTTCAACCAGTATTATTACTTTTTCCTTAGGAAATTATCTAAATCATATTCCTATATCAATGTCTATAGTACCTGTATGTATTTATCAAACAAGAATTTAGTTCTATATAAAAATCCATTTTTCATCATTTTTTTACCTTAATAAAAATTAAAAAAAATTAAAAACCCAACAATTTTACCCATTATTTATAATAATTGGTCGGTATAAAAAATGCTGGTCACTCAAACCCCCTTTTAGCCTTCTCTGTAGCTCAATCCTTCACTGCTATACTAGTGTATGTTTATAAATTTTATTGTGAGGAATATGATGACCTCCAACCTAATTAAAACATTTTCACCATTGTAGGGGACATATTTGAGGGGAAACCTTTTTAAAAAAATTTCCAAAAAAAAACACTTATTAAAAAAATTAAAAAAAAAGAATGAAAACTGAATACTATTAAAAAATTATTCTCTATCACTTCTTATCTGTTTATATTTTCTGTTATTTTCAATTTTTTCCATTGTTGTTACTTCTATTTTACTAATATTTGTAGATAAATTTTGTTTATGATGAAATTCATTATTTTTTACCCATTTCACATGCAAAAGATCTTTTTCCATTAGATTAGATCCCTTGAGCATGGAAACTTATAAACACCCTAATGCTATAAAAAGGAAAAATAAAATTGAAATGGAAATTTTAGAACATAGAGTTCTTGAACCTAATAATTTCCAAATACATAAATCTGAACTCCGAGATGAAATAGAGAGGCCAAGAATGAGGTAGTTCCAACACCAACATGGGTAAATAACACATCTCCTATCAGGTAATATCCTAGAGCTAGAAAATATGAACTAAAATTTTCTCATCTTTCTGTTCTTCAAGATTTTAATGGAATCTATAATGTCGACTCTCTATCTTTGATTATATATTTATAAAATACAGTGAAACAACAACCTCTCTTAGGACTCACTGATAACGATATTATAATGAGGGTATTTACATATTTCCTTTAAAATAATTATATGAATTTGTTCTCTAGTATAGATGAATATTTTTTAGAAACTAGGATCATGTTTAGAACTCATTTATCAAGAAATTTCATCCCCAAGGTAAAAAAGGATAATTTGAACCCAAAAAACGAATTTTTATCTAAGAGGATAAAGAAAGATTTCATGAGACTTCCGATAGATTTAGATACCTACATATAAAGTTCCCCCAACATCAACTCTCTTCCCATATTCTATTGGATATCTCTTATAAAAAGATATCCTCCGACAGTCAATATCTTTTTAAACAATCTATTGGGGGAAACTTCCATGACAAGATAGATGAAGAATTGCGACAAATTTTCAACAACCTTGCCCATAATTTCCAATGATAAAAATAAATATTGAAGAGAGTGAATAGAAATGTTTACAACACACATTCAAGAAATGACACCCAGGCTCAGTTGGATGAAATAACAAAAAACTTAAAACATTAATAAACCATCATTTTAAATAATATATGAACCAATTAGGCTATCAAAACTGTAAAAAATCACTTAGGGAACAATTCTATCAATGTAGAATGTTTGGTCACACTAATTTTTGTCCCAAATTTTGACATGCCCGTCCAAAAAAAGAAAACTCAAGATCTGTTAATTATGGTCTAACGATTCCTACTAAGGATAACCCATTTTAAAACAATAAAAAAAAGGCTATATGAACCATCTTAGCTTGTCAATAAAGGAATAAAGAATTAACAAACAACCCACTAACCTTGGTTACCAAAATCAACCGTAAAAAACATTCAAAACCGTGTGAAGAATATTCCATTTCATAATGGAATTATGAGCGTCAAATGTTTTCATAACTAGAAAAAATATTAAATATAATGGACTCTCAAGATGAAATATTTGAAACTCAATGGGATAATAAAATCTAATAAAACTCTAAAAAATTTAAATTGATGCAAGAATACCGAATATGGATACTCAATTAGGCAAACTGGTCAGAGACTTGAATTCTAGAGATAAAGGTAGACTACCTAAAAAACCTATAATCAACCTTATAGGAATGTAATGGATTTTGTTACTATATATGTGTGTAAAACTCAAACTATAGATGAAAAAGACTCTTAAAATTCCCTAACTACAAAATTCAATTATTGATTAAATTATAATCTTATATTATTTAGATTTTTAATATTAAGAGAAAAGTGTTGTAGATGAAAAATATTTATAATTTGAATCACAAAATAAAGATGATATTTTTTCTAAAAATAATAAAAAATCAAACGGAAGGAGAAAAAATTATATGAAATGACGGATATTCCAAATATTGATCAGAATTTTGTCCCACTAATTCCATTCCCTAAAAAATAAAAACCAAAACTAAATACCAACATTATACTTCAGAAATTCCATGGGATATTGACCAATACCTATGTGAACATTCCATTCATTCAATAATAGATAAAAATTCCCACATACTTGAAAAATTATTAATGGATTATTTTAAAAAAAGACCCTTGAATATTTTTCTCCCAATAGTATCACTGATGAGTTCAATGTTTTCCTAAAAAATAAGATGCCTACAAAGATCAAGGACTTAGGTAGTATTTTCATTCCATGCACCCTAGGAAATTCTAGTCTACTCAACTACCTATGTGATTTAGGTGGTCATATAAATCTTCACCAAAACACATTATTTGAACAGGTGAGAGAGAGTTATCATTAACCCATCATAGTCCTCTTAATTTTGGATGACTATTCATTCACTTATCTTGTGGGAAGAGTATATGACATGATAGTTTGAGTGGAAAAACTATTTCTACCCACTAACACTCTAGTGCTTGATATGGAGTGTAACCAAGAGGTTCCCATCATTCTGGGTTATCCTTTATTGTTCACCAGTGGAGCAGTTATTGATGTTTCAAACATTCAATTTAATTTTCAAATTGGATAGAAACAAGTGAAATTTAATATTTTCTAAAATGTCAAAGGACCAACATTATTTGAATGATGTTCAATGGTAGAGTCTTTAGAATCTGGAAATTAACATAAAAAACATTGAAGAATAAAAAATACCCTATTTTGATTATTTAAAATTTGAAGATGAAAATCATGATTTTCATATTTCACAGTTTTTTGGATTTTCTCAATCAATTAATGTGGATAATTTCTTATAATAACAAAACTATCTTTTTTCTACTTCTGGTGAAAATTTATCACCTAAATATAAACATAAGAACATTTTGAGTGAAATTTAGGGTTATTCTGGTATCACCAAGATGGATGATAATTTTTATTTGGTAGAGGGAGTTCTTAGAAATCCACATGATGAATTTTCATTGATAAATCATTTAAACAAAAATCTGGAAACTTTGGAAAACAGTGCTGGAAATTCTGAAAATGGTCATTAAATTGAAAATATATCAATATTTAAAACACCCCTATAAGAGATATATTTTTGACGATGGACCTCATAGGCCCAAGATTCTTCCATAAAATCAAAAAGTATTTGCCTTTTAACTGAAAAAACTTTTTTTACTTCTTAAATATTCATTTTTGGTGATAATTCCACCATGCTTGTTATTATTTATGCTGAGCTGAAAGATAACCAAGAGGAATGATTGTTAATTGTTATGGAAAAATCCAAATCTTCCATATGATGTACCATATCTGATATCAATGAGATTATCACTTCATTATATAAACATATAATGCATATCGATCCAAAACATAATCCTAGAGTTGGGTTCCAAAGGAGATTAAATCATAATATGAAATTGTCTATGAGAGAGGAAGTCATCAAACTTTTAGGAAAATGTATTATCATTCCTATATCTAACTGTACTTGGGTCAGTCTTCTCTATGTAGTCCCTAAGAAAAGGTGACTCACTATTGTCACTAATATATATTTATTTTATAAAAATAAATTAAATAAAAATAATAGTATATATCATAACATATACCATTTACTTATAAACTTTTATCACACATTTATTGATAGTTATTTTTTAAAATCACGTTTTTGGGGGATAAAACGTTTGTTTTCCATGCATGTTTTGGTTTTCTAGTTCCAATCATTGTATATTTATCATGGTTTTATCATCATTAGAAATTTAATCCAAAGGTAAATATAATATATTATATCTATATGAAATAAATTATTTGTCCATAAAATCTAGATATAGACAATTGAATTACACTTTTCCTAGTAATGGTAAGCCTTACGTATGAGTAAACATTTTTTAACATTTTAATGGATAGAAAGAATTAAATTTAAATAAAAAAATAAATAATTCATCCTTATACAATCCATGTAAAAATGAAATAAAAAACTAATCACATCACTTTTTAGAGGTGGTAGTCCAAACATACGCAAGAGCAACGATATCATTTTTCAAGGGCTTGGAAAGAAAGAAAATAGATATGAAATTATAAATTAGTTTGAATAATTATTTCCTAAAAATCAAATATAATCTTTAGAACTATCGTAAGAACTATCCATGTATTATGGTGACATTAAATTAATTGTTTCACTACGTGGAGACAGTAAGCTGTATATACCCATTATAGATACTTTCCGTTCCAATTTAACATAAAATGGATGAATAAATAGGGTTTCATAATATTTTAAACATTTAAATATATTTAAGATACTAAATATATAAATTTTTATACAATATCATAGATTTAGATGAGGTATAGGAAAAATTTATAATGAAGTGGTTGGTTAAGGAAATTACCACTTACTTGAAACAACTCATTTATATCTCCTCTGAAAGATCGTAGTGTCGGTCTTTTGGGAATAATGGAACCAAAAAATGTGTATATATATTTTTGGAAGGTATTTTGGTATGGTATTGTTGATATGAAATTCCCTATAGGTGTGAATATGTGAAGGAAGGAGGGTAACTTATATAATTTACGTGAGAGAAACTTCTACGATTTCTTAAAAGATTAATATTTGAAAATGTCATTCTCAAACAGATTGTTTCCAAAAGGATAGTTATTCCAATATAATATAGTAACATGTTGAAATACAATAAAAAAAGTAATTTTCTATAGGTTTATGTTGTGTTTTAATCTTATATTTTTGTTTAAACCCATAGTTAACTCATTTTATCATTAACTGTAGTAACACCCTTTTCTCTCATAAAGGATTATAATTACGTACAGAAGATGATAATTGGCATAAAATTGTTCAATAAATAACCTTTTAGAAACTATAATGACAACCTTTACCCATTTATTAATTTTTATGGGTTTTAAATAAATTATTGAAATATTATTTTGATAAAATATCATTATGTTAATTTTCACACTATACATTTAATTTGACTTAAAATACATAATAAAAATGTTGGAATTAAAATATAATCCATTAACAATGGACATATATGTCATATATATTTATATGATTCTTGGAGAACTATATCTTATAAAAATAATTTGACTTTTCATATATTTAAGTTTGTTTCTTATTTAATTTATTAATTTAAAAAATATTTTATTATAATTGGACATGTATTTAAGTAAATTATTTGATCATAGAAAATTGTAAATAAATTACTAACAATTTAATAATTTCATTATAAAAAAATTACCATTAATATTCATTTACCAATTTCTTTTTGACTATATTAAAACAAAAAATATATTTAGATGGTAGAGAGAGATATTTAATATTTTCCATTGTATGAAATATTATATTAGTACCTTTCATGGAAAATTTTCCATTAAGAAGTAAATTTCGATCAAAATGAAATAAATATCAAATTAAATTTATCCAATAATAATTAAGATAAGTTATCTTGGAATTATTAATTAATTTTAAACAGGGTTAACCTGATTTCCCCTTTTCTAAGATGATAAATATTACCACAATTTATATTATTGTTAACAAATAAGGTACCCATTTAACAAATATTGACCCTAAGATTTGAAATATGTGATAAATTTTATAATATTCAATTTCAATAATTTGTGAAAAATAATTTAAAAAAAACCACTCAGAACTCAACAAAAACCATTCATTATAAAAAAAATATTTTTATATATAGAAATTTGTTTATTAATATCCCATTACTAAATAAATAACAATTGAATGAAAAAACATTTTTTTGAATATATAATATATAATGTCACTAAAAATATTTCTCCAAAATTTAATAATTTAGTTTTTTAATATAAAAATACATTGTGAATATAAATAATGTTTTCTAGAAAAAATAAACCTTTTACATTCAAATGTTTTTTATTTTCATCATAAAATTAATTTATAAACAAATAAATATTTTTATACATATTTAAAGAATGAATTTTTAAATAAAAATTTAATACTTTACATAACATTAAATCCAATGGTCCAGAAATAATAATATTTTAATAGTATATTATTGTTCTTTTACACTCGTTGTTGTGTGTAACGAAAGATATAAAAAAATAACATTATTTAAAGATAAATATATAATAATACCTCAACATGTTTCATTATTTAAATGTGTAGCTATCACTTAATTTTGTAAGCCATAAGTATAAAAAGAATGGAATTTTATTCTAGGGTTTCAGGTATTATTATTTGAGATTTAGAGGAAAAATTATTTGTGATTTATGATTTATGATATATATATGAGGCAAATTTAAAAGAATTTTGTGTTGATTCATAAACAATGATACATAGAATCCACTTACCATTTGTTTTATTGATAATTTATTATAACAATTATTTTATTATGTAATTCATTATTTAATGTGTTACAAGAAATTTATATACTCATTACTTTATAAATTTACAGTGTCTTACAAAAAAAATGGCCCAACATATTGATTATGTTTTTATTAGGTTTTAATCATTGATTATTTAAATAGTATTTATTTTTGGCTTATCCTTATGTGATTTTAGGTCTAGTTTATGGATGAGTTATGTAAGACACATATGTTATAGGGTTCTGTATAGTCTCGTAAGATACATGTCTATTATTTGTTTGTCATATATAAGATATCTTGAACTATTTTTGATGTGTTAATTAGGGTATTCATGTAATTATATGTAAAATATAAATTAATTACCTATATTATATTTTTTGTAGGGTGGATATTAGAATTAACCACGGGGTTTTGATCAACATCTTCTCATTACACCCATTCAAATTATTGTTAAAAATATCTCAGATTAATCTCCTAATTTTATTAATTATATTGGATATAAAGATCCATGAATAATTCCCTTTATATTAAATATTAATTCATAATTTATGTTTTGATTACTAATATCATCATAATAGATTTTGTGGACAATAATATATTATGTTTAAGGCATTGTGATTACTTATGGTATTTACCTTGTTTAAGAAACCAATTGAAAGGGGGTGAAAATTTTAATGTATGTGATTTAAGACCGAGTAAAACAATAGTTGTATGTTATACTTTTTAAAAATCTATATATGAAACTATCATGTAATTACTATCAAAATAGTTTAATTAAGAAGTTATTTCCTATGAAATTGAGTTTTGATAGGGGTCATGTGTTCCCTCATCATTTTAAAGAAAAATTATTAGGGATTTACATCACTAAATTTTTCAAATTTACTTTTTATTTATTTGATTTTTGGATGGTGATGACATTAAAAATGATCTCTATATTGAGGATGGTCTAAATTATTCTTTATCAGTACATATGACTTTTTCCTAGGGATTTCTTTTTCTATGGTGGTAAATTATGGCCTTATATCAAAGAGGAACCTTGTAGATGATGTTTTTCCAATGTATTATCACATGAATATTGGAATTAGGAGTGGATACAAAAGAAATTTAAATTGAAAATACAATTACTCTCATCATGTTTATGACATAGATTCTAGTTATATACATGGATAATATTCTTCCATTTTTTGGACAAATCATCCAATATGTTATCAATGTGCTAGATAATCACCGTTAATAGGGTAATTATATAGTGCATGTTCTCAGTTGATATGACCTTTTGGTGGATAAAATTTCATTCCCTATAAATGGAAATAGTTTATCAGCTATTTTAATGGATTACAGGATGTTGAACTTGGATATATCAACAATTAGTATCTTATTTCTCAAATAGATTATTTTTAACATCAACTATATGGGGGGACTATTATGTCATTTTTTATCTAAGATAGAAATATAATTAGTATTGTGTGAGGATATATATTATTCATCATAATGATCATAATAGTGGGTCTAGGCTATCTGATCTTCTCATTATAACATATATTTTGATAAATATATCAGTAGTGTTAAGGTAAATCTTTTATAGGATCGTCAAATTTTTTTTATCCTTTTTTGTTTTTTTGTAAAGAAAATTTGGATGTATTCATGACATTAATGGATATTACTAGATATATATAATCATTTGAGTATTAAAAGATTGAAGATGAGTTATGCAATGATTTTTAAGAGTATGTTCTTGATTATTATGTTCAACTTAATATAGAATGTTACAAATAATTATATATATATTAATAAACCCTAAGATGGTCACAAATGTGGTTTCCTTGGATCAACCCATGAATTATTTTGATATTCATAGAATAGTAGAATTTTTGTGTTATAAAAAGATAGTGAGTTATGATATCTCTCAATTGGATGAACTTATGATATCCCTCACCCAAAATGGGATAAAAATTGAGTGGACAGATAGTTGAGGGTGTGCCTTCCAGGAGGTACTGGCCTTATATGAATCAATGAAAATTCAGACCAAACATGTGTAGCATAAAAATTATGACTTTTATTGTGATGAAACAAGGTTTTTTCCTAGATTAATTATGAAACAGAATGTGTTAGTAGTCTCTTATGGGTCCTTTCCATTGATGCATACTAAGATAAACAACTAAAACCATTATTTGGAGATAGTGGTTATGGTTCAGTAGTGGATATGTTGGAATAACTATATATTGGGTTGGATATTTCTGGGGGTTTTGTGAAGAGAAGAGACTTAGTTATATCTTTTTCAAATGTGAACTAAACCCCATTAATAGAATGTGGGACAAATATCTATTGTTTTTCAACACCAATATGTAATATTCTCCAAAAAATGAAATATTTTGGATGGCATGCTCTTTAGTAATCCTTAGGGTAAGGTAGTTTGTGATAGTTGTAGTTAAAGGTAGTCATTGTGTATCTTAATTGACAATTAAATTGATATTGAAGTGTGTAATGGTTCAAATACCCTTACACACTAGTATGTTACCTCTTATGTTCTTTATAATATAAAGGAAACTCAACTATCTGACTTGGACTGATGAGTTTTAAGTGATAACATATATATTGGTTAGTCACCACCTTATTATTCCTTGTATAATAATGTTATATATATATATATATATTAGGTAGAGATGTTAATACAATGTGAATGTATGAAGAGCTAACTATAGAACCACACACTAAGATATAGGTTTTTTCCATTAGAACTATAATTTTATATAATTTCACCCACATGTAGTACTAGTGTCCTATAATGATAATGGATATATTAGGGCTCATTTCACATTTTTGTTTCATATATATGGTTATAATATGATCATAAAAACACATTGGACATCTTGATCCTATTACTATTCTAGAGTGGAAGTGATTTTATGAAAAAATAGTGTATTTTATAGTGTTGGGGTGATCCAAATAATGTAGCAATGTTGTATAGGTAAATGTTTTATAGTTGAAAAAGTCCCAAAATTTCCTACAAATCAATGAGACCAACTCTATTGATGTGTTTTGTTGGATATATGTAAATGAGATAATATATCTTCATGATATGCTAATGATCATCATTTAAAATCATGATACCCATTTTATATGATGCATCTATAAAGGAATACATATTTTACATTATTTTCATGTAAATATAAAAATAATATACCTTTCATTGACTAATGAAATTTTTTAGTGAAATATCATGGTTTTAGATGACATGTTGTGGGAATTTGTCTTATATTTTAGAGGTTCATGGTATTTTCATATCAACATATCCATGTTCACAATTAAAAACTTTTATTAGTAGACTATTCAATTGGTTCCTGTTTAGGAATTGTATAAAAAATATACCACTCCCCTTTGTGGTGGGTACTTGTCAGGGAGTATTCCATCATAGGATTCAGTCTTTTTATGGTGACATAAAAGAATATCAAGTTCATTATGATGGGATTTCAATCTTCTTAGACGAGGAGGTGATCATATATTAACCAAATATGTTGTATTCTAAATATTATAGTGGATTTTATAGTTTTAATGAAAATATCATGGTGATTGTAAAACATTCATATTCTATGGAAGATCAATGTTGAACCCATGTATACGGGATATTTTATGTTTTCAAGGAGATTATTATTGAGCCTTATCAATTAGGACTCTGATAGAGTTTCCACGCATCACTCAATGTATCTCATCTCAAGAGATGTCACCTTCATGACTCCAAGGTCATTAATGTTAAGGATATTGACAAAAAGGATACTTACTCCATCTACGAAATTAATTACTTATCTAGTATATAAGAATGTAAAGATCCTATAAGAGATTATAGTACATTTACTTAGAATGTATTGTATTCTATAGAATGAATAGATGACACATGGTGTTGGGAGATTGATATATAAAAATTGTGGTTTGATCAATTCATTGATGGATCTCAGTGATACATCTTGAAGTTGACATACAAAAATTAGGAATTATGTAACACCCCATGTATTTCAGAGGTACATATTTGATTATGTTTTTTGACAATAGATTAGTATTTCCATAGTTTTAGGTAGTTAAAGGAGTTGGTAGATATATGGTATAATACGTGATGTTTTAGAAAATTATAGCACTTATATTCTTTAGTAGTATAAATATTATTCTCGAGTGTCTGCAGTTGGTATGTCAGAAAGGATAAGTAATTTTTTTGATTAGGTGGATGGTAAAGTAATAAAGCAGGGGGTTATGAAATAATGGAGTTAGCCACACTCATTTGGTTGACTATGATTTCTTACTTCATTTATTTAATGGGTTTTTACACCAGGATGTTAAGGGTGATTCCATAATATTTTCTTGGAATGGGTGTTTTTTATTTCTAGTACAACCATGGAATTGGTCATTTCATCAATACCCAAAGGAAAATTCCACCATGTTTCCCTGACATTGAAATTATTCTAAGAGTAATTTGGTCACACAACAACAGAACCCATTGGAATTTTTTATACAATCTAAATAAATTAAATAAATTTTTAGATCTAATTAATGTCCCCCCATTACATAGTAGTCTTATAACTATTACCCGCATAATTCATCCCTCATACACTGTATATTATATTATCCATCATTTGTTCATAGAATCAATATATGAAAATAATGGATAATCACTTGAATAAATTATTTCATTTTTATTAAATATATTATTATTATCCATAATCTTTTAAGAATGCATCATTGTTTCCCAATTATAGGTGTTCTATTATAATTTTAGAAATTAGTCGATTGAATATGATTAATATCTTAATAAAAATAGAGCATCTTGAAAAAATTGATTAAGATGGTATCCAAATAGTTACTTAAGTTGACAAAAATTTCCATGTATTGTGTGATATGTGATCACACCAAATTTTTGAACTTGAAAAAAACTAATTTTAAATATTTTTCCTTATCCATATACAAGTAAGGTAAATATGTTTTAGAGCATAACTAGTTCTTCCCTCACAATAAATATGTGCCATGGATGAAGATTTTAAAATGAACAATATATATTGATTAACAATAAAAAATATGGAACACATAAGGTTATGCTTGAGCTATTTTTAATTTTGGTGTACTGTGTTAAGTGACTTTTTAGCTTATATTATATAGGGATTTTTTTATTACAATAGTGACTATCCAAAAGTAATCACATGAATGCTTTAATTTGTTGAAATATAATCAAAATTTATTTTCCACATATATATGGTTATTTAATCATCAACATTTAGAATATATTGTTTTTAGAATATAATTCCCAATATCTCTAATATATAAATATAGTGGTTGTGATAAACAATCATGATTAATCAAGAAAGTTATTGATAATTATTTTAAACAAAATAATACATTTTTATTTTTAAATTTAAACATATAAATATAGAATGGGGAATTATAAGAATGGTTTAGAGTTATAATAAATGAGTTATATATATAAGAAATTTTACCCTAATTTTCATATATTGATATGAATTGATCTTGATGTTTAAAGGATATGATCATTACATATAGTGGATTAATTTTTTATTTTTTTCTTGGTATGTAGTGGATGAAATTCCATAGGGTTCAACATGGGGTTAGGCTTTCTTTATTAAATATATCATTTTAATTACTTCTGGGAAAATATTGATCTGAAATCATTATACATAAAAGGTATGCGTTCCCTAGTTATTTAACATTTTTATGATTTGGATCTACATATATAGGTTTTTCTTAATTAGAGACCACAGTCCTTGTTTACATCTAGTCTTCTATTATGTTGATCGATGATTGAAATTTTTTAGCATCATTAGATCTAGAACTCTCTCACATGTCCAGAAAGGGATGGTCATGAAACCTCAAGAATACATCCCCATGTAGTATATGATGTAGAATTGTAGTGGGGGTTTGATTAGTATAGTGGGGTGACAATACCCCAAGTATAGAATTATTTAGAGCTATAAATAAATATTATAAATTGCATAACCAAATTAATAGACATAAAAAAACCACATATTATTCCACTAGGAAATAAATTGAGGTCCTAACAAAATAAAAAATACTAATAATGGAAGAATTTAATTTCTACCCGAAATTTAACTAAATTTCATACTATAATTAAAAAAATAAACTAATATAAGACTCAAATAAATACTAAAATTTCCACACTCCCAAGCCCCTTGTTGGTTCTGTTTCCAAAATCCAACAAATAGAGTAAGATAAAATCAATACTAAGGTCCCTTTTCTTCATCTAATATTGATACATGTAATATTAATAGGTACAAAATGATGATCCAATTTGTGTGAGAGTTAAAATTTTTAGGTTGAGGCCACAATGTATAAATATAACGATTCTGATAACAAATATATACAATAAATTTATAAGCATTTGTATTAATTAATAATTTAAGAAATATTTAAAAAAATCCCTTAAAACCCTAGGTGAATATCTGTAAGTATTTAACACAATCCTAACAACAAACTATAATATAACCATTGTAAAACATAACCCATTTCATCACCATAATAGAATGTCTCTTTGCATGTCTTTAAACCATTCAAACCATCTACCACAAATACATGGTATAAATACAAAATTCTGAGTTGAACCCATTATATAATAATTTAAGCATATGATAGGTAAACATCATCTATATATAAGCATTACAATATGTGGATTTTCCAAGCCCACTCAATAGGTTTATAAAAACATGGGACTGGGTCGATCCTAGTCAAAAAAAGAATTGTAACAAAAGATTGAACTAATCCATCTTAATATAAGCATTACATCCTGGGAATGGGCTTAACCCACATAATATAAACATTATAGCATGATAATATATAAATTCACAACGACAAGGATATCAAATTTTCACTTCATACATCTCAATGGTTAATTATGAAAATTACCATTTTTCTTCAAATTTAACTGCATTTATCTTTGAACTTCTCAATAATCATTTCAATAAGAAATATAAATTTACCCATGAATTCTATAACAAAAAGAAACATAAGGCCCCATGTCAAGATAAAAATTTATTAATTCATTATAAAATTCATATTAAACAAGGGTTTTGTCACCCAATGTGTAGCCAAAATCCATCTCACAATAATTGGATGTAAAGGGATACAAAAGAGTAACCCAATTCAACATTCAATCATTTTACAGTCAATAAAAGTTGTAAAAATCATAATAGTTCAATGAATTTTTAATTAATCATACTATATTTGTATGTTTTAGACTCCCTAATAATAACAGGTGATCAAACAATGTATATAGAGGGGTTTACTAATAAGATCAAATGTGCAGATGACCATAAGAAGGATCCTAGACCACAACTAATCAAGATCAAATCCAACAACATCCCAGTTGAAAATATTACACCTAAATGACCATTAAAAAAAGATAGATAAGGGAAAACCAACGAAAAACCACTCACTGTCAATTGAATATGTGATATGGTCATCCAAAAAGAAGGGAGGTATTGGAAAATTTCTTGGATGATTCCACAGGTTCGAGAAGACTAGGCATAATGAAGGAATGAAAAAAATCATATTCACTTACCACATAAAAATGAAACTCATGATAAATACATATAGTGTAATACATTTACACACTCTATATTTATTAATAATGGGACCCTCTGAATATATTGTCACATTGGGTGATTTTTAATAAGGCCTAAACATTACACGATACGTAATGTCTTCATGATTTGTATTCATTTCACATCAGGAACCTAAATCACAGCTTATTCCTGGATATAGTTAGACATATTGAAACATCATTACATGATGTATAATTTCTCTATAGATATACTTAATCCTATATCCCATGAAATGAACATGAACTACCTCCAAATCTATCCAAATAATGGAAAACCTTCATAATAATATTTAAATTGTTTATATATAGACCCTATTAATTTTAAAAAAAATACATCCCTACAAATTAAGTAATTTTAACTAATAAAGAGTATTTGTCTCCAAACAAGATTTGTCTAGAAAGATCAAATAAAGAACACATAGAGGTTCAAAACTAAAAAATGATAGGATCTTACAACCCCCACCATATAATAGCTCACACTAATAATGCATAAAGCTTCACTGTCAGGTCTTAGATAATGATTTTGGACACTATGATTGATTATAAGACTTCCTATTCTTGGTATCCTCCTAAAATTTCTCATACTTCCACTATACTCAAACCAGTGATATAATCCATCCTCAATGATACTCCTCACTAATGTTTAAAATCCACATCTTATTCTATCCGAAGGAATCATCAACAATATGCCCTACATTTTCAACATATATCACTTGAGATGGGTTTGAATAATATATTTTATGTTGTGACACATAAATCATGCCATTCAGTGAATTGTATCACTATGGGAGGGTAATCGGTATGCCACTGGACCGACACAATCTACTAACTGAAATGGACTATTAGACAAGGGTGATAACATTCCTTGTTTCTGGATACAACATTTCACCATCCTAGGTGATGCTTGAACTAAAACATGAGGCCCAACCTAAAACTATTGAGGTCATATATGATGGTCAACATATGATTTGTTCTATCTTTTCGTGAAAATCTATAAGGCCCCGACCTTGAACCTTACTTAATATTGAATTAAATGAATAGTTCACATTGAGGATCTTTTCAGGTTTAGCATTTTAGAGAATTAGAACATAACTATTACATCTCAAAATATTACAAAGTAGACACTTCTTCTAAGTTTCCATAGAATAACAAATTCTTAAAAAGAAACGTGTCTAGTTCCATGTTTTATATAGCATGAATTTCCCTTGATCCCATCCTTGACCCTATTCCACATTAAGTCCTGTGAAAAACATTTCAAAAAAAACTTGGGGTGAGCATAAAAAGCTCAGTAAGGGATACACAAAGAATGAAATCTATTAGTTTATCAAAACAACAGGTAAACCATGTATACTTTATCAAAGTAATACTTTTCACCTTTATGAAGTAGTAAAAACACTTTACTGAATAAGAGATCATTACTTACCCTTTTGTAACCAAAAGATTACCATAAAACCCATATAAAGAACACATAACATAAAAAGGTAACTTGGTACATAAACATACTTAAGTGGAATAACCATATGGTCGACTTCCACACATATCACTTAATGGAATACTCATTCGGCCAACTTCCATACATACTTAATGGAATAGCCATACGGACAAGTTCCATACCCAATGCATTGGAGGTTATAACGTAACCACCCGTCCTGGTATTCACGGCACCACCCGTCATATGGTTTATCACGTAACCACCCGTCAAATGTCCAAGTACCATTATAAAAATCATATGACATAAAACAAATATAATGGAAAGAAAACATTTCCACACTTTGATCACAATATATCACATAAATATATTGACATAACAAATTCATTATAAAAACCATTTTCAATACCAAAATACATAAAACAGTATATGGTATTTATTTCATTTTAAAAACATTACAGCTTGTTGAGGAAGCCAATGACCAAATAATACTTGTGGCGGCGGAAAAGGTCTTTGTCACCACGTACATTAAAAGAAACTTTCCTTTTTGTCATTTTGTAAGACGCTTCATATAAAAATATTCCTTTTGTATGAAAGTAAAATTCAAAAGGGTTTTATACACCGTATAAAAGAAAGTTGTGTATAAAATGAAATATGCCTCAATGAAAGGAGATTGAGACGAAGTCCCTTACAAAGATCATTTTTTTAAATAAAGTAGGACTATTATGTGTATTCACTATAAGTATACATAAATAAAGTAAAAATTCAAGATAGGAAATAATAATATCATGACATAATTTGAAAGTAGGAGATTAACCCAAAGAATAGAAATTGGGTTCAGAAGTTCCCTTACCTCGGGTCCGACTTGACTCGATCATTCTTTAACGTCCTGAATAATAAACTTGAGTTAATTTATATTTTCTTAAGAACCTTTTCAAGTTCATTATTCCTTTTATATCACTTATTGTCATGTTATAAACATTATGTAATCATTTAAGTTAATAATATTTGTTTTTTCGATATTTGTTTCTTAAGTTGAAAGTGGACTTCTTACAATTACATGTTGTTCATGTGGTCAAAGGTTCTTTATATCCAGATTGAAATTCCTGATTTGGATATCATATATATCATATATATCCAGAATATACATTTATTTATAATATTACATAATCATTTAGAGGTAAGAAATGAAATGCACCGTTCATGGAGACGGTAAGTCGTACGTACGCATGAACGCTACATTCATTTCTATGTCATATTAATGGAATTAATACTAAATGAGATATTTGTATATTTAAATTCCAGAATTATGTTCATAATTTTGATGTATCATTCATCATATATATCCATTATATATATGTACTTATAATAATACATTAGATTTGGGGATAAGAAATGAAATGCACCGTTCATGAAGACGGTAAGCCGTACGTACGCATGAACGCTACTTTCATTTCTATATCATACTTTAATGGAAATAAATAATAATGATATAGAGGTATATTATAATTCCAGTATACAATCATATATAAAAACATTAAATCCATCCTTTATACGTCCCACATATGGCATTAACGAATCACATCACTTTGAGGGGGCGGTAGTCCGCACTTCCTAAAATGTAATTATCGTGTTTACCCACAATGGAAACCATAAAGGTATACCACAAATGAAAAATAAAGAAGCATAAGGAAAACATAAAAATAATATATATCATATATAAATAGAGTGACATATTAATGGCCACCATTAAAGGAGTTTAAAATAAGATTGAACAAACATCGTTTCATGAGGCAGAAATTTTCTAACCACAGAAACAGTATGTTCTTTAACCATTAGATGTAGATGTGTGTAAGTGTAGCTCGAAATCTTTTTATAAAAACATCCTAGTATATTGAAGATACTGCATTTGTTACAAAATAAATGAATAAAAAGAGTTTAGGGGGTTGGAGAAGCAAAATAAAACAAAAGAACACAAGTGAAGACATTACCTTAAAATCGGGTAACTCTCTTAGATTTGTGCTCAAAGGCTTCCTTGGGAAGACTTCTGCCCAAATTGAGGCTTCAATGAGTAAGAGATGGATGTGGAGAGACAAAATGGGCAGGTTTTGGCCGAGACAAAGGCTTTGGAAGTGTGGGTAAGGAGGTAGAGTTGGGGGCCTTTTATAAGAGGAGAGGAGTGGCACTCTTGGAAAGTAAAGAAATGTTACTTTATTTTAAAACGAGTTTCCGATTAAAAAGGTCCCACATTGATATAATTCGAGGTTATGGTGATAAGGGTTTGAAATCCACCCATCCAATAGGTTTTGGACATGTGTAGGTCATAGAGTTTACATTATCATTTCATTTTATTTAAATCCGTTATTAATGGGGTAATCACTGCATCATCATGATGTCATAAATAATTTAATATATTTAATGTATAAAAATTATAAAACAAATATCATGATGTAGGAAATATTTTTATCTTTCTAATGAATATTTATAGTCAAAAATATTACTTGTATAACCCCATGTAAAAATTGTTTTAGTAAAATAACTAATGTTTGTGTCATTTTTACTTTTACATTAAATAAAAAGTTATTTATGTCATTTCCCAACCAAAGTGGCTCCATGGGGTCCCCAAGTTGACCCATGGATTGTATTGGTCGGCCATGATACATCCAATGAGGGTAAGACATGTGTCAAGCTCATCTCATATTATTAAAACATTATTTTTACCTTAAACTACACTAATTACCTCTAATCGCGATTAAAAACATAAAAGTTACTATTCACAAAAAAAACTATTTTAATCCCATTGAACCACATTATAATTCTTAATTACAACTATGTATGTCAGATTTTTGAAATTCAAAACACAGAGGTGGTAAAATTTCATTTAAATGAAAAATCAGTATTTTTAAGTACCACTTAGTGGTTTCACTATTCATCAAAAATTGATGTTTTTCAGAAAAATACCAAAACTTCACCCCAAGCCATATTTGATATTCTGTATTCAAAAATGTTGTCTATTTTACAAAATTCAAAAAATATAAGTTGAATTAATTATTTTAATAATTAATTCCCGCTGTCATGACAAATAGTGTGTTTTTATGAAACAATAAGTATCAAAAGATTGACACCAGTTTAAGTCCAATTTTTAAGTGAAATTGATTCCAATGACCACCATTGGATTAAATGATAAAAATATATTCTAATTTCACTTAAAACCCAATTCAAAAGATAATCTAATCATATAAATAAATTATATTAAAAAGAGGTTTTGAATTAAAATACAACAATTTCACTATTCATTAAAAAATTAACTTTATCAGAAAAATACCAAAAATTCACAAAAAGTACATTTTGATGTCCCAATAATAAATAATAAGTTTATTTTGACAATCATATCTTATAAAATTGTTAAAAGATAGATTTAAAAATGGTTTTCCATCAAAAGGCAGTAAAACAATCTTCTAAAAATATTAGTGTATTCTATACTTAAGATTGGATTTATTTTAATTTTAAGCCTCTAAAACACTATCTAATTCATTAATAGACATAGATAGAAATATCTATTATTCATTAATTACTTTGTATGTTACATAATCAACAACCTCTTGATCAACTAAACTAGCCCAGATGTCTCCTACATAATACTTGGACCAACAAGTACTGACTGACGAGTCTCAAACAAAGAGAGAGGTGATTAGAATAGACTTATACATAATGCCTCAAATGGTTTCATGTAGATAAAGGACAATAATCTATTAGTATATTCAGAATCCATGATTTCAATATGATGCTCCCATGATCCACCAAAATTCAAAAAATAGGCTTGCAACATATCCCCTAGCGCCTGAATATTCTACATTGATTATCTATATGTATGAGTATGATAGGTCATACTAAAAATAATATATGATCCTAGATCCTTTTTAAAGCACTTATAGGACTACAATGTAAAACAAGTATCTATTTCTGAGTTTATACTTCTTATAACACCAGATAACTTTACCACCTCATGCACAAAAAGAATACACAAATAATCAATTGTGATGGTCTCCCTAATTGGTAAGAACTGGGATACGTTCATCTGTTGATCCCAAATTAGCCATATAGAATCATTTCATAGTTTTTCTGAGGAAATTATGTCACTAAACCATAGTGAAATAATCCCAATTACACTTAGTAATGGGAAAAGAATAAAAAAACCCCATATGGCCCCATATGGCTAGTTTTCAGCTAATAAAATGGGGAACATCATTCCACAAATCCTGATACCTTCTTCTCTATTCCTGAACACTTGTATTATCTATATATATCACAATACATCTTTGTAAAACCATAATGTATCACCCATATAAAGTCATGAAACTATCTCATCACCGCATCATGAATGCTTATAAGAAACCCTACTCGGTCATAGGAAGAAATAAAATGGTCACTATGAAGGGAACACCCTTATTGTTTCTCCCCAATATACAACCTATCACATAGAACTATGACCTACAGATATATTAACTATTCTAAGTTAATCCAATCAAAAATACAATTTATAAAAAATGTAAAAGTCATAAATAATCTCCCCTGAGACTCCCAAACACTTAGATTCATGTATAAAAATAGTTTCATCATATTTCTAACATTGCAAGACTATCACACATCCCCCATATGAATCATTCGACTTAATTCATAGAAAATTATGGTGATCATTCCAAATTTATAACACCTCATGAAGATGAAATACCATAGGTACTCGACCCACCACCTTTTTCTATTGTTCAGTTCCTACTGAGAAAATATGTACCTGATGCTCTTGTAGTACGTGTATACCAAAAACCACTCACCTGTGAGACAATTCCTTCAATATCATATTGCATGTACCATGACAGCTTACTCTAAATCATAACTAGGGAAATTCATCCCATGTATTCTTAGATATTTTTATCAATAGGAAACCACTGAATCATCTGGCTTTAGAACTTCTTTGATTCAAAATTCAGATGCATTATAGTAGACAATATATATTTTAATGTGTATTAGTAATTTGATGATAGTTTCTTAGGTCAACCTTTCCTTCAGTGACTGAAAATATCTTTCATAATCTCAAGACCAAAAAAAATCACTCCCATCTTTATTATCCCTAACATCAGTGCCACTATACCAGAGAAGTCATGGATAATGAGCTCATAGTAAACTTACAAACTAAGAGAGCTCCAAATTTCAAAGAAATTATCAGGATTCTCCCAATATACAACAAATAAAACATTATATATCTCCATTATCACAATATTATTTGAGATGAAAAGGCCTAATAAGTAAAATTTATCAATCTAGATACCAAAATTTCTTTAGATTGGAATAATTTTGATTTTCTATTGATTTACTCAAGAAAATATCAAGACGTTTGAAGTCATCAAATGATTAATTAGAGTACAGTAGGATGTCTTAATCAAAAACTAGAAAAAATTTGTATAGAAAAGGATAAAAGATATAATTAATCAAATCCATGGATACTCTTGGTGAATTAGTAAAACCAAAAAATATCACTATGAATTCATAAATTCAATACAGGCTTCTAAAAGGAGTTTGAGGTTTGTATGTTGGCTTTTGAAACACCCAAATGTTTTCATGAAATATTTTAAGTAATTTAAAACCGTCAATATATTTTATTGCACACAATCATGACTTTTAACGAACCTCAAGATGACCTTAGTATACAATTACTATTATAATCTATCTGTTTGGTTAGCAGATATAAATATAAGTATCATATGAAAATTTAAGGTCATGTCATTTTCTTATTTATAAAATATATATATAAATTAAATATTTTAATTTTTGTACGAATAAATTGAACTAATTACTATTAGTAAATGAATTAATGAAAAATATATGTTATATACTTATTTTTTTTTATATTCATCCAATAGATATTTTTGCCATAGCATATGAATAAACTGTATTTTTTGTATAAAATTCTATTTTTTAGAGGGATATTTTTTTCATTTTAATGGAGAACCAATTTTAAATTAATATTTAGAATCATTAATAAATTTTATATGAAAAAATAAACATGTTATTTGGAATAGAGACATAAATATTTTATGTGGAATAATTTTTGATATTTTCTGATAACTTTCTTGTTTTCAGAAATAGTAAAGGTGCAATAAATTTAAATGTAAATTTTTTTTATCAAAATAAAATATATTTTAAAATTATAATATTTAATTATTTTAATGTATAAATATAATATATATTTATCAATAAATATAATGTATTTCATTAGAATTAATTTTACATTGAATATAGATGTAAAAACATTTCAATCTTTTACAATGTTTTATCTTTTTAAACATGTTATCTCTTTGAAAAAAGGATTAATTTTATATAAATGACAACATATTTTGTTCGTTGAATTTTTAAATATGTATTCCATATTGGGAATTAGTATGTCCAAATTTTTAAAATATCTTACTTTTATTTTCGGGCAATATGAATAGTAACTTCATTAATTTTTTTTAATACGGTAAAAGGGTAATTCAAGAAATTAAGGGTCAAAATATTTTTATTAAATTACCCTAAAACTAGTAATAATATTATTTATGAGTGTGTTTCGAACAAAATAATCCTTATTTTGAAATGGAGTCATTTGGAAGCCACATGGATGAGATTAGGACGTTTAATTTATTTTATTTAAGGAAGATTTAAATTTCTCGTACTCAAATATTAATAACTATATCATTTTTAAAATAATGATATACAAAAGATACAGTCGAATATAAATTCTCATATGAATTCTAATATGTTTTTTATTATAATAATCTTTTTTTAATTTTTAGGAAATAAATAATTACCTTAAAGACTTATACTTTAATGATGCATAAATTACTTAATTGTTGAGGAATCAATAAAAGAATAATAAATATTAAAATCATAATAACTATTAAATGACCCAAAAACATGATCAAATGATAATTTTTGAGTGTATATCGACCATAACCATCCAAGGGTTGAGTTTTTGACCATTTAGATTCTTATTAATGATATTATGACACCTATAATGTTTTATTTAAAGTGACGTTAATGTTGTCACATTCATGTTTTAATTAATATAAAATTTTCATGGTATAAATTTACAAAAGATATATTATATTAAAGATTCTCCAAAAATATAATGAATTTTTGTTTGAAATAGTATTAAATTTTTAATTTTTATTCATAAAATAAGAATATTAGATAATTACACAAAATTTCTATAGTAGTTATTTTATTAAAGAAAATATTAAAAAAATATGATTACAAATAATAGAATAAATATAATTGAAGATAATTAATATGTCCAATTAATTTTATTGATGAAAATAACATCTCGGTAATATAATATAATATTTGGTTCACAGTTAACTTGTTATCATTATATTTTTAAAATAAATCATTTTAATATTGTAAAAGTTGGAACTATGGATTGTTTATCAATATCAGGTATTATTAATTTAATTAAAAATAGTAAAACGTATTTTTAAAATAAATAATGATTATGATGTGTTCGAAAATGTTCTAAGTTGTTTATTTATTATTTAATTGACATCAAATTAGTAAATACTTCTACCTTTTAATATTGAAATATTTCTTACCCATGTAAAAAATTAAATAGAATACCTAAGTGTTAATTATATTGATAATTTTTTAATTGATAGATAAACTTGTGTAAAATCTATTAGTTTGTGATATTATAACCCTAGATCATAAAATCTATGAAATTGGGAAATTTTTGAGGTTTTTAAGGGATTGATTTTATTGTAAATTAATACTTTTTGAGATTCAAAAAGTTCCCCACACCTCAATTGTAAAAGGGAACCTCCTCCCTCACCTCCTAACTTCACATGGAGAATTCATGCTCGGTCGTCCCCTATAATATTTCCATATCAACTTCCATAGTTACATTATAGAGGTTCTAGTCTTCTTTATAGACCAACTCTAGTGCTTTAAGTGGATATTTTGAGGGAGCAGGTCGAAGAAGAGGATGTTTGGATATAGAAAAAGGAAATCAAACCTATGGTAATGGATAATTTTGAAATCATATTACTATCCATGATTTTTTATATGTATGTATTTATTAAAGTATATTTGGCATCAATGTCCATGTTTTATAAATATATAATACTATTTCCATTATTCCTCATTTGTCTAAATTCAATTTAACCACTTGATGAATATTTAATAAATGGTATTAAAGTATTCTTTTTTCATTATTCGAGATGAGGTAATTTTTGACTTATGTAAAAAAAGTACCAGAAAAATGGTTTGTTTTAACATATACAGAATGAAAATATTTTTATTATTTCATAACTCCATATGTCCATGAAGCTTCCTTTACATGATTTAATGTTAATTTTCAATGAAATTAGTTTTTTAATATTGTGTTGCATTTTGAGAAAGGAAAATGTTTTTAAGGGAGAAAGTATATTTTTTGGAAGAATTAATTTAAACAGTTTTATCAAATTTATTCCCATATAAGATGACATTATTTAAATAGGGTTATGTTTCTATCCCAATAGTTACTATGGTTTAATTTTTTTATGATGGAATTTTGTTTATGAAATCCATTTTTGGATTAATGTTATATAGGAATATTATTTAAAAAACCCGTTTTATTTATTAGGTTATGCTATGATGAATGATTTCTATTATTTTAGAACATATAAGAATGATTTTTTATATGGGTGGGACCTATATTTCCATCCAATGAATTAGATAGTGATTTATTTCTTTCTAGGTAGACATGGATGGAATGAGAAATGATATTAATTCTGTAGTATAGGGATGGAATGAGGAGTGATCTCAGTTTAGTAATGGACTTTTTCACTATGATGGTCTTGTAATTGAACCTTAAATGGTATGAAATTTTATTTTATACTAATTTTTATGACAAAAATATTCATGTGTTATGTTATGACTTTTGGGATTACGTTCATTGATTTTTATGAACTTTTATGATCTATTCCATGTCATGATATAATGATATTACATATATAGTATAAGATTTTCAATTATAATGTTTTTATGTCTTATGATTAGTATGTGATCGATATCTCGCTTGTTTACCCTTATTGATAATTTGAGCTCACCTTTTGATATGTTTCTTTTCCCCAGGACATGAAGAAGGGTATTTATTATGATATGTGAAAAAAGGTTTAGTTATCACAAAATAAGTGGGTGAAATGAAGATTTATTATGAATCAGTTGTTTATGGTTCTCAGTTTCTAATGACATTATACCTATACAGTCTTATCTTGGAATTATAATATTCTGTAATGAATATTCTTCAATTTTTAAATAATATCAATTTATGTAGAGTTTGGGTCATTATAGATGTTATTAGAGGAAAGTCATAGTTATCCTTAAGAAACTAGGATGAGAAAAACATTGGAAGAGCCCTAAGGATACGATGAAGTACATGTTATAATCATTTTGTTTCAAAATGATGATAAATAACCTAGGATAAATAATAAAATGACCTAAATTGAAATTTTATTCTTTCAGATGTCATTTTCCCATTACTATTAGTGTTTCTCATACTATGCTTATTAGTTTTAGTTAATGTCTAGAAACGAAAAGAACCAAATTAATACTAAATGTGATAAGAAATTCAATGATTTTCCTCGTATGAGACCAAATGTTATGGGATCCTGAATGAAAAATATTTTAGCTATTCTCAGAAAAAATGTCAATATATGTATCATTATGAAGATACAAATGATTTAAGGAGTGATCAAAATTATATTATTTCTTTGATGAGGCAGCATAAACCTTCTTTTAGTGGTTCTTATGATCCATTAGTGGCTAAATAATTCACCAGTACCATTGAAAAGGTACTTTTAGTTCTCCAATGAGCAGAACATGATTAAGTCATCTTTGTAGTCTATCGCTTGGAAGGTGAGGCTGATCAATTATAGACCCTTATCAAGAATATGAGTTAGGGATATGAAATTAAATCAATATAATGGGATGGGTTCAAGAATCTATTTTTCAAAAAGTACATTCCGTGTATTCCTCAAACATTAATGGAGTAGAAGTTACTTGAGAGTAAGAAAAATGACAATGATTACCTTTGTAACTAAGAAGAAAATTTTAAAAGACATGAAAGAATCACTTATGGAATTATTATCTAACCTGATAGTAAAATTGATTGATTTATCAGTTGTTCAAAACCATATACCTAAAGGTAATTATCCATAAGTTACATAAATATCTACAAAGAAATTGTTTGATGTGATCTCAAGGTTGAGATGGAGGTTGGAGTGACCCCTCATTTCTATGGGTTTGATAAGAAGAGAAAATGTAATTTAATTTATTATCCAAAGACCACAATGGAATGAGTATGATTTTTCCCTTATGCTCAAATTGTGGAAATAAATAATGAGGAAATAGTCTTTAAGGGACTCGAAATTGTATTAAGTATGGGAGATAAGGTCATTAGATTGTTAAAATTCGATGATATGAGAACAAGATATCTAATGATATGAATCGATAAAAGGATACACAAAATGAACCTCCTACACATCAAATATTCATGTTCAAGGAAATGGGGAATTATACCTATCAATTTTGTAATCTATGGGTTATCGATGATGATCAATGTCATCAAACTCTTAAGTCCAATGAAAAGGCAAGTCACATGGGATCGCTATTAGCAATGAAAAGAATGATAATGATGTGATGAAAGGTACACTTACCTTCCACGATAAAGTAGAAAATGATTTATTTGATTCTAGATCCACCCATTATTTTATTTTTAGTGAATTTCTAAGGGGTATCTCCATATTACCTGAAAATTTTGATGCTGAGTTAGCTATGATGATTTATAATGGCACAAAAGTCGCATCAATTTTTTTTAATTCTTCTCTATTTAATGTTTATGAGAATGCGCTTACTTCAAATCTAGTGATGCTTCAATGGTAGAATTTGATGTGTTTCTTAGCATGGATTAACTTTCTCTATATGGAACTCATATCAGTTTCCCAAGGAAGGGAAGTCACATTTCGTATTCTAGATCAATCTATGTTAATCTACAGATGTAAGGATGGATATGAACTTCCAGTAGAAATTTATTCTATCTTATGGGACATGATTACAATAAATGATGGTTATCTATCTCAAATGGTTAGAGATAATCTCGCAATTATGTATAAGACAATTATACAAGAGTTTTATGAAGTATTTCAGAAATAATTTCAATTTCATCCAAAAAATCACAAAGTTGAGTTTTAAATTGAACTCATACCATATACTATTCCTATTTCATATAAACCTTATAGAATTGAACGAATTAGTTTGTAATAAGTGGAGAAGAAACTCCAATAGAATCTTGACAAGGGATTCAGACACCCTATTACATCACCTTGGGGTGAACCTGTTCGATTTTTTAAGAATAAATATGGATCAATGAGACACTATATTGATTACCACGAACATAAAAAGATCACTATAATGAACAAATATCATCTTACCTGCATTGATGAATTATTCGACCAACTACGTGGAGGTCAATAATTATCCAAGATTTATCTTCATTGAGGATATCATCAATTAAGGGTAAAGAATGAGGATATACCAAAGACAACTGTTCATATAAGGTATTGAAACTCTGAATTTATAATAATACCTTTTGGAATTACTACTAGCCCAATTATCTTCATATATATAATGAGTAGTGTCTTGGGATAATATAATTATTTGTTTTTGGTAGTCTTTATAGATGATATTCTTTTATATTCAAAGCAAATGGAAGAGAATGAATTTCAATTGAGAATTGAAATTAAGACCCTGATATTATAGAACCTTTATGGAAAATTTACCATGTGTGTATTTTGGCATAAAAAAGGTTTCATTTTTCGGTGATATTATCTCCAGAGAAGAGATATCAATGGATCAATCAAAAAAAATATTTAATGTTGGCTGAGACCAATATGGTTTCTGAGATTCGAATTTTACATTGATTGGATAGATATTATTTATGTTTTGTGTATTATTTATCTGGATTTTCTAATCCACTCAAAACTTTTACTTATAAAGGAGTTATGTTCATGTGGATGGAAGAATGTGTATATAATTTCAAAGATCTAAAATGAAGGTTATTCAGTGCACCTATGCACACTACCTTGTAGTTGAGAAATGTTTTTGATCTATAATCCTATATCCATGAAGGCAATGGGTTGTGTTCTCATTAAAAATGATATGGTGATATCTTACGTCTCAAGAAAAATGAAAATCCATTAGAAAAATTATCCAACTCATGATTTGGGATTAGCTATGGTATTTTTTGCAAGAAAGATATCGAGTAATTACCTTTATCGTGAAAGGTGTAATATTTTTACTAATCATAATAGTTTTAAGTATATTTTCTCATAAAAGGTTCTGAATATGTATCAAATAAGATGGTTGGAGTTTCTTAAAGATTACAAGTGCTCAATACATTACCACACTGGGAAAGAGAATGAGGAGGTTGATGATTTGTATTGAGTGGACCATACTAGCCTATCCATGATAAGGATCACAAATTATCCAATATTTATTGATTTGTAAAGGGTATATCAAGAAATTCTAATGAAATGGGGGAAATATTATAATTCACAACTGAATTCTCAAAAATTTATACAATTTATGATTAAGGTGGCATAGATGAAAGATATAGGTCTATAATAGATGGTGATAAATGTTGATGATTCGACCATGATTTAAATACAACAATAGGGTATAGGAACCGGGTTTGTATTCCATCCAATTCAGAATTAAATTAAGAGATATTAAATGAGGATCATAGTTCTTCATTATCTATTTGTCCTAGAAACACAATGATTTACAGGGACCCAAAATATTATTTCTAGTGGGATTTAATATAAAGAGAAGTTTCTGAATATGTCTCTCAATACCAGGATTTTCAGCAAGTTAAGGATGGGAGATAGAAGTGTAAGGGGATGTTACAACCATTATAAATACATGAAATGAAATTGGAAAAAATAACTTCAAAAAATTTCATTTGACTTCCCAAAACATATAAAGCCATAATGTTATATGGTCTATAGTTGATCGCATTACTAATTCAGCACACTTGATTCCTATTGTAGAGGGGTTCTCTCCTGACCAGATTTCCAGGATATATGTAAATGAAGTGGTAAGATTCCTTGGAGTAAAAATTTACATTAAATTTTCTTGATATCTATGGTTTACCTGAATGTTCATGAAAAGTATTCAGTAGGATCTAGATATAGAGTTATTTTTTTAGCATTATTTATTATCCTCATATAGATGGTCAGTCTAATTGGAAAAATAAAACACTTGAAGGCATGTTTAGATCACTATATATGGATTTAAAAGGTTATTGGAATCAACATATTCTTTTGGTGGAATTTTCCTACAACAATAGCTTCCAATACAGTACTCAGAGGGATCCTTATATGGCCTTCTATAGAAATAAGTGAATAACTCCAAATTTATGAGATGATGTTGGGGAAAAAAACCTATTATATAGTGATCTTTTTGATGAATTGGATGAAATTCTCAGATCTATTCAACAAAAAAAGAGCTTCTCAAAGTCTAAAAAAATGTTATGCTAACACCTGAAGAAAATACCTAGAGTTTGAAGTGGGTGACATGTTGTTTCTACAGACATCACCATGGAAAAGAGTAATGAAATTTTTAATGAAGAGCAAGCTATTTCTTTGGTATATCGATCCTCTTGAAATTGTAGATCATGTTTTAAGGTAGCTTACCGACTTGTGATTCCATCAAATCTCTCTCAACATCATTATGTGATCCAGGTATCTCTTTTGATAAATTACATAACATATCATTCACAAGTACTAAACTTATAATTCATACCATGGATCAAGATCTTTCTTATGAAGAACAACCGATAATGATTATGTATTGTATCAAAAAAGTTCTACAAAAAAATATTACTCTATTTTATAGTAAAACCACAAATTTAAGAAAGCTACGTGGGAACATGAGGAAGTGATTAGATATAGATATTCTAATCTGTTTGTATACAACCGATGAATTTCTGGGAATTTTATATAAGGATTGTTGATTGTAACGCCCATATGTTTTTGTAAAATACTTTAATAATATTCATTGTTCAATAGCTTCATTGCACACAATCATGATATTAAATGAAAAATGAGATTACATAAGTATAAAATGACCATTATAACAAAGCTATTAGCTTAAAGGGAATACATATAACTGACTTATGAAAAAGTATGTTGAAGTCAATCACCTATTTACGGATCATATAAATATATAATATATTTGTATTTTTTGAATGAACAAATTGAGCAAATTACTATCAAAAAATATAATTAATGAAATATATATTTTATAAACTTAATAAAATATTTTTTATATTCATACAATATATATATTTGTCATAGGGTATGAATAAACTCTATTTTATGTATAAAATCTATTTTTTTCAAAGTGATAATTTTCTAACTTTTAATGGAGAAACCATGTCAAATTATGATCTTTTAACACAAATAAATATTATATGAAAAATTAAAATTTTTCAATGGAATCATGATATAAAATTTTATTTTGATTATTTTTTTATATTTTCTCATAACTTTAATGTTTTGATGAATATTAAAAATACTATAAATTTTAAATAATTTTTTTTTCACACAAACAAATTTATATGGATAAATTATAATACTACATGGATTTAAATTATAAATAGAATAAATAGTTATCCTTAAATATAATTTATAACATTTTCATTAATTTTAAATTGAATTCAGATGTAAAAACATTTCAATCTTTCACAAATTTTTCACTTATAAAACACATTATCTCTCAAACAATGACATTAATTTTAAATTAATTATTGAAACTTCTGTTCTATGAATTATAAAAATTGTATTCCAGACTTTAAATCAGTATGTCCAAATTATTAAAATAGCTTTCTCTTATTTTTGGGCATTATGAATAGTAAATTAGGTAATTTTTATTAATATAGTAAATGGGTAAATATGTTAATTAAGGGTAAAAATAATATTCTGAAATAAATATAACAGTTGTACTAAAATAATTGATAAGTGTGTTTAAACCTAAATCATCCTTTGGTATAAATGGTGTCCTCCCAAAACCACTTGGACAAGATTAGGAAATTTAATTTAATTTATCTAATAAAAATTGATATACGTCTTACTCAAATTTTAATAATTATATCATTTTCTAAATAAGTTTATACATAAAATAAATTAAATTATAAATACGAATTTGAAAGATGATTTTTTTTGTTTCTCATTAAAATTTATTTTCAATATTTAGGATATAAATAAATAACTAAAATACTAATACATTAATGATGCAAAAATTACTTAATTGATGAGAAATCAAAAAAATAATTATTATAAGAATAATAATGACCATTAAAAGACCCAAACACTTGACAAAATATTTTAGGTCAATTAAATCATGACCAAAACCATCTAAATTTCGAGTTATTGTTCATTTTGAACCATATATAAGTGATTATGAGACTTATAATGTATTATTTAAAGTGAATGTAATGTTTCCACATTCATCTTTTTATTAATATTAAAATTTTAGTATAGGAATTTTTAGATTATATGTAACATACCAAGTAAGTAATGAATAATAGATATTTTTATCTATGTCTATTAATGATTAAGATAGTGTTTTAGAGGCTTAAAATGAAAATAAATCCAATCATAAGCATGGAATACACTAATATTTTTAAAAGATTGTTTTACTGCCTTTTGATGGAAAACCCTTTTTAAATCTTTCTTTTGACAATTTTATAAACTATGTTTGTCAAAATAAACTTATTCTTTATGATTGGGACATCAAAATTTACTTTGTGTGAATTTTTGGTATTTTTCTCACAATGTTCATTTTTTAATGAATAGTGAAAATACTGCATTTTACATCAAAACTGCTTTTTAATCTAATTTATTTATATGATTAGATTATCTTTTGAATTTGTCTTAATGTGTAATAGGAATATATTTTTACCATTTAATCCAATGGTGATCATTGGAATCAATTTCACTTTGAAATTGGACTTAAACTAGTGTCAATCTTTTGATACTTAATGTTTTTAATAAAAACACGCTATTTGCTCTGACAGCGGGAATTAATTATTAAATTAATTAATGTGACTTATATGTTTTGAATTTTGTAAAATAGACTTCATTTTTTAATTTGTAATATCAAATATATCTTAGGGAGAATTTTTGGTAATTTTCTGAAAAACTTCAATTTTTGATGAATAGTGAAACCACTAAGTAGTACTTAAAAAAAATGATTTTTCCGTTTAAATGGAATTCTGCCATCATTGTGTTTTGAATTTCAAAAATCTGACATACATGGTTGTCTTTAAGAAGTAAAATGTGGTTCAATGAGATTATAATAATTTTTTGGTGAATAGTAACTTATTAAGTTCTTAATCGCGATTAGTGGTAATTAGTGTAGTTTAAGGTAAAAATAATGCTTTAATAAAATAAAATGAGCTTGAAACAAGTCCTACCCTCATTGGTTGTGTCATAGCAGACCAAGAAAATCCATGATTCAACTTGGGGACCCCATGGATCCACATTGGTTGGGAAATGACATAAATTACTTTTTATTTAATGTAAAAGTAAAAATGACACAAACATAATATGTTTTATGAAAACAATTTTTACATGGGGTTATAACGATCAGATTTTTGATTATAAATAGTCATTGGAAAGATAAAAATATTTCCTACATCATAGTATTAATTTTATAATTTTTAAACATTATATAAATTAAATTATTTATGACATAATAATGACGCAGCGATGACATCATTATTTGACGATTTAAATAAAATGGAAAGATAATGTAAAATCTATAAACTACAGATGTCCAAAACCAATTAGATGAGTGGATTTAGAACCCTTATCACCTTATCCACGAATTATATCAATGTGGGACCTTTTGAAACCGAAACACATTTTCAAATAAAGTAATATTTCTTTACTTTCCAAAAGTGCCTCTCCTCTCCTCTTATCAAAGGCCCCCACCTCTACCTCATTTCAGACACTCCTCAAGCCTTTGGTTCGGCAAAACCCTACCAACTTACTCTCTCCACATCCCTCTCCTCATCATATAGGATTACCATTGGGCAGAATCCTTTCAATGGAAGCCTTTGGGCTCAAATCAAAAGGAGTTACACTTTTAATGGTAATACATTCTCTCATGTTCATTTGCTTTATTTTGCTTCTCTAACCCCCTAAACTCTTTTTATTTAATTCTGTTGTAACAACACCAGTATCTTTAATATACTAGGATGTTGTTATAAGATTTATTTGAACTACACTCTCACACAACTACATCAAATGGTTAAAGAACATACAGTTTCCGTGGATGGAGAAATTCTGCCTCCTGAAATGATGATTGTTCAATACTCATTTAACACTTTCAAAGGTGGCCATTATGATGTCACTATTTTTATATATGATATATAATATGTTTATGTTTTCCTTAAGCTTCTGTTTTTTTCATTTTGGGCATACCTTTATGGTTTCCATTATGGGTAAACACGATATCTTCATTTTAGGAAGTGCGGACTACCGCCCCCTGAAAGTGATTTGATTCGTTAATACCATATGTTGGATGTGTAAAGGATAATGTTAATGATATTACATATGTTATTATACTGGAATTATAATATACACTTATATAATTATGATTCCATTCCAGAAATACGAAATAGAAAAGGAAGTAGCGTTCATGCGTACGTACGGCCTACCGTCTCCATGAACGGTGTATTTCATTTCTTACCTCTAAATGTGATGTAATATTATAAATACATATATATGCTGAATATATATGATATATATGTTATCCAAATCACTAATATCATTCTGGTTATAATGAACCTTTGACCAAATTAACAACATGTAAGTGTAAGAAGTCTATTTTTGACTTAATAACCAAATACCAACAAAATGAACATTATTAACTTAAAGGATTACATGATGTTCATAACATGGTATAAAAGGAATAATGGACTTGAAAAAGGTTCATAAGCAAGTAGATATTAACTCAAGTTTATTATTCAGGAGATTAAAGAATGGTCGGGTCAAGTCGGATACGAGGTATGGGACTTCGTCTCAATCTCCTTTCATTGAGCCATATTTTATTTTATACACAACATTCTTTTATACGGTGTACAAACCCCTTTGACTTTTACGTTTATTCAAAAGGAATCTTTTTTATACGAAGCATTTACTAAACTACAAAAGGTAATGTTTTTGTCGTACATATGCGGTGATAATGACTTCTCCGCCATCATGACCGTTATTTGAGTTTCGGCTTCCTCTACAAGCCATACCTTCTTTTCAAAAGAAAAATAAATACCATGTTTTACTTTTATTTTATTTTGGTATTGAAAATGGTTTTCACAATGTTTTTTGTATTGTATTGATATCTTGTGATTGAAATGTGGAAATGTTATGTTTCCTTTATGCATGTTTTATGTGATACGATTATGTTATGGTTCTTGGGCATTATTATGAAGACGGGTGGTTCCATGATAAACTAAGGGCGGGTGAGCCCGATATAGCTCTCCAATGCATTGGGTAACGCGAAGGAGTGAAACGTTAAGGTTTATCCAAAGAGATTTTTGGGAATATACTGTGATGGGTATTCCAAACGTAACCAAGAGGGTTACTCCCTACGTAAGAATGTTATGAATGCCTCAAGTTACCTTTATGTCTTATGATTTCTTTGATTTATTCATGATTTTATGAGGTATGTTAAAGTGTCTATGTTTTATGGGTAAAGTATGATTTCATTCTTATGTATTATGAACTCATGTTTCCTTCCCATGTTTTTATAACCCATACTGAGCTTTTTATGCTCATCCCATGTTTTTTATGAAATTTTTTTCACAGGTCAAGGGAAAGGTACATGATATGATGATAGTGTCAAGGAAGTGTCAAGAAATAATCCATGTTTTATTTTAAATGTGTTTCCATTGATGGGAATGAAGAATACTATCTTTATGTAACCACTTTGTTTATATGTGGGATGTAATGAAAGTTTTATGATCTAATTCTCTAAAACTCTAAACCTGAAAAGATCCTCAATGTGTAATCTTGTAATAACTCAAGATTAAGTAAGGTTTAAGGCTGGGGCATTATAGTTGGTATCAAAGGTCGGTTTAGATAACTTTAGGAGTTATAATTATATTAAATGATTATCCAAAAAATATTTCTTTGAAATGATATAGCATTTGATGATTACCATGTTGCTTCATCTAAGACATATTTGTTCAGAATGGTTTTCCGCAGAGTAAACAGGGAAGCAGTGTTAGGAAGGAATACAGAAGTAAATAACCTTCCGAATCTGCATCCAGAAATGGTCGGAATTGGAACTGAACAGTTTGTTGCAATAATGGCGTAGTTGACTCAAGAGATAAATGGTGGTGGTATCCATGCACGAGATCAGCCAGATCAACCGCAGAGGAACATGTCAGTGGTGGAACATTTCATGAGGCAACATCCACCATATTTCAGAGGATCATCTGACCCTGTGCTAGCTAAAGGGTGGATTAAAGCACTGGAGAATATTTTTGATGTCATGGGGTGTTCAGACAATCAAAAGGTTAGTCTTGCTATTTACCGTTTGGAGGGTGAAGCAGATCAGTGGTGGTCTATGGTTAAAAATACCAGGGACGCCGATGAGATTGATGCTCTTGACTGGGATGAATTCAAAGGTATGTTTCTTGAGAAGTATTTTCCTAAGGATGTTCGACTTAGGATGGAAATGAAATTCTTAGAATTGAGGCAAGAAGAAGACTCATTGGCTGCCTATGCAGAAAGGTTCACTCGAATGGAAAGGTATGCTCTAAATTTTATCCGAGACCTTGATAGTAAAATAAATCGTTTTTACTCATGATTAATGCCAAAATATCGAAGGGAATTAGCTTCTAGTGAGTTTAAAAGTTATGAAAAGCTTGTTCGATGTGCTGAGAAGTTGGAAATGGAGTTTGCTGATGACCAAGTGTTATATAACAACCAGCAGAAGAAGAGACCGAGGTGGCAGGAGAAAGGTAAGAATTCTTCAAAAAAGTATGATGGTAAGAGAACTAAGTTTCTAGTTTGTGATAAATGTGGAAAAAGGCATGTTGGGGAATGTCTTCTGAATTCTGGAAAGTGCTACCGATGTGGTAAGATGGGACATAAGGCTCGTGATTGCACTAAAAAGGATCAAGGTGATGGTAAGAACAAATTTGATTTACAGTTAGTGAAATGTTATAAGTGCAATGAGATGGGTCACTATGAAAACGAGTGTCCGGCAAAGATCTTGAGTGATGGGAAGCAGTTAGACTACAAGCAGAAAGGGGTGGTGAAATCCTTTGCAACTAGTTCCAAAGATGTCGGGACATCAAATGAAGTTGTATCAGGTACTTTGTTTGTTTTTTCAGATTATGCCAGCGTGTTGTTTGATTCGGGTTCTACACATTCTTTCATCTCTGAAACCTTTTCTATTAAAATGGGAATACCATCTCAAGAAATGAATCCTGAACTTTTGGTAAAAACACCTGGGGGAAATGTTGAGGCAAAAAGAATTTATAAGAATCTTCCTATCCTTATCTGTGGAAAGAACCTACTTGCAAACCTTATTGTTCTACCTCTAGTAGAGTTTGATGTTATCCTGGGTATAGATTGGCTCTCTATTTACCATGCTAAGATTGACTGTAGAGCTAAAGAAGTTTCTTTTCAGAAAGACATTCAGTTTGTTTACAGGAATGGACCCTTACTTTTGATAACATATCAAGAGGCCGAGAAACATGTAAAATATGGAAATGAATGTTACCTTGCACACATCGTTGAAAATAAAGGAACTGTTCAGATTAATGATGTGCCAGTGGTAAATGAGTATCCTGATGTTTTTCCTGATGAGTTGCCTGGAATAATACCAGATCAGGAAGTTGAGTTTACTGTTGACTTAGTTCCTGACGCTAAGCCAATTTCAAAACCCCCTTATCGAATGGCACAGATTGAACATTTAGATTTGAAGGAGCAATTGCAAGAATTATTAGAGAAAGGTTTCATTAGACCTAGCACATCACCATGGGGTGCTCCTGTTTTATTTGTTAAAAAGAAATATGGTTCTATGAGGCTTTGCATTGATTATAGAGCCTTGAATAATATCACTGTTATGAACAAATATCCTTTGCCTCATATCGATGATTTGTTTGATCTGCTCCAGGGAGCTCAGTTTTTTTAAAAGATTGACCAGAGATCGGGGTACCATCAGCTGAAGGTAAAGGAGGCAGATATTCCGAAGACCGTGTTCCGTACGAGATATGGCCATTATGAATTTTTAGTAATGCCTTTTGGGCTAACCAATGCACCTGCTGTATTCATGGACTTAATGAATAGAATTTTCCATGAGTTCTTGGATAAGATTGTGGTGGTTTTCATTGATGATATTTTGGTGTTTTCTAAAAGTAAAGAGGAGCATGAAAGACATTTAAGGGTTATCTTGCAAACCTTAAAAGAAAAGAAACTGTATGGGAAATTCAGAAAGAGTGAGTTTTGGCTGCAACAAATTTCTTTCCTTGGTCACATTGTTTCTAAAGATGGAATAACGGTTGATCCTGCAAAAACAAAAGTTGTGGAAGAATGGCCAAGACCCACAAATGTAACCGAGATTCCTAGCTTCCTTGGTTTGGAGGGCTATTACCGAAGGTTTGTCAGAAAGTTTTCACGGTTATCTAGTCCAATAACTAGGCTAACTCGGAAGGGTGTTAAGTTTATCTGGACAAAAGAATGTGATGATTGTTTTCAGGAATTGAAAAGAAGATTGGTGAATGCTCCAGTTTTGGCACTACCTTCCAGGAATGGTGAGTTTGTTATATACAGTGATGCTTCATTGAAAGGACTTGGTTGCGTCCTAATGCAAAATGATCAGGTAATTGCTTATGCTTCACGACAGTTGAAAACTCATGAGGTAAATTACCCTACACATGATTTGGAATTAGCTGCTGTTGTTTTTGCTTTAAAATTTGGAGGCATCATTTGTATGGAGTAAAGTCTGAAATATATACCGATCACAAAAGTTTAAAGTATATATTCACTCAGAAAGAGTTGAACATAAGACAGAGGAGATGGCTAGAATTAATCAAGGATTTTGATTGTACAATTCATTACCATCCGGAAAAAGCAAATAAAGTGGATGATGCCTTGAGTCGAAAAAGTAATGCTTCATTAGCAATGTTGCGTTTGGAACGTGATCCTTTGGTTAAGGATTTGATGAACTTTGGCATAGAAGTTGTTGGTGCAAGAAGTCCTTCTGTTTTGTTTTAGGTATCAGTGAGATCTTCTCTATCAGATAGAATCAAGCAAGCACAGAAGCAAGACAGTGAGTTGCAGAAAAAGGTAGAGCTACTTCAGAAAGGTAAGTTGCCTGAATTCAACATTGATAATGATTGTGTTTTGTGATTTGGGAAGAGATTGTGTGTGCCTTGTGATTCACAGTTGAAGAGAGAGTTGTTATGTGAAGCACATAGTTCTCCTTTTTCAGTTCATCCGGGCAGTACTAAGATGTATAGAGATCTGCGGTAGTATTACTGGTGGGATGGAATGAAAAGAGACATTGCTAATTTTACTGTGAAGTGTTTGACATGTCAACAGGTTAAAGTAGAGCGGCAGCTACCGAAAGGGATGCTTCAGCCTTTCCCAGTGCCAGAGTGGAAATGGGAGAATATATCCATGGACTTTGTTGTTGGATTACCGAAGACATCTCGAGGTAATAATGCAATCTGGGTTATTGTTGATCGCTTGACCAAATCTGCTCATTTCCTTGTTATACGAGATACTTTCTCTCTTGATCAACTTTCCCATTTGTATCTTAAAGAAATAGTCAGGTTACATGGAGTTCCTCTCTCCATTGTATCGGATCGTGATCCCAGGTTTACTTCTAACTTTTGGAAAGGCCTTCAGAAGTCGTTAGGTACTGAATTAAATTTTAGTACAGCTTTTCATCTTCAATCAGATGGGCAGTCAGAACGAACAATCCAGACATTGGAGGATATGCTACGAGCTTGTTCTATGGATTATCAGGGAAGTTGGGACCAACATCTTTATTTGGTTGAATTTTCATATAATAACAGTTTTCATTCGAGTATACAGATGACACCATTTCAGGAATTATATGGGAAGTGGTGTCGAACTCCAGCTTTCTGGGATGAAGTGGGTGAAAGGAAGTTTATGGGACTAGAATTGGTAGAAGAGATGGCAGAAAAAGTTCAGTTGATTCAGAAACACATGAGAATAGCTCAGAGCAGGCAGAAGAGTTATGCGGATAACCGGAGGATGGATCTATCTTTCGAGGTAGGTGATCATGTTTTTCTCAAGGTTTCTCCTTGGAAAAGTGTGATGAGATTTGGTAAGAAAGGAAAGTTGAGTCCAAGGTTCGTTGGACCATACGAAATTCTGGAGAGAGTTGGATCAGTTGCATACCGAGTGGCTTTACCTCTGAGTTTATCTCAGGTACACAATGTTTTTCACGTTTCGATGTTGAGAAAGTATATGCCAGATCCATCTCATGTTTTGAGTCCAGAGGTAGTTCAGCTGGAAGAGAACCTATCTTATGAGGAACAATCGGTCTAGATTCTTGACCACAGGGAGCAAGTGTTAAGGTATAAGGTGATTCACCTGGTAAAGGTTTTGTGGAAAAACCACATGATTGAAGAGGCAACATGGGAATCTGAAAATGCAATGAGGGATAAGTACCCCCATTTATTCGATAAGTAAATAAATTGCGGGGACGCAATTTTCTAAAGGGGGGAACGATGTAACATCCCAAGTAAGTAATGAATAATATATATTTTTATCTATGTCTATTAATGATTAAGATAGTGTTTTAGAGGCTTAAAATGAAAATAAATCAAATCTTAAGCATGAAATACACTAATATTCTTAAAAGATTGTATTACTGCCTTATGATAGAAAACCATTTTTAAATCTATCTTTTGACAATTTTATAAAATATGTTTGTCAAAATAAACTTATTCTTTATGATTGGGACATCAAAATTTACTTTGTGTGAATTTTTGGTATTTTTCTGACAATGTTCATTTTTTAATGAATAGTGAAAAATACTGCAATTTACATCAAAACTGCATTTTAATCTAATTTATTTATATGATTAGATTATCTTTTGAATTGGTCTTAATGTTTAATATGAATATATTTTTAACATTTAATCCAATGGTGGTCATTGGAATCAATTTCACTTTGAAATTGGACTTAAACTAGTGTCAATCTTTTGATACTTAATGTTTCATAATAACATGCTATTTGCTCTGACAGCGGGAATTAATTATTAAATTAATTAATGTGACTTATATGTTTTGAATTTTATAAAATAGACTTCATTTTTGAATTTGTAATATCAAATATATCTTAGGGTAAATGTTTGGTAATTTTCTGAAAAACTTCAATTTTTGATGAATAGTGAAACCGCTAAGTAGTACTTATAAAAACTGATTTATCCGTTTAAATGGAATTTTGTCATCATTGTGTTTTGAATTTCAAAAATCCGACATACTTGGTTGTCATTAAGAAGTAAAATGTGGTTCAATGAGATTATAATAATTTTTTGTTGAATAGTAACTTATTAAGTTCTTAATCGCGATTAGTGGTAATTAGTGTAGTTTAAGGTAAAAATAGTGCTTTAATAAAATAAAATAAGCATGAAACAAGTCCTACCCTCATTGGTTGTGTCATGGCCGACCAAGACAAGCCATGGGTCAACTTGGGGACCCCATGGATCCACTTTGGTTGGGAAATGACATAAATAACTTTTTATTTAATGTAAAAGTAAAAATGACACAAACATAATATGTTTTACGAAAACAATTTTTACATGGGGTTATAACGATCATATTTTTTATTATAAATAGTCATTAGAAATATGAAAAGATTTCCTACATCAATTTTTTTTTATAATTTTTAGACATTAAATAAATTAAATTATTTTTGACATAATAATGATGTAGCGATGACATAATTATTTGACGATTTAAATAAAATGGGAAGATAATGTAAAATCTATGAACTACACATGTCCAAAACCAATTGGATGAGAGGATTTCAAACCCTTATCACCTTATCCACTAATTATATCAATGTGGGACCTTTTAAAACCACATTTTCAAATAAAGTAATATTTCTTTACTTTCCAAAAGTGCCCCTCCTCTCCTCTTATAAAAGGCCCCCACCTCTACCTCATTTCACACACTCCTCAAGCCTTTGGCTCGGCCAAACCATGCCCATTTACTCTCTCCAAATCCATCTCCTCATCCTAGAGGATTTCCTTTGGGCAGAATCCTTTCAAAGGAAGCCTTTGGGCTCAAATCAAAAGGAGTTACACTTTTAAAGGTAATTCATTCTCTCATGTTCATTTGTTTTATTTTGCTTCTCCAACCCCCTAAAATCTTTTTATTTACTTATTTTATAACAAAACCAGTATCTTCAATATACTAGGATTTTGTTATAAGATTTATTTGATCTACACTCTCACAAAACTACATCAAATGGTTAAAGAACATACGGTTTCCGTGGATGACGAAATTCTGCCTCCCGAAACGATGATTGTTCAATACTCATTTAACACCTTTAAAGGTGGCCATTATGATGTAACTATTTTTATACTTGATATATTATATATTTATGTTTTCCTTATGCTTCTGTTTTTTTCATTTTTGGCATACATTTATGGTTTCCATTATGGTTAAACACGATATCTTTATTTTAGGAAATGCGGACTACCGCCCATAGAAAGTGATTTGATTCGTTAATACCATATGTGGGATGTGTAAAGGATAAAGTTAATGATATTATATATGTTATTATACTGGAATTATAATATACTCTTATATAATTATGATTCCATTCCATAAATACAAAATAGAAATGGAAGTAGCTTTCATGCGTACGTACGGCCTACCGTCTCCATGAACGGTGCATTTCATTTCTTACCTCTAAATGTGATGTAATATTATAAATACATATATATATGATGAATATATATGATATATATGTTATCCAAATCACTAATATCATTCTGGATATAATGAACCTTTGACCAAATTAACAACATGTAAGTGTAAGAAGTCTATTTTTGACTTAAGAACCAAATACCGACAAAATGAACATTATTAACATAAATGATTACATGATGTTCATAACATGGTATAAAAGGAATAATGAACTTGAAAAAGGTTCATAAGTAAGTAGATATTAACTCAAGTTTATTATTCAGGAGATTAAAGAACCGTCGGGTCAAGCCGGATAGGAGGTATGAGACTTCGTCTCAATCTCCTTTCATTGAGGCATATTTTATTTTATACACAACTTTCTTTTATATGGTGTATAAACACCTTTGACTTTTACATTTATTCAAAAGGAATATTTTTTATACGAAGCATATACTAAACAACAAAAGGGAATGTTATTGTCGTACATATGCAGCGACAACGACTTCTCCGTCGTCGTGACCGTTATTTGAGATTCAGCTTCCTCTACAAGCCATACCTTCTTTTTAAAATAAAAATAAATACCATGTTTTACTTTTATTTTATTTTTGTATTGAAAATAGTTTTCATATTGTTTTTTGTGTTGTATTGATATCTTGTGATTGAAATGTGGAAATGTTATGTTTCCTTTATGCATGTTTTATGTGATACGATTATGTTATGGTTCTTGGGCATTATTATGAAGACGGGTGGTTCCGTGATAAACTAAGGGCGGGTGAGCCCGATATAGCTCTCCAATGCATTGGGTAATGTGAAGGAGTGAAATGTTAAGGTTTTTATGAAGAGATTTTAGGGAATATACTGTGATGGGTATTCCAAACGTAACCAAGAGGGTTACTCCCTACGTAAGAATGTTATGAATGCCTCAAGTTACCTTTATGTCTTATGATTTCTATGATTTATTCATGATTTTATGAGGTATGTTAAAGTGCCTATGTTTTATGGGTAAAGTATGATTTCATTCTTATGTATAAATGAACTCATGTTTCCTTTCCATGTTTTTATAACCCATACTAAGCTTTTTATGCTCATCCAAAGTTTTTTTTTGAAATGTTTTTCACAGGTTAAGGGAAAGGTACATGATATGATGATAGTGTCAAGGAAGTGTCAAGAAATAATCCATGTTTTAATTTAAATGTGTTTCCATTGATGGGAATGAAGAATACTATCTTTATGTAACCACTTTGTTTATATGTGGGATGTAATGAAAGTTTTATGATCTAATTCTCTAAAACTCTAAACTTGAAATGATCCTCAATGTGTAATCTTGTAATAACTCAAGATTAAGTAAGGTTTAAGGCTGGGGCCTTATAATATAAATTTTATTATTAGAATTATTAAGAAAAATAGAAGATTTATCTTCATCATATTGTGTTATTATTAATTTTTTTCCTATAAATAAGCATATAAAATAATTACACAATACTGTTGTAGTAGATATTTTATTAAAGTAAATATCAAAAAAATGTAATTAAAAATATTAAAATAAATATAATTTGGGATAACTTATATTTAAAAATAATTTTATATATGACATCAAACTCTTAGTAATATTAAAAAATAATTTTTTGAATATAACATGTTATCTTAAAAAATTTTAAATCGATGAATTTAATAGTATCAAAATTGACACTATTAATTGTTTAAAAAAAATAATTTTTTATTAAACTTTTTAAAAATCCTTAAACAAAATTTAAAAATAAATAATAATTTCGATTTGGTTTAAAATAGTTTATGGTAATTACTTATGGCTTAATTAAAAACAAATAAGTATATATTTCTGCCTTTTAATATTGAAATATTTATTACTCGAGTTAAATATTAAGTAGAATAACTAAGGGTTAACTAAAATGACAAGGTTTAAATTGATAGTTAAACATGTCTAAAATCTATTATTTTATGATTTCATAAACCTATATCATCTAATATTCTAAATTTAGCCATTTTGGATTTTTTTCTGTGGGATTGGATATTATTATAAATTAATATTTTTGGAGATCCCAAAAGGTCCCTTCACATAAATTATAAAAGGGAAACTCCAGCCTCACCTCTTCTTTTCCCTTTGAGCTTTAATGCTTCAACGTGACATATGATTTTCCCTTCTCAACTACCCTAGTGAAAATATATAGGTTATGTTCTTTTTCAATGAAAAACTATAGTATTTGGAGAGTATATTTAGGGGGATCACGTCGATGAAGATGAGGTTCAGATACATATAAAGGAAATAAGAGCCAAGGTAAGGGAAAATATTACAAACTCTTTATTAATCAAGATTTTTTATATAACTTTATTTAATGGGGTATATTTATAATATACATAAATGTTTACTAAATATGTAATATTATTTCTATTTTTCTACAATTTTTTAAATTCAACTTTAACCATTAGTGAGTTTTTATAAATTTATATGAAATAAATCTTTTGTAATTATTTGATATAAGGTACGTTTTGACCTTTCCAACAAAAGAATGAGAATAATTTTTTCTTTTAACTTATACAACATGAATATATTTTTAAACTTTCAGAACACCTCATATCTATAAAGATGATTTTATAATATGTTAGGTTTTTTAAAATAAATATCTTTATTTTAAAAAATCAGGGCATTTCAAAATTTTTTTAAAAGATAGTATACTTTCATCTAGAATTAATTTCAAGTGTTTTATCAAAATTATTTTCTATCTAAGATGAAATTATTTAAATAGGGTTATATTTATAGAATTATTATTTATATTTTTTGATTGTGTTTATGATTGAATTCTATTTATCAAATCCATTTTCAGATTTATGTTACGATGAAATAATGCTTTAGAAACCCATTTTATTCAAGGGGTTATGCTATGGGGAATGATTAATATTTTTTATGAACATGTAAGAATGATTTCATTATGAGATTGGTGGGACCTAAATCTCCGTCAAATACATTGGGATAATATTTATATTTCATGAGATAAACATGAATGGAATGGGAAATGATCTTTATTCAGTAGTATAGGGATGTAATGAAGAGTGTCCCTAGTTCAGTGGTGGACTTTATGTGCTATGATGGTCTTGTCAATGAGCCTCTAAAAATATGAAATTAATTTTTATTTTTTATTTCTATGTGATGAAATTTCATGTCTTATATTATGAGTTTTACAATTACATTTGTTTATTCTTATGAACTTTATGATTTATCCTATGACATTATAACGTGATATTTTATATGTATGATAATATTTTCAAATGTTATGATCTTATGTCTTATGATTATGATATGATTGATATCTCCCTTGTTTACCCATATTGATCTTCTAAGAACACCCTTTAATTTGTTTTTCCAAGATCATGAATAAGTTTATTATGTAAGATATGTAAAAAAGGGGTCCACTTATGATGAAATACGTGGGAGAAAATGAAGTTGTCTTATAAACCAATTTTATTTATGTTTTCTAGTTTCTAATGTCACTATACCTATATGGTGTTTTAGTGGCTTTGTTATATTTTTTAATGAAAATTATTCAATTTTTATGTAATACAAATGTATATAGAGTATTTTTCATTTTAGTATCACCATCAACTGGTGGTAATTAGATCTAAAACGTATTGTTAAGTGGATCTTAAAATCTCTGATCTGATTGAAAAGATCATAAATGTGTAGAAAAGGATTCATATTTATGATTTTCATCACATTAAATTTCCACTAATCCAAGAATTACAAAATGACCCATCATCCTTGATGGTGATGAATACTGGAGAACCAAATTGATATATACTATGAAATATGAAACCATTAGTTTCCAGGACATCCAATTGAACCTTAAACTACTAAATCTCAACTCGTGTCATCATGTATGGTATGATAGAAACATGATCTCTTCCATGAATCACCTCGATCATTAATTAAATATCTTAATAGGGTGGTAGTCTATATAAATATTAAAAAAATACATCATGAAAAAAGTCAAAATTTGGAGTAAAAGAATCCTGATAAATTTTACTAACATATAAAATAAGACCTACAATTTGAGATGTGAGACAATCCAATTACCACTGGATAGGACCTACATGACTAACCTAAATATCCCATTCATCCTAGTGAGAATAGTTTTGTACTTCTCGACATAGAAAGGTAACACTCCTCCTGTAGTAGTATATATGAGCATAGTATGGAAGTATCTAATTCATACCAAAAATCAAGTCAAAGTAGGCCCTACCCAGAACAAATGTTTTATAAAATAAATGGTAACAACCAATCTCTTGAGAACATTTATTTCAATGTCTATTATTCTCTAATTACATTCCTAGTGGTGTATTGAAGCTTAAATCACCATCCCGTATATCCACATATAAGACCTAGCCATTTTGTAAAAGTGTGGATAAAAATGAATGAATTACTCACTTATAGAAAACACATACAAGGGTTGATGATATGAGTACCATAGCTCTGATAATTGATAGTCTTGGATCCACACTAGATGTAGTAGTCTTCATAATGTGTAGCTAACTAGCCCCTCTTCCCTAGTCTACAATATAACTCTGAAGAGATTTTTCTTGTACATGGTATTTCCATTCCTTCACTAGGGTACCATGTCCCCTACATGAACCATATTGTCATGTGGAACAACAAAAATCTTCTTGATGTAGATAATCTAGAACCTTAGACTCTCGTATCTATCCCAATCTACTAACTCTATAGGCTTCCCATCATATTGAAAGCTCAACACTTGATGGAGGGGTAAATACACTGAGGCAATTTGTGGTTTAATATTTCATGGTGAAAACACTATAATTGAACATAGTCTTGATATGGATGCAATATTTAGTGACTGATCTGGCCACAACATCATGTGTTAAAACTTCCACATTAGTTATTCTTTCTACCAGAAGAAGAGCTAATGATTCGACCTGCTAAAAATTCTTATCGATGCTTTAGGCCTCAGTTAGATTCTATATGATGATAAGTTACTGATTTATCACTTCATCAAAACTTATCATATAGAAAACATTCACCTACGACATAATCTCATAATGAAGTCTCCCTACAAATTAGACATCGAAGGAATTTTATGAAAAGTAACCCCTACCAAGGATCACATGACCCTTAGGAAGTTGTTTCAGAGCTAAACACCCATATATTCCTTAGGAGATATAGGAATATCTTGTTTAGTTGCATTAGAAGAATTCAAATTAGCACCCTCCTAACACACAAATCGTGGATGACGGAGAGGCATTATCTCTATAAGGAAACACACTCCATATAAAACTATCTATAAAAACATGGTCAAACACAATAGGTAAAAAAATAGAGAACCTCTTCTCATGATCCCACTAAATATAGCCTAAATGTGTTGTGACGTGTCCTAACAGATCAATTATTTAATTTATCAGATATAACATGTTTCTTATATCCAATTTTAAATAGTACTGTATATATCGTTGGTAGTAAATATGTCTCCATCATGAAAAATCCATGTCAATATATTTTTTTATGTGTCTACCTGGATGAATTCATACACATATTGGGAAAGAATGGGCCATGAGTATAAATATGAATAACTAATAACATAATGTAATGATAACACTACACAACATTGGAATTAACCAAAGGTAAATGTCATCAATTTTATCAAGAAAACACCATAAAAATATCGCCGCTAGAAACTCATATTTTCCCTCATACCTAGGCTAGGTACCACAACGCACAATCATAGTGCCATGTTTATCTTATCCTAGTGTCATGTTTACCATTCCAAAATAGTAATTATATTGAAAAAACCTACTCCCATGATACATGTAACACCCCAAGATTTCATAGTGTGTTATTTCTTCAAAATAATTAAATAACTTGCACTACATGCAACACCGAGTTCAAGCACACCATGACTTACCAAACAAGCCGTTCAAAAGAGGTTATGAATAATATTAACTAAACATTAAACTTTATATAGTCCTTATAATTTTATAATCCATATTATGAGTTTTTTAGACATAATGTAAGAACAAATTCATTTTCAGTATTGCACTTTTACCAACTTTTAATAGTGATCCCTTTTTAAATCCAATATTTTAAACTTTTATATATTCAATTTGACTAAATAAATTTATTCTTTAGAATTGGGACATAACAAAATTTACAATGTAACACCCCAAGCTTCCACGATACACTTCTCTTTGAATAATACAGTAGCATGTGTTGTACGCAACTTTGATTTTTAACACACACTACAACCAATCAAACTAGCCGTAATGAATAGTAATACCTACTTTTTAAAATTTTATAAACTTTATCTCTCAAAATGGACTTCATTTTTGGATTTGGAATATCAAATTTATCCTAGGGTGAAATTTTGGTACTTTTCGGATAACTTTTATATTTTGATGAATAGTGAAAATTACTAAATTTTAATTAAAGACAACTTTTTAAATCAAAATAATTAGTAGTGATAAATTATGAATTTGAGTGGTTTTAAAGTATATTTAGTATATATTTTTACCATTTAATACAATTTTGTTAAATGCACAAAATTTCACAATTAAACCGGACATAAACAAGTGTCAATCTTTTGATAGTTATTATCTCTTAAAAACACGCTTTTTGTTTTAACAACGAGAATTAATTTTAAATTAATTTTTGCGACTTCTATGTTTTGAATTTGGAAAAATGGATTCTATATATGGAATAAGGATGTTCAAACTGTGAAAATAGGTAACTTTTATTTTTAGGCATTTTGAATAATTACTTCGGTAAATATTTTATTTACCATGGTTAAAGTGTAAATCCGGTAAATAAGGGTTAAAAAATAATATTATAATAATAAAAAAATTACCCAAAAACGTGTCCTAACCTTATTGGTTGATACATGTCCGACAATGGGCATCTTTGGGTCTATTTTTGGACCCCATGGAGCCACTTGTAAGTGATAGGGATACTTTATTTTAATTAAGTTAAAATGAATACAAAAATGACACAAGCATATATCCTTTAGAAAAACAATTTTTACATAGGGTTATATATGTTGAAGTTTCGACTATAAATATTCATTATAAATCTACAATGATTTACTACATAATTATATTTTATTTATAATTTTTATACATTAAATAATTTAATTTATTTATGACATAATGATGATGCAGTAATTACCATAATAGTGAAAAATTAAAATAATTGATATTATAAATACCCAAATAAAGAAAATTTTTGACTTTTTAAGAATTACACTAATTTTATAGGTTAATATTACATGTTAGAATTGAATAAATTAACTTTTTTAGAAGTAATAATTCTATTATAAGTTTTACAAAAATCAACTACTGAATAGTGTCAAAATTGACATAAAAGAGTTTTTAAAACAAATATTATATTATTAATTGATATTAAATTCATAAAAATCTAAGGTCTGGCCAAGAGACTTATATCATGATATGTGTATTATTAATGGACCACTTGGGGGTCTATTGGATGTATATTTTATGTTTATTAATTATATAATATAAAAATACAAAGTGACATGGTATGTGTCAAATTAATTAACTAAGTGTTAATACTTAAAGATAAGGTTAATATAATAACCCAAACCTGAATAAATCCTATTTATTGAGTGGTTTTTTACCTATCCCCACCTTAACCTTTAAATAAAACACTTTGGAGCCATTAGAAACCGAATATAAATTTATTATAAAATAATATTTCTAGTTTTTCCAAAGATGCCCATCACCCCTCTTATAAAAGGGAACTCCCCCTTCTCACTAATTCACACATTCAAAGAATTTTGGATCAGCATACCCCTTCCCAAATACTCTATCAACTTCCCTTAATACATCCTAGAGGCCTTAGTTTGATCATAAATCCAACCTACGGAGCCCTTTTGATCAAATCAAAAGGAAGAAACCGAAGAAGAGGTAATGTTTTCACCACCCTTTTTCAAATTCATTTCTTCTTAAACTTCTTATTTATTTGTTATTCCCATTATAAAATAATTAATCCAGTATCTCCGATATACTCAAATATTATTATAAAAATGGTACAACCATATTCAGTATTCCATCCATCCTTTGAATGACATGTCACCATACGTGCGTACGTTTGGCTTACCATCTCCACGTCGTGGTGTAATTGTTATTCAATATATTATTATTTTGATGGGTATAATAATGATTTATAATTCATGTAAATAATAAATATAACATGATAATGATTTTTTATATATGATATAACATCCAATTAAATATTATTTTAATATCAAAAGAATGATATTGTCGCTCATGCGTACGTACGGACTACCGTCTCCACGAACGTGATGAGATTCATTCTCCATCATATCCATTCAAGTATAAATATCATTTTCTGATTTAAAAATAATGTTTAAGGACTTGATATCATTATGGATATGAATAAGATAAAACCTATCCATTACAAACATGGCTTACGTAACAAAACATATAAAATAAAACGGGTAAGTTAACACCCAAAACAACGATAATACTAAGATATTATTAACAAATCAATGTTAAAAGATCATATATGTTATCATATTAATGTATATCATTCTTTTATAATTTAATAACAATTATTTCACCATTATACAACCGGTTAACCTACCCCCAACCAAGGAAAAGTACAAGGTAAGGGTTTATTTCGCAATCTCTTTATTATCTGAGGTTGTTTATTCGTAATTATCTACTAAGATCTCTTTATCATCCATATCCATGTTCCTTAAAAATGTATTTAAAAACTTTTTTACTATTTACTAGATAGTGGGTTAAATTCATTTATACCCTTATGTGTTTTGATAGGAATATTTTCGTCGTTTTGCAAACAAGGCACTTTTATCCTTTTCGACAAATTTAAGGTAAAAATGCCTTTTTTTAACTTATACGGACGATGCGGCTATTTACTGCCGTTATAAAATCGTCCAAGCATACCCTACAAGCTTATAAGAGTATTTTCAAAGTATACGTTTTATTTTATAATTATGTGACTTTTAAATGATTTCAAAATGAATATTTTAAGAATTTGTGAAAGGTACTATTTATCAAGATCATAATTTAAAATGTTTTAAAGATTTATCTTTCTAAATATTTTTAATTAATGTCCATGTTTTCAAAATGTTTTTAAGGATTTATTTATATGGACATGAATTTTTTGAAATGATATTTCTTTTCAAAAGTTTTACAGTTGTATGGGACACTTTGATTCAAAAATCTCTTTTAAATTACTTCCTTTATAAATGTGTAACTTTTCAATGATTTTGAGAAAAGAGATATTTCTATCAAATTGTTTTGATTTCATATATGTCAACATCCTTTGATGGATTTTATGCTTATTTGAAGTTGATTTATTATGATACAAAACTTTTGTATTGTATTGAAGGTTTTTTGATATGTTTTAATATGGATGTGTTATTTTTATACCATTCATGGTCTATGGAGAAAATATTGACATTTTGTATGCTAGTTTTAATACGAATGTTTATTTTATGTTTAAACCTTTTCATATGGGAATGAATTGGACTTAGTAAGTGACGGGTGGAGCCCGATATAGCTCCTCGAGACATCGGTAGGTCTCATGAGACAAACTAGTGTCTTGGCACAAGGTCTTGGCAAAATCGTATATGTAGTCTTGGAACGAGGCCTTGGCTACGTGGTTATGATATTATGCATTATTCATTCCATCGTTATGAAATTGGATATTGATATTTTATGTGATTATTCGATTAGTAGAATATCCATGTGAATAAGTAAATGGAATTATTTCATTTTATTTTTTCCAAACTATGCTGAAGTTCAAATTTAAAAGGATTTTAATTTAGTTATACATTACCTTAAATCTTTATTCTTATTTATGAAAGTTTCCGCTATATTGTTATCCTTACTGGGAATTTGACCTCACCCCTTTTCTATGTTTTATTTTTCCCAGGATGTGAAGAAGTAATTTATGAATGACTTGTAGGTATTGTATGAGGGGATAAGAGTGTGGACTATGGAGACTATATTGTTGTAGTTTTCATTTTATGATGTAATGTAAACTTTATTAATGTATCTAGTTTTTTCAAGGATACTATACGATTCGGTCTTTCGAGATTTGATCTTTCTTGTGATCATGCCAATGTTATGTAATAATGCACCGACTTTGGGTAACTAGGGTCGGGGCGTTACAGTTGGTATCAGAGGAAGTTTAGTACAAACCTTGGAAGATAGATTTAGATAAACTCTTATTAGGGCACATAGATCTATGATAGAATTTGAGGATTAGTATAGAATAACTTCCTAGAATTTTAGTATTGTAGAGATTGTGTGAGTTTTCTAAGAAATACATCCCTGTCTGGATATGAGCAGGTAGAGGTGGCTCTGGCACAGATGTACCTAGGGGTAAAACCTGAAAACTCTGCTTTGAGCTAGACTCGAATGGGAACTGGTGCACGACAACGGGCCTTGATTCACTCTTAGTTACAACACTCCCGGGGAATATTCATAGGATAACTCTCATTTTCTTTACAAATCATTATGAAGGGTTTATGAGTATATACTTTCTCAAAGAAAACATTTTTATGATTATGGATTATATCCATAAATAGTTCAATTTATGTTAAGTGTTTTATAATTATGGAATTATGTATTTTGATTCATAAACTAATCTAGTGTATGCCATTATTTAGAAATGGCGCCTAGTAGAAGGAATGAGAACTCCAGCAATGCACATGATCCAAAGAGAAAGAAGGATCATATCTTTCATGGTATTAAGTCAGAATTTATAAGAGAAATAGTCTCCCATGTATTATCATCATATGAAGAAATAATATCATGTGTTGATAAGATAAGTAAAGAGTTTACTGAGTCCTATGGCTTTAAAGGGAAGCAAGAGAAGAAAAGGATGAAAGAGAGAATGATGGATAAAGGGTAGAGGGAAAAGAATAATTTTCCCATATGTGATAACTGTGGGAAGAAACACCCTAGAACGTGCTTGAAAGGAATGGGATTTTTTTATAAGTGTGGAGGAAAAGGGAACAAAGTACGTTACTGAAAGGCTAAGAAAATTGTTACAAATGTACAATGCATCATTTCCAAGGAGTTTGAACACTAAGCGAACCTATGTCCCAGTCGTCAGACTATGCCGCAAATGATGCTATTGGATATTAATCATGTTATGATACTACCGTAGATGAAGAGGAAGGATTAGGGCTCTTATGTTGATTATGTAATTTGAGTGTTGTATCAACAATTTACATCTTTTAATAATTATAGAGTATATAGGGATTGTACTGCAGTACTATTTCATTAAGGACTTGAGATTGTGTGGAACAAAGAAATGTGACTCAATAGGAGGATAAATTTTTGAAAAAATATATGGTTGAGAGAAAGATAAACCATAATATTGTTCTGATACCGAGGTAGTGATTTTAGAAAAATATATGATTGATTTAGATAAATTATATTGGATATTCTTGACTACCTTGAAACTGATTAATGATTTGTATATTCCATCATTGTTGGGGTTTAAAACATTTTTGGATTGAAGGAGTATATCTATTATTATTTAAGGAATAAAGGATCACGAATGTAATCAATAAGGTATTATGATAATTCAGGATGTTGCAGTGTTTTAAAAGAATACATGATTAAGGTTTTCATATGTTATTACGCGGAAAAAAGGATCTTCATTGTGTTTACATTGATTATAAATTTTGGACTGAAGTATTTTGGCCATTTCTAGTTTGGATTATTTTGAATTGCCATAAAAGGACAACTCGGAGGCTGGGCGGCAACCCGTCGTGTCCGGCAAGGCTGTGAGACTTGAACCCACAACCGAAGGGCGACAAGGGTGTATCACCTACCACTGACCCATGTGATGTCCTTGATTGAATAATTTCGTTTTTTAATGGTTCTCATAGATGAATTATAAATTCATTTTTTAACCCTATAAAAATAGGATAAATAGAATATTATTTTTATGTTCTATTATATTTTAGTGTGAAATATGAGTTTGTTGTTGAACTTAGTTAGAGGATGAGACTATACATTTCAAGTATATACTTTTCTTCTTATCTTATTCAATGAAGAAATTAATTCTTATACTTTAGTGGATGGATCTTAAAACAAAAAAAATGTGTTATCCTAATACCATATGTTTTTCTGAACCGATGGTATTTTAAATCATCATAGATTGATTAATTTAAGGCCCTCAATTTTATACTTGTTTATGATTGATGAACTCAATCACTACCTATAAATCTTTACATTTTTCCTCCAAATATATGTCTCTAATTTCCACTAATGTTCTCCGAATAGAGACCATAATTTTGTGGTGACCCTTTCATTTCTCTTTTCCTCTTATTAAGACTAAATTTTATTAACCAAATTCCCGATGTGGCCTTTACCACAAAGAAATTTTCTATATTCAAACTTTTATTTTTGAAGAACAATTTCAAATTACGAGGACACAATTTATTGAAGTAGGGGAGAATGTAACACCCCAAGATTTCATAGTGTGATATTTTTTTAAAATAATTTAATAACTTGCACTACATGCAACACCGAGTTCAAGCGCACCATGTCTTACCAAACAAGCCATTCAAAAGAGGTTATGAATAGTATTAACTAAATTTTAAACTTTATATAATCCTTATAATTTTATAATCCATATTAAGAGTTTCCTATACATAATGTAAGAACAAATTCATTTTCAGTATTGCACTATTACTAACTTTTAACAGTGAACCCTTTTTAAATCCTATAGTTTAAACTTTTATATATTTAATTTGTCTAAATAAATTTATTCTTTAGAATGGGGACATGAAAAAATTTACAATGTAACACCCCAAGTCTCCACGGTATGCTTCACTTTGAATAATACAGTAGCGTGTGTTGTACGCAACTTCGAGTTCTAACACACACTACAACCAATCAAACTAGCAGTAATGAATAGTAATACCTACTTTTTAAAATTATATAAATTTTATTTTTCAAAATGGACTTCATTTTTTGATTCAGAATCTCAAATTTAGCCTAGGGTAAAATTCTGGTACTTTTCGGTTAACTTTTATATTTTGATGAATAGTGAAAATTACTAAATTTTAATTAAAAACAAATTTTTTAATCAAAATAATTATTAGTGATAAATTATAAATTTGACTGGTTTTAAATTATATTTAGAATATATTTTAACCATTTAATACAATTTTGGTCATTGGAAAAAATTTCACAATTAAACTGGACATAAACAAGTGTCAGTCTTTTGATAGTTATTATCTCTTAAAAATATGCTTTTTGTTTTAACAACGGGAATTAATTTTAAATTAATTTCTGCCACTTATGTGTTTTGAATTTGGAAAAATGGATTCCATATTTGGAATCAGTATATTAGAATTGTGTAAAAAGGAATCTTTTATTTTTAGACATTTTGAATAATTACTTCTGTAAATATTTTATTTTCCATGGTTAAAGGATAAATCTGGTAAATAAGGGTTAAAAAATATTATTATAATAATAACAAATTACCCTAAAACGTGTCCAAAACTTATTGGTTGATACATTTCCGACCATGGGGATGTTTGGGTCAATTTTTGGACCCAATGGAGACACTTGTCAGTTATAGGGACACTTTATTTTAATTAAGTTAAAATGAATACAAAAATGACACAAGCATATATTCTTTAGAAATTGTTTTTTTATATATGGTTATATATGTTGGATTTTTGACTATAAATATTCATTATAAATATAAAACTATTTCCTACATAATAATAGTTTATTTATAATTTTTAGACATTAAAAAATTTAATTTATTTATGACACAATGATGATGCAGTAATTACCATAATAGTGAAAAATTAAAATAATTGATATTATAAATACTCAAATAAATATAATTTGAGACTTTTTATGAATTACAAAAAATTTATAGGTTAATATGACATTTTAGGATTGAATTAATGAACTTTATTAGAAGTAATAATTCTTTTATGATTTTTTAAAAAATCCACTATTGAATAGTGTCAAAATTGACATAAAAGTGTTTTTAAAACAAATATTATATTATTAATTGACATTAATTTCCTAATAATCTATGTTTCCTCCAAAAGACTTATATTATGATAGGTGTATCATTAATGTACCACTTCTGGGTCGATTGGATGTATATAGTATGTTTATTAACTATATAATATAAAAATACAAAGTGACATGGTAAGTGTGAAACTAATAAACTAAGAGTTAATACTTAATGATAAGGTTAATATAGTAACTCAAACCTATCTAAATCCTATTGTTTGAGTGGTTTTAGAACTATACTCACCTTAACCTTTAAATAATCCACTTTTGAGCCATTATAAACTGAATATGAATTTATTATAAAATAATATTTCTAGCTTTTCCAAAGGTGCCCCTCACCCCTCTTATAAAAGGGCACTCCCCCTTCTCACTAATTCACACATTAAAAGCCTTTTGGTTCGACCAAAACCTGCCCAAATAATCTATAAACTTCTCTAAATACATAATATAGGCCTTAGTTTGATCATAAAGGAATACTATATAGGATTTTTGGTCAAATCAAAAAGAAAGAACCCGAAGAAGAGGTAATGTTTTCACCACCCTTTTTCAAATTCGTTTCTTCTTCAACATCTTCATTCTTTTTTATTACCATTATAAAATAATGAATCCAGTATCTACTATCTAATGTATTATTATTATAAATATGGTACAACCATATTAGGTATTCTATCCATCCTTTGAATCACATGTCACCATACGTGCGTACGTACGACTTACCGTCTCCACGTCGTGGTGTAATTGTTATTCAATATATTATTATTTGTATGGGTATTATAATGGTTTATAATTAATGTAAATAATAAATATAACATGATAATGATTCTTTATATATGATATACCATCAAATTATATATTATTTTAATATCAAAAAATAATATTGTCGCTCGTGCGTACGTATGGACTACCGTCTCCACGAACGCGATGAGATTCATTCTCCATCGTATCCATTCAAGTATAATTATCATTTGATGATTTAAAAATAATGTTTAAGGACTTTATATCATTATGGATATGAAAAAGATACAACCTATCCATTACAATTATGTCATACGTAACAAAACATATAAAAGAAAATGAGTATGTTAACACCCAAAACAATGATAATACTAAGATATTATTAAGAAATCAATGTTAAAAGATCTTATATGATATCATATTAATGTATATGATTCTTGTATAATTTAATAACAATTATTTCACCAATATACCGGAGGTTAACCTATACCCAACCAAGGAAAGGTACAAGGTAAGGGTTTATTTCTCAATCTATTCATTATCTAAGGTTGTTTATACGTAATTATCTACTGGGATCTCTTTATCATCCACGTCCATGTTCCTTAAAAATGTATTTAAAAACATTTTTACTATTTACTATACAATGGGTTAAAGTAATTTATACCCATATGTGTTTTGAAAGGAATCCTTCCATCATTTTATAAACAAGGAACTTTTAACCTTTTCTACAAATTTAAGGTAAGAATGTCTTTTTTTAACTTATACGGCGGGTGTGGCTATTTACCACCGTTATAAAATTGTCAAATCTTCCCTTACAAGCTTATAAGAATATTTCCAATGTAAATGTTTTATTTTATAATTATGTGACTTTTAAATTATTTCAAAATGAATATTTTAAAAATTTGTGAAAGGTACTAATTATCAAGATCATAATTTTAAATGTTTTAAAGATTTATCTTTTTAAAACTTTTTAATTAATGTCCATATTTTCAAAATGATTTTAAGGATTTATTTATATGGAAATGAATGTTTTGAAATGATATTTCTTTTCAAAAGGTTCAAAGTGGTATGGGACACTTTTATTCAAAAATCTCATTTAAATTACTTCCTTTATAAATGTGTGACTTTTCAATGATTTTGAAAAAAGAGATATTTCTCTCAAATTGTTTTGATTTCATCTATGTCAACATCATTTGATGGATTTTAAGCTTATTTAAAGTTCATTTATTATGATACAAATATTTAGTATTGTATTGAAGGTTTTGTGATATGTTTTACTATGGATGTTTTATTTTTATTCCATTCATGGTTTATGGAGAAAGTATTGACATTTCGTATGGTAGTTTTAATACGAATGTTTATGTTATGATTCAACCTTTTTATATGGGAATGCATTGGACTTAGTAAGTGACAGGTGGAGCCCTCTATAGCTCCTTGATGCATCAGTAGGTCTCATGAGACAAACTAGTGTCTTGGCACAAGGCCTTGGCAAAATCTTATTTGTAGTCTTGACATGAGGCCTTGGCTATATGGTTATGATAGTCTGCATTATGCATTCCATCGTAATGAAAGTGGTTATTGATATTGCATGTGATTATTAGATTAGTAGAATATCTATGTGAATATGTAAATGGAATTATTACATTTTATTTTTCCCATACTATGTTGAAGTTCAAGTTTAAAAGGCTCTTATTTTAGTTATATATTGCCTAAAATCTTTATTCTTATTTATGAAAGTTTCTGCTATATTGTTATCCTTACTAGGTATTTGAGCTCACCCCTTTTCTAAGTTTTATTTTTCCCAGGAAGTGAAGAAGTTATTTATGAATGACTTGCATGGATAGTATGAGGGTATAAGAGTGTGGACTATGGAGACTATATTGTTGTAGTTTTCATTTTATGATGTAATGTAAACTTTATTAATGTATCTAGTTATTCCAAGGATACTAAACGAATCGGTATTTCGAGATTTGATCTTTCTTGTGATCATGCCAATGTTATGTAATAATGCACCGACTCTAGGTAACTGGTGTCGGGGCATTACAATACCACCTTTTAATGTCCCAAAATATTTAACACTATCACAAACACAGAAAGGGTTGGTTATGTGTCCTCAAGTGTGTCTACTAGTATGCTAGAGGTTACAAACTAATTGTGGTGGTGTGATATTTATCATGGGGAGACAATAACCCATGGTAATGTGTTAAATAATGGAGAAAAAAACAATATAAATAACATAATTAAAGTTACAAACATGTAAAAATAATATCTAATCGAATTGTGATATGAAATGAGGATCAAGAAAACCAATAGAAAATGTAATAACGTAATGATAAAATTAAATATAACTAAAATCAATGAATAATTTAATGTAGATAAAGAACTTGGAGAATCATATTATGACTCAAATGTCCCCATTCCTGATCTCCATGTCCATCCCATCTCCAAAAACCTACCCATCCAGCAAGAAACACTCATTAGCACAGTCTCTTTCACTTTTCCAATCCTACATCTTTGTAATCATATCTCGTACCAAACGAAGACCCTAATATCATGTGATTAAAACTCATTAGGTAAATAAAATCATGTATAAATACAACCAGTCTGATTATATGTTTATTAAATATAGAAATAAAATACATTTTTAATTTATCAATTAATATAATATAGAAAACAACATGTTTTTGCACCATGCCAGAATATCTATGAGCATGTATAAGAATCAATCCAATGAACTACCATACAACCATGATAAAACAGAACCTTCCATGACATGATGCCGAAATGTGTTTGATCAAATTTGAAAACCATTCCAAAAAACAACCATGTATCCATTATTTAAATCCATTAATATGTTCAAAACCACTATAAAATAATTTTAGAATAATAATAGGAAAAATTCACTCAATATAAGCTTTACAACATGGGTTTGGGATAAGACATCTCAATATAATAATAACAACATGATACTAGGCTGATCCTGCTCAATATAAGTAGTATATCTTGGGACTAGGATGATAAAGCTCAACATAAGAATTATAGTTTGATAGTAGGCCCATCACAATCAATATAAGTATTAAAGCATGGTACTAGGCCTAGCTGTCTCAACATATTTATTACATCCTGATAATAAAATAAGACACATCTGGATGTGGAGGAGTCTTCCGCACACATCATGGTTTTGTGAAGGGTTGCTTTTACTGTTACACTGATATAGGGGTGGCCTATGAAGCTGAGCTATGGGCAATTATACATGCAGTCAATTTTTCTGTTCAATTCAAATGGAGTTTGTTATGGATTGAATTAGATTCTCAAACTGCAGTGCAGGCCTGGAAAACAAGAACATGAGATGTTCCATGGAGAATTCTACCTCACTGGATTGCGTGTCTCAACAAGGTTACCGAGCTCAATCTGATAATCTTACATTCTTATAGGGAAGCCAATCAAGTTACCGATGCTTTGGAAAAGAAAGCAATAATGGCGAAGAATATGATGTGGTCCTTCACGGCACCAGAATACTATGCTCCACTAGTGGAGGCAGACATGCGTGGTGTAATATACTCTCAACTTCGTAATAATTCCGTGTACGCCTGACTCTGTTATCTTTTTCTTAATAAATTTTTTAGGGATGGATCTGACCGTACCCTAGACTTTTTGGTATAAATGTTCATATCAATAAAAAATAATCCATTACCTAGGGAATGTATATGAAGAAATAAACTGAGGTCTCATGTCCAGAATAACCAATTCATATAAAAAGGGGTTTTATATCCCAATGGGTAGACAAAAAAATGGTCATAATAGTTGGATCGAAAGATATTACAAAGAATATTTCATTTCATAATTTAATCAATTTAGGTGAAATACATGTTATATCAGTCATAATATATCACAGAGTTTTTAATTAATCATACAATAGGGTTAATATTTAGAAACCCTACATTTTAGTGACGTTCAAACATTACTTACAATAGTGTTTTCGAACAATAATAAAAGCACATTCTATCACATGAAGGATCCTAGACTATAATAGATCGACGTCAAAACCAAAAATGAACATGGTAGTATGATTACACCAAAAAAATTTGTAAACAGATGGTGGGAAGATGAAACCAAATAAAAACAACTCAAAATGGATCAGATGTGTGTTCAGGATGTTTAGAATGAATAGAGGTGCTCTGAAGTCCTCTTGAATTCTACCAAGGGTTGAGTGTCAGAGGTTGCATGAAAGAATGGAAAAAAATCATATGCACTTCCCAATTAAACAACTACTCACAATAAATAAATAAAATGTAATATATTTAAAAGACATATATTTATTTTTAATTAGATATGCCGAAAAACATGTCTCTTTTGGTTATTTTTGAAATAACATAAAAATTACATGACATGTATTAATTCACAAGTGTGTATTCATTTCCTATCAGGAATCGGGCTCAAGAATTATTCCAAAAAAATTGTAAGACATTGTTTAAATTCATTACACAAAATGTAATTTCTATGTAGATATCCCAAAGATTGTTTCCCACATAATGAACCCACACCACCTCCAAAGCCATCCAAAGAATGATAAAACCTCATAAACCCCTTTAATTGGTTTTTATTTGGAGTCTATTAATTAAAAAATACACATATACTTATAAATTAAGTCATTCAACCCAATAATAGATCTCGATATCGATACATTAATTATCCACTATGTCTCAAATGAAATAAATCAATGAGGAATACACCTGAAAAATGATGGGCTCTTATTGGATTCTTAGAGTAGGGGTCATTATATATATTGTAAACCATTCCATTTTTTCTTTATAAAATTATATATTTATTAAGATTCCATAATTTGGATTCAAATATAATCCTTTTTCATAAACTATAATCATCCATACATTATCATTATTTTAAAAAATATACCAATTAGATTTAGGTCCTATATGAAAAGGAACATACTTCTCCAAATATTTTTTTGACTTTATAGTAATCTTTTAAGATATATTATTTAAATAATAGAAGTAAATTTGAGATTTCCTTTTGGGTATGTTGATCGATAATTGGTGTGATATTAATTGATTTTATTTTTATTACTCATATCATAACACTATTTGAATGAAAAATTATAATAATGTTTTTTTAGAAACACCATTTATAGTGGCTTATTATTTTTTAATCAAAAAAGCATGAATTGTTTTAGTGACCATATAGATTCCATGGAACAAGACATAGGTATGGGATATGGCCGTATAATGGTTGATTGAACTTTTTATGTCAATTCTGAGTTGGGAGAAGTGACTAGTTAGGGGAAAAAGTAAATTTTTGTGATTTTAAATAATTTTTAATATGTTTCGACTATACTAATCTGTTATTCCATTGAGATGTAATTTTTTTCCATGATTTATGTTAAATTTTAGATAATCATTATGATACAACATTTGACATATAAATATTATATTATCATCCAATGTATATAATTTACTTATTATATAATTATATTTTGATGAATATTATCACTATTTCATCAATTATTATTTATATTTATTTGTAAGAAAAGTTGTTGTCTAACCATTATTACCTATAGATGATAACTACGAGGAATAATTTTCTAATCTACATAACAGTTATCCTGAGTTATGTTGTGACCTTATTCAATGGTGGTTGTAGTGGATCATTCCATGAAAATTATTAGTTTCAATTTACTCAAACTATATAGTTTTAACTAATAATTGGTTATCATCCATAGGTTAATGTCAAATAAAATAATATTTTCACAAACAATGAGATATGATTCATTCGAATATTCATAGTTTTTAATCTCTTGTTAAGAGCATAAATTAGTAGTAAATTTTATATATAATAATCTTAATGAAACGTTAATTTAGATATAACCATATTCCTCTATTTGGTAAACCATAACATACTTTAATTTTCGGGATGGAATTGGTGATCTTTTCATATTATACCAAAAAATATATAGGATATGATCATGTATATGAATTTAATTAGAAATATATTCTCACCAATTAAATCTAGAGAAATTGATATATTTATCATAGGCATTGAAGATATAATTTTGGGTATGTATTGATTTGATTCATTGATGTTCTCCATCATTAAAACAGTATTTATTTATTAAGAAAGGTTAATTAACTTCTCACCTCAATAGTACACTGAATTATTTAAGTGGATCAAATAAACAAACTATATATTAACCATACCTATTCATTTTATATTCTAGAATAATTTCATTTATGTGTATTAATTGAGTAGATATATACCATATCTAGATCATTTTATTTGAATATATGATATAGTGGTGGTTTCTAATAATTGATATTTATATCAATTAGTTTTCACTATTGATCTACGTGAGAATGTTCTACAAAGGAAGGTCATTCCCTAATTATGGGTGGAAGGGAAGAACAAAATATTGTAAGAATACACAAGGGATTAAGAGGAAAATGTTAAATCACAACATCCATGAACATTTCATTAAGAATATATAATTACTTTTCTTAGGGATAAGAATCCTGTTGGTGGGGAGTTTTTATTAACCCATTAAAATGATTCTGGTATTTTATTCTTGAGTATTTATTACTTATACATTAATTTACGTAATGACAAATTAAGATGTTTTGATGGAAAAATTGATGTATGACATTATGAATGGAAATAGAGTGTAATTTTTCATGGGGAACCATGTACCCTATAGAATAGTAACATATAACTAAGGGTACCAATAAAATGATAGAGAACCAAATATATATATTAGTGTAAACCCAATATACATGTATTGGGAACTTGATGAAAATAGTGTTTTTTGTGGTCCATTAATATATTTTTTTGTTTCAATATATGTTTTTTCAAGTCATTGAATTTTTTTCATTTATCATTTAATTTAAAAAATTTATAAATGTGGCTTCAATGTTTTCTCTTCCTATTAATCAAAAATAAATTTTGAGCCTTAGAAAATGTTAGTTGATTCCTTAATATATATATATTATATAGAATCAGGTATTTTGGAATCAGAAGGGAGAATCTACATTATTTCATTCCATAATTGTGTTAGTAGAAATTGAATTCTGTAAATCATCCCTTTAATATTAGATTCATTAATCCACTATATGGTGGAATTTAATATTTATTCATCTCTTAAAATCAGGATTATCTAATTACATGGAATGTGAAACCGCATATATGAAATATTAACGAAGTGTAATGGATATAAATTGAATGTTTGAATAAAAATAATCATTCTAAAATTGATTTTTCTCTCAAAATAATATTATCCAAAATTTGGTTTGTCATGAAAATTTTTATTAATTTTTTTTCACCTAAAATGTGTTATATTTTTTGTATTATGTGATACTAGAATTATAATTTTTAATTATCAATTCAATTTTTTTATATAAATATTTAGGTAGTATATAACATATTGGAATCATTCACGATAATATTGATATATTTTTTCTTAAATGTACCAATCCATTTTTTATTTCTCATGATATTGATCACACCTCCCCTAAGAATGGATTTAAGAAATATAAGGTATCCATGTATCAATAAGAATAATCGACTTGTGAAAAACTATATATTATAAGTGATAATCATTTCTATCCCCCATTATGGCTTATTTTATCATTGGAAAATTATTCAGTCACCAGAACTAATACCACTTTGTTGGTCGGAGTGGACACTCAAAAGGGGGGTGAATTGAGTTCCAATTAAAATTTCTTGTTAAAATCCTTTACTAAAATCCCCCAATTTAAAATATTAATTGAATTGTAGTGAATTTTAACTAAAGAAAACATTCAGTTAGGTTCTCAAGTGATTGATTAATTCCCATTTAATCTAATCAGAAGATCAGATTATCTTTTGAAACTAACCTAATTATTTAAAAGTAATGAAAACAATTTATAATTCAATAATTAGAGTAACATTGAAAAACAGTTTATGTTTTAAAGAACTTAGAAGCAGAATAAAGGTTTTTAGATAAAACTAAATAATGAACAGCAGGTAAAACCAAGAGGTTCAGTCTCAAGCCGAGACTTAGTCCTCTCAACAATTTATATAAATTTGTTCCACACCCTGGATCGGGGTTCACAACAGTTTACAACTGTCCAGGTCAAATACCTCTACCACAGTTCATCATGGGAAACAAAAACAACAACAAATACAGCTGTCCAGATCACACACGACCTCTACCACTATCCACAGTGGGAAATAGAAGATGTAAGGAGTTTGAATGAAAATTTATAGATCCTCCAGTTACGGTTCAGGAGACAACGTATGTGTAAATTAAAACTGATGACACACACTACTCATAAAGTAAATAATGAATCACTGAGCAAGATATAGAATATATAATGGCTCTAGTGATTGCATTGTAGCTCTGTACTCCTTCGGATTTGATCAGAAATTGTTCTGAGTCCTCTTCTGGTTTCGGTCTAGAAAACAGAGTGTCGTCTCATTGACATCAAGGTTCAAAGACAGTGAAATTGTAGTCGATGATGTTCATCAAAATCCTCGTGAAAGTAAAGAACTCTTCTTGAGTTAGCTTGAGTGTGTATTAGCTTATGTGTCTTCTTGGTTGTGCATGTATATCTGTATGATATCTTCTTGTGCATGTCACTTGTATCACTTATTTATTTTCCTTGTATCTCCTATGTTGTATATTGTACAGCAAGAGGGACTTTTATAGCATGAGCTCCGGAAAAATAAATGATTTCTTTTTGCACGTACGAGGTATGGTTCCCTGACATCGAAAAACCTTCATTAAATAAATTACAGTGAATTAAAATATACCTAATATGACCGTTGGTCAGATTAAACAAAGATAAAGAAATTAAGGCAGCGTCAGATTCTCTGGAACGGTAGCTTTGGATATTGGTAGCCTTGTGTATCGGTAAGTCTTTGTATCGGTAACCTCTTGTATAACGGTATCCTTTCTATCAGTATACTTCATTAGGTAACTTGTCTGTAATGGTAGGCTTGAATAACGGTGACTTGTCTATATTGGTAGGCTTGCACAATGGTGACTTGTATGTATCGGTAGGCTTGCATAACAGTGACTTGTCTGTATCGGTAGGCTTGCATAATAGTGACTTGTCTGTATCAGTAGGATTCCATAACGGTAGACTTGTTGTACCAGTGGACTTGATGTATCGGTGACCTTCACGTAACAGTAGACTTGTTGTACCGGTGGACTTGATGCATCGGTATCTTTGTTCTGTAATGGTGAACACTTGTCTATTTAAGCATTCTATTTGTAGAATGGGTTAAGTTAGAATATATATCTATCCAGTAACCGAATTCTCTGAAGATAATATAAATATTATAATATATGAATGTGTGCATGGTGTACATAAAAACTGAAATAAGTAATTAATCATTAATCAATATAGGGATTATCAAACTATAATTGAGCATAATTGGGATTATAAATTTATAAGTTCAACTAATAATCCAAAGGTTTCAACAATATCTCCCTTTTTGATAATCAAAAACTTATGCCAAAGTATTAAGAAAATTAAAATGGTGTGAGAGGAAAAATTTCCAAAAAAAAAATCATTAAAACAAAGTCCTCATTTTTCATCCCCTTACATTGTCCCCCTTGCAATTACACTCCCAGGTCTCATTAGTTTCATTTTCTCACCCAATGTGATTAAAAAAAGAAGGGTAGAATCATAGAAATGTAGATACTAAAAGAGAACAGAATAAACAGAAACATAGTAAAGTAGAGAATGTGAGAGTAACTTTCCTTTTAATCAAAAAAGATACAAACTGATAAAGTTAGTATTACATGAGAAAATAAAAGTGAATCCCATAAAAAACATCTAGAATCACTCAATCGTCCTCTGGAACAGGAGTCTTTCCCTTAGGACTAGAAGAGGGTGCAGGTTCAGATTGTGTAGATGGCTTGGGAATAGCTGAAAAAACAACTGGAGGTTCAGCCACTAAAACTGTACCGGATCTGAAATATGTGCTTCTCTGTGTGATCATAGGAGTTAAGCTTCGAATAGCCTAAACCGGAGTCAACTGAGGTGTACTCCAAGAGGCAGAGGCAGGAAGGGTAGGAGGAAAAATGACAGGTTTGGCATCCACATGCAATAATGGTGGCAACAGGTTCCTGAAATCCATAATAATACTACCTCCTCTCTCCATTGCTGACACAAAATCATCTCGATTTTCAATGAATTTATCCAGGACAGGAGTAAGCTCCCTAATATTACTAACCTGTTCTCTGAAATCTTGAGTCACTAGAGGCAACTTCATATTCTCCATCAAGAGATTGAAATGATTGGTCATTTTATGCTTGGTATATACCTTCTCAAAGTAATCATCCACTTTATTTTTAATTGCCTCGTGAGAAGCAGTAGCTGCCCGTAGGTGACCATGAACAAACTACTAACTTTCCTAGTGGTATCAAGGATCTGAGTATCTGAGGTGCCATTGGTACTGGCCTTAGCCAACTCTTCTTGGATCACAGTTCTGATCTGGTCAATGTTCACAGTGGAGCTGGATGAGGGAAGGGGTTTTACCGAGAAAGCTACTGTCTCCTTGAAAGATTGTGTCAGATTACTGACCAAGTTCTGAACAAGTTCATCTTGACTGTTCAAATGTTCCTTGACTGATTTCTTAAAAGCCTCAAATACTTCCACAAATTTCTTGAGTACTTATTTGATATATCTGATATCAGTATTCACATGGGTTTGAGAGTTGTTCATGGCAGTCAATGAAACAATCGATTGTCTTAGAGCAACCACAGCTCATGTCCAACTCTCAATTTGAGTATGGCATACTTTAACTTCTTCCATCATTTCCTTTACTGGACTAGACACAACACATCCCAGAGATAGATCCTAGGATTGATCCACACTCCTTATCTCATCAACTAGGATTTTCTTCAAATCTTCCACTGATTCTCTTAGTGCATCTTTCATTTCAGCCTTGAAGGACACATGGTCCTCCTTGTTTTCCAAAATTTCAGCCACAACAGGTAGGATAACTGATTCCCTTTGAGGCTGGTCTTCCTCATCCGAATCTCCATAATCAAGTCCAAGAACAATATATCCTAGATCTGATGTCCAACCTTCAATATTATACAACGTAGAAATTGAACCAAGATGCTCCCCCTCGCATAGATCATTCTCCTGAGGTATCTCCTCCAACTGTTCTGCTTGAGGTAATTCCACAACTTCCTCTACAACTCCAGCAGATGCAAAAACCATTTGCTCTAAGGGCTCAAAGACTCTCTCATCAATGGAAGAAGATTCTACTTCTGCTTCCTGATCAGGCATTATCCTGACTGTACTATCTATCAGAGGGCTCAAACTAAGCTCTTCTTATTCATTTTCCTCATCATCTGCTTCAACATCAGCCTCTTTTTCTCCATGATCAAAATTATCGGATTTGGTTGCCTCATCCTCTTTAGAGGTTTCCCTAAAAACATTTTGATATTCTTCTTCTTCTTCTTCTTCAGTGGACTCAGTATCATTGTCCTTCAGAATATTTTCTCTCCTTGGTAGTTATTTTGGTGGGATAGCTGCTCCATAGGAAATATTTTGGTGCACTGGACTAAGAGGTAAATCCGGGTCTCCTCCTTCCTCAACTTATGTCTCTTCCTCCTCATCTTCATCTTCATTATCACTGTAGACAGGTTTTGGCTCATCTGGTCCAAGACCAGGATCCCTCACACCCTTTGGTCTAGAAGGATGGTTCACAAGAGTTTACTTGTCATAGAATTTACCTTCATCATTAACCCGTGATTTTTTCAAAGGGTTCCATCTAACTTTCATAAACATAAAAATAGTCCTGGTGAGGCAAAAGTTATCCTTAACCACAATAGTTTCATCCTGAGGTCCAGCTACCTCCTTTTCTTTCAACATAATAGAAATCAAATTAGATGAGAAAAGTGCGTTGGACTTAGACTTTGGTCTTGTCATATCCTCAATATGAATCATTAGCAATCTGCAAAAATTCTCCTTTACTCCATGCTTTAATAGATACAACAAATAAATATCCTGAAATGTGAGGGTAGCAAAATCTCCTCTCCTTGGACAAATCACATGCTGAATGAACGTAAAAAGTAGTTTATCCTCCCCTGCCTTTTCTGTAGCAATTATCTTTCTAGGGGTTCCATTTCCTGTCAATTCCAATAAGGCATCCTCATATTTGATAAAGTCACTATCAGTAGGTATGGATTTTGAATAAAATACATAATCACCACTATGAGGAACTCTAAGGTTCTCAGCCTATTCAACTGATGAAAACGAAAAATTTTGACCATTCACAAATGAAATCATCCTATTCTCCTCTTCTAAAATCTCAAAACAGAAAAACTCATAGAACTCCTTTACCAGTACTGGATAACACGGTCCATTATTGTTCATGAAGCATTCGAGCCATCCTTTCTCTTGTGAGGTCTTCAAAAACAAGGACTTTCTTTTCAACAGCCATTCTGCACATAACTCCTTTTTCACTACAATTTCTTGCTTCGATAATTGTGGATTCACATGATTCCTTCGAACAACACTTCTACTAATTCCACTAGCACCAGCATTGGTTACATTCTTCTTCTTAGCTTGTGGCGCAACACTCCATTTATCCACTGAGGGTCGCTTCACACGTGCCATTTCAGATTCCGAGGCTTAGGGTTTTGCAATCCGGAGAGGTTTTAGGTCGGAGGGTTCCGAATAGATGGCTTTGCGGTGATTGAGTGTTGTCTAGAGTTAGGTTTAATATCATTTAAGATTAAAATATAAAATAAATCTCATATTAAAAATAGTGTGAAGTCTCGGCCTTAATATGAAAATTTAAAACAGTGCGAGAGATGTACTAGTGAGGTGTCCTTAAACGGTGAGGTCTATCCTAACGGTGAGGTTTGTCCTAACGTTGAGGTTTCTTCTAACAGTGAGGTTTGTCCTAATGGTGAGGATTGTCCTAACGGTGAGGTTTCTCCTAACGTTGTGGTTTTTCTTAAGGGTGAGGTTTCTCCTAACGGTGAGGTTTGTCCTTACGGTGAGGTTTCTCCTATTGGCAAGGTTTTTCCTAACAGTGAGGTTTCTCCTAATGGTGAGGTTTGTCCTAATGGTGAGGAATCTCCTAACGGGGAGCCTTTTCCTAATGGTGAGGTTTGTCCTAACGGTGTGGTTTCTGCTAATAGTTTAAGAGTAAGTTGTCATTCCTAATTCGTGTCTAATGAAAATCAATCTTTCTGAACTTAAAGGCTTAGTGAAAATATCAGCTAATTGGAGTTCAGTGCCTATAAATTCAAGAGTTATATCACCTCTTTGATAATGATCTCTTAGAAAGTGGTCTCTGACATCAATGAGTTTGGTTATAGAGTGAGACACAGGGTTCTTTGAGATGTTGATCGCACTAGTGTTATCACAGTTAATTGAAACATGTTTAAAATGAAATCCATAGTCCAATAAAGTGCGTTTCATCCACAGAATCTGTGCACAACAACTACCAGCAGCTATATACTCTTATTTATCCATAGATAATGCAACTGAGTTATATTTCTTACTACACCAAGATACTAGGGACTTTCCAAGTAAATGACATGTTCCAGATGTGCTTTTTCTATCTAACTTGCATCCAGCAAAGTCAGCATCTGAATAACATATTAAATCAAATGATTGTCCTTTTGGGTAAAACAGTCCAAAATTAGTAGTATATTTAAGATATTTGAAAATCCTTTTAATATCAAGTAAGTGTGACTCTTTAGGGTTAGCTTGAAATCTATCACACATACATATAGTAAACATAATATCATATCGACTAGCAGTAAGATAAAGTAAACTCCCAATCATACCTATATAATTAGTTTGATCTACTGGTTTCCCAGTTTCATCAATATCTAATTTACAGGTGGTACTCATAGGTGTATAACTTCCCTTAATACTACCCAAACCAAAACGTTTTAATAAATCCTTAGTATATTTACTTTGATTTAAAATAATACCATCTTTAGTTTGAAATATTTAAAATCCAAGAATGTACTTTAGTTGTCCCATTAAGCTCATTTCAAACTCATTTTGCATAACCTTTGAAAAATCAGTACATAAAGAATTTTTAGAATATCGAAAAATAATATCATAAACATAGATTTGTACTATTAAAACATCTTTTGAAATTCTTTTTATAGAAACAGTGTGATCAGAAATTCCTTTTGTAAATCCTTTTGAAATAAAAACATTTGTAAGTCTTTCATACCAAGCTCTTAGAGCTTGTTTTAAACCATATAAAGCTTTAAAAAGTTTAAAAACATTATTTTGAAAGTGAGGATTTGAGAAACTAGGTGGTTTTTCTACAAAAACATCTTCAATAATAAAACCATTTAGAAAATAACTTTTCACATCCATTTGATATAACGTGAAATTCAGATGTGATGCAAAGGCAAGTAAGATTCTAATTGCCTCTAATCTAGATACAGGTGCAAAGGATTCCTCATAGTCAACTCCTTCTTCTTGATTGTAACATTGTGCAACTAGTCTAGATTTTTTTCTAATGATGTTTCTAGATTCATCAACTTTGTTTCTAAACACCCACTTTGTGCCTATGGTTAAAGTTTCCTTAGGTATTTCTACAAATTACCAGACTTTATTTCTTTCAAATTGATTTACTTCTTCTTGCATAACCATTACCCAGAATTCATCATTGATAGCATCATTGATAATTTTAGGTTCTAACTATGAATGAAAGGCTTGATGTTCATCCTAATTTCATAGAGAAGCTCTAGTCTGTGTTCCTCTATCCAGATTACCTACAACATCATCTAAAGGATTGTTCTTTAGGATCCTAGTTGGTCTCGAAAAGGTAGGGCTAGAGATTTTAGGTTCATCAACCATTTGGGAATCAACAGAAGAAGGTTCTAGAAAATTTCAAAAACTGGATGTTATAACTATAGGTCCATTTTATTTATCATTATGGTTCAAAACAGAGAGATCATCTTCAAGATTTTCTAGATAGTTCTTAGGTCCATGTGGGTTAGTTTCATCAAATTTTATGTTAACAGATTCCTCCACACATTAGGTTCTCTTATTGAAAACTCTATAGGCTTTACTAGAAATAGAGTAACCTAGGAAAATTCCTTAATCGCTCTTGGATGCAAACTTTTCAAGATTATATTTGGTATTAATAATACAGACTTTGCAACCAAAAACTCTGAAGTAGTTATCCTTAGGTTTCCTATGGTTCCACAACTCATAAGGGGTCCTCTTAAGAATAGGTCTGATCAAGTCTCTATTGATAATATAACAAGCTATATTGACAGCTTCAACCCAAAAATAAATAGGTAGGTCATACTCATTGATAATGGTTCTGGCAATTTTTTAAAGGGTTTTATTCCTCCTTTCTACTACACCATTTTGTCGAGGTGTCTGAGGGGCAGAGAAATTGTGACTATAGCCATTATGTGAGAAGTAGGATTCAAACACATGATTTTCAAAATCACGGCCATGATCACTTCTCAAGGTTTTAATATTAAGTCCACTAAGGTTCTCTATAGACTTGGAATATTTAACAAAGTATGAACAAGCATCACTTTTGTGAGCTAGAAAATATACCCAAGTATACCGAGAATAGTGATCTACTAGAACATAAGAATAGTTCTTCCCATTTAAACTAGAAACTCTAGAAGGTCCAAATAAATCCATGTGAACCAACTTGAGAGGTTGAGAAGATGAACCTTCTTTCTTTGATTTGAATGAAAATTTATGTTGCTTTCACTTTTTACGGGGATGACAAACATTATCTGCTAGGAATTCAAGTTTTGGTAGGTCTCTAACTAACTTCTTCCTAGTATGTTTTCTCAGTGAATGTACATTGTAGTGTCCTAATCTTATGTGAAAAAGCCAAGACTCTTTGTGAAAATAATTTAAACAAGTAATATTTTGCATAGCTAAAGAATTTAAGTCAATAGCATAGACATTTTCATTTCGTAAGGAAGAAAATAGTAAAGCATTATTAGATTTAAAAACATTGCAAGAGTCTTTTTAAAATTTAACATTAAAACCATCATCACATAACTAAGAAATACTTAGTAAATTATAGTTAAGTCCATCATCTCAGAGAACCTTATAAATTAATACTGAGTCAGTGTTACCCATCTGGCCTAAGCCGATGATTTTCCTTTTAGAATTATCACCAAAGGTGACAAAACCTCTATCAACTCTGACTAAGCTTTTAAAGCTTGATAAGTATCCTGAAATATGTCTTGAACATCCACTTTCAAAGTACCAAGTCTTTCTACAGGAGCTCTGTAAGTAGGTTACCTACAAAACAGATTTAGATAGGAAATGGTTTTGGTACCCAGATTTTCTTGGGTCCAGACAGGTTAGCCAATAAAACATAAGGTAGCCAAATTTGTCTTATAGGACTCATACAATTTGTAGAATCAATAGATTTTGAAAGATAAACCTTGTTAGATCTGTAACTATGAATATAACTAGTTGAAGCATATGGACATCCAAAACTAGAAATATCTACATTCTTTCCAGATTTAGAAATAAATCTAGTTTTGGTTATTATTCTTTGTCGAGGTTAGTATCCTATACCATTAGTATATCTAGGTTCAATATGCTTACCTAGAATTTGAGTAAGAGTATCTTTTCCATTTGTAAAATTTTCTAAATCCATCCTAAGTTGCTCATTTGACAATTTTAGTTCAGTGTTTTCTTTAAGCAGCTGAGCATTATTTTCCATATTTATGTCAAGATTAGATTTCTGTTTAACAGTTAAAGCATACTATTTCTTTAAACCTTTGTATTTGTATTTCAGCTCATTATAGGTTTCTTCTAACATATCACAGTATTCAAACATTTCATATTTTGACATATTTTTAGAATCAGAATCATCTTTAGAATAATATGTATTTAATGCAAGAGTTTTAAGTGTTACCTTATAAGTGTTTGTCATAAAACACATGTTTGCCTTATTTCTGTTTTCAGTCTCAGAAGATTCAGATTCACTAGAGCTATCCTCAAAATAACTCCAAGTATCCTTCATTGGTTTCTTATACTTATTTTCATTATACTCATACTTCTACTTGTGTTTCAGCTTTGGACAGTCTGCTTTTATATGTCCTTTTCTTTTTCATTTATAGTAGACAACTTCATCATATTTTTCAGATTTATTATAGTCCTTTTTCTAGTGTCCCTTGTTGTCATACATACCATTGTAATTTGATTTTCTGAAAAACTTCTTCTTCCTATAAGACTTCTTAAATCTTCTGGCTATGTGAGCCATTTCTGCATCACTGTCAGATGCACTTTCACTTTCATCACACCTTGAGCTATCACTTCCAGCTTGAAGTTTCTCCTTATCCATATTCTTTGAGGTAGATTTCTTGAAGGCAACTGACTTCCTTTTTGGTTCATATTCTTCTTCTTTGTTTACCTTAAGTTCTTCTTCATACATCATCAACTTACCAATAAGTTCCTTGACTGGAATTTTACCAATATCACAAGATTCTATGATTGAAACAGAAGTGCCCCTCCATCTTTTAGGTAGGCATCTCAAAATTCGCATGATCTTCTCCTTTGATGAAACGTCATTTCCTAGTGAGATCATTTTATTGAAAATTTCATTAAACCTAAGATACATATCAGAAATGGGATCATCAGGATTCATCTAAAAATTATCATATTTAACAGTATAGGTGTTCAATCTCATTTCCTTAACATTAGTTGTTCCTTCATAAGAAACACTTAAAGTATCCCAAATTTCATATGCAGTCTTACAAGAAGATATTCTATTAAATTCCTCATCTCCTAAAGCAAAATACAGAGCATTCATAACTTTGCAATTATTATTGTACGTTGTCTTAGTAGCTTCATTCTATGTAGATCTAACAGTAGTTGGAATTTTAAATTCTGATTCTATGGTAGTCCAAATATCAAATCCCATGATCTCTAAATGAATTTTCATCTTAATCATCCACTGAGCAAAGTTGTATCCATTGAAAATGGTGGTCTATTAGTAGAAAAACCTTCAAGTCTATTCTCCATGATAACTAGGTTGAAACAAAAATTTTAAAGAGATAAAAATTTATAAATAACAGAAATTTTAATAACATTAAAATACAACTATAATCACAGTTGAAAAATAGAGTACTTCAGAAAATATTTTAATCCTATGATACCAAATGTTGGTCGAAGTGGACACTCAATAGGGGGGGTTAATTGAGCTCCAATTAAAATTTCTGTTTAAAATCCTTTAATAAAATCCCCCAATTTAAAATACTAATTGAATTGTAGTGAATTTGAACTAAATAAAACTTTCAGTTAGGTTCACAAGGGATTTATTAATTCCCAGTTAATCTAGTCAGAAGATCAGATTAGATTTTGAAACTAACCTAATGGTTTGCAAGTAATGAAAACACTTGCTAATTCAATTATCAGAGTAACTTTGAAAAATAGTTTAACATTTAAAGCACTTAGCAGAAGAATAAAAGGTTTTATATAAAACTAAATAAATCACAGCAGGTAAAACCAAGAGGTTCAGTCTCAAGCTAAGACATAGTCCTCTAAAAAATTTATATAAATTTGATCCACACCCTGGATCGGGGTTCACAACAGTTTACAACTGTCCAGGTCAAAGACCTGTACCACAGTTCTTCCTGGGAAACAAAAACAATAGCAAATACAGCTTTCCAGGTCACACACGACCTCTACCACTATCCACAGTGGGAAATAGAAGATTTAACGAGTTATAATGAGGATCTATAGATCCTCCAGTTAAGGTTCAAGAGACAGTGTATGTGTAAATTAAAACTGATGACACACAGTGCTCATAAAGTAAATAATAAATCCCTGAGCAAGATATAGAATTTAAAATGGATCTAGTGATTGCATTGTAGCTCTAGACTCCTTCAAATTTGATCAGAAATGGTCTGAGTGCACTTCTGGTTTCATTCTGGAATACAGAGGGTCATCTGCTTGACATCCAGGTTCAGAGAAAGTGAAAACGTAGTCGATGAAGTTCTTCAAAATCATCGTGAAAGTAATGAACTCTTCTTGAGTAAGCTTGAGTGTGTATGAGCTTATGTGTCTTCTTGGTTGGGCATGTATATCTGTATTATCTCTTCTTGTTCACGTCACTTGAATCACTTCTTTATTTTCCTTGTATCTCGTATGTTGTATATTGTGTAGCAACATGGACTTTTATAGCATGAGCTCCAGCAAACGAAATGATTTCTTTTTGCAGGTATGAGGTATGGTTCCCTGACATCCAACAAACATCATTAAATAAATGACAGAGAATTAAAATATACCTGATATGACCGTTGGTTAGATTAAACAAAGATAAAGAAATTAAGGCAATGTCGGATTCTTTGGAACGATATCTTTTGATATCGGTAGCTTTGGGTATCGGTAAGTCTTCTTATCGGTAACATCTTTTATAACGGTAGCCTTTCAATCGGTAGACTTCATTCGGTAACTTGTCTATAACGGTAGTCTTGAATAATGGTGACTTGTCTGTTTCGGTAGTCTTGCATAACGGTGACTTGTCTGTATTGGTAGGCTTGCATAACGGTGACTTGTCTGTATCGGTAGGCTTGCATAACAGTGACTTGTTTGTAACGGTAGGCTTTCATAACGGTAGACTTGTTGTACATGTGGACTTGATGTATCAGTGACCTTCACATAACGGTAGACTTGTTGTACCGGTGGACTTGATATATCGGTAGCTATGTTCTGTAACGGTGACCACTTGTCTGTTTAAGCATTATATTGGTAGAATGGGTTAAGTTAGAATATATATCCATCCAGTAACCAAATTCTCTGAAGATAATATAAATATTATCATATATGAATGTGTTCATGGTGTACAGAAATATTGAAATAAGTAATTAATCATTAATCAATATAGGGATTATCAAACTATAATTGATCATAATTGGGATTAGAAAAATATAAGATCAACTATTTCTCCAAAGGGTTCAACACACTTAATATCCTAGTCTACGCACAACACAATAATCTTCACATGGGTTATATTAGTCCCTCAAGGCATTTTTTTAATCAATAAATGTAATCCACCTACCTCCAAAAATATTATTTATTACTAATGAGTTATCCTCACCACCTTATAATTGGGTTCTCCATTCTCCTCCATATCTAATGTGGGACCATCGAACCAACCAGAGATACCTTGACCTGGTACACATTACTTTTCACCATAATTCTTGGGGAACACTTCTCATCATCACTAGCTTCCATAAAGATGAATTTGAATCTACTAAGAATGATGTGAACAATTTTTTGGATAAGGATTATATTGAATAAATTTGTCCAAAATAATAAAACAAAAATATATGCAACAAACATACACATTCACTATGGAAAATAACGAAGCTAGTAGTGGTTTTTTTATATTTTGGTGGTTTAAGACAAAGTCAAATGGATTCACAATGGGTTTTATAAACATCTAGTAATTTTGGTGTTTGGAATCAACTCACACTATTTCATCCATTTAACATCAATTTATGTATATTTTCACAAAATTAATTTAAGAATCAGTCATTATAGTTCAAAGAGGTTTTTCAACTATAGATAAATATATTTTCACCATATATTGAGGTGGTTTAAACAACTTTTATATTCAGATTTTAGAAATAATTTTATCAATCCCTTAATCCCCTGACAAATAAAAATCAAAATAGAAATAATTATTTAGATATAAATGAAAATTGAAATATAAATACAAACATATAACAATAAATAAAAAAATATTGAAGAAATATACATTATCTATAAAGAAAATATTTGTCTAATTAAACATAATAATTTATATATAATGAGGTAAGTTATAAAATATCACGACTTAATTCAAAATAAATCATCATCACTATCTGAGGAATTAAAATCATCTCTATCTCTATCTCCATCTTCAACTATATTCCCTTCTCCCCACACCTAGATTAAAAATAAAAAAATATAAAGTGTTGTATATATAAATTTCATCATATAAAATTAATTTTTTATTAAATTATTATGAAATTTAATGATTTACATTCTAATTTGAAACATCTATTGATTAAAAGGATCAAGGGAAGCATCTTATTTTTTATGATATAATCAAACTAATACATTTTTCTAAGTAAAAACCTTCAAATCCTGGATCCATGTATGATTCCCATGTTTTTTATTTTGTTCCCCTATGGATGAATTGTGTTTTCTAATGATATTCATATTATAATATAGTGCTAAATAATAACTATAAAAGGGATTTGATTATGTAGTCAACCCTAGTGACAAAATAATGTCTTATAATGGTAATGAAACAGAACCAATCTATCACATATAACAAGGATGATACTTCTCAAAGACCCAATAAATTTTATCATCTTAAAAAATTAATAATGTATTCATGGTTCTAAAATATTAAATTTAATGTAATAACTATAAAATATTAAAAAATTATTAAAATGTATGAGCCTATCTATGTGGGAATATATTACTAACAATAGTATTTATAAAACTATGTTTACGGCTAGAATTGATATCTATATTTTTAACAAAAGATTCTTTTACAAAATCTAAATAGATTTTTGAACAAATTTTCACTGATTATTTCAAATGAAATGTTTATTCATATATATGGTTTGATATGTTATTATTTTATTGATGATTTTTGAGTGAACGATTATAATCAAAAAAAATTATACACCAATATAATTTGTTGGATCATTTAGATAACATCCATAGAATTGTTTTATGAATAAACAAATAATTAATTTTTGAAGAGCCATAATATAGTAAATTTAATTTTTACATTGAATTTAGATAAATACACTTTTTAATATATTTACAAAAATAGTATTTTCAGTTTTATTTTTGACCGTATGAAAATATTACCATGGTTGAACTGTTTTCGGAAAAAATATTGGGACCATTTGTGTGGGGGCTGATTTATTTAACTCATCGTAATAAATATTTGAATGATATTTCATAAAATATATAATAATTAATTTAATATTAATTTAATCATTTTAATATTAATATCATATTCAAGTGTATAAGTAATATGAAATTAATTAAATAATATATTTTTCAATACCATGTGATTCTCATGGATATGGATGTCAAAAAAACATTCCACTACACTCGAGGTACCCCTCAAGGTACCATATTATAAAACTGTGGAGTGTCAAATAATGTATTATTGAGTTTAACACACAAAATTCCCTTAAAATCACTGCACTTCATATGGCTGTTTTTATTTTCCTCTCTCATTCAATAAGATCTATAATGGTAAAGTGGAATAAAATCTGTACAAAGACATTAATTTTTAAAATATTTCAATTTAATTATTTTAATAGATTCAATTATAGCATTATATAATAAAATTACATTAATTTTTTAACAAAATACTTTATTATTATATATTGTTATATACTCTTCTAAAAAGAATAATAAATCTAAAGAGTCGCTACTACATGCTCTAACTAGCCTATAATTAGTAAAAATATTCACATTTCATCATCTATTAGGACTCTATGAAAATCAATTGGGGGATCTATCTTCAATGAAACTAGATTCCACACATTTGAAATATAATTTTTTTTATTAGTAATATTGCTTCTGTAATTTTATAAAATGTTGTTATTAGGATAAAAATGTCAAACAAAGTTGGTCACATTTAAATTTTAACTTATATTTATGACCCTAAAACATCATCATGATGAAAATGGAGTGACCACATATTCTTATACTATATGATCATCAAATAATGATCCAAATATATTTAATGGTAGTGTACCAAAAAAGATACGAGGTTGTTATAGGGAATAAAAGATTATAATGAGAGGAAGATAGAGCCCGTCCTAGATACTGAATGTAGGGATACTGATGATTCATAATAAAACATTGATGACATTTTCATGCTCTTTGGAATATATAATAGAAGTCAACTAGTGTAAATAATTCACTTTTTCACTGAAATTCATATCATAGAAAAATAATAAAAGAACATGATGATATATATTTTATAAAGTTATTATAGGAAAATATATTTATAAAAAATAAAGATACAGAATACTAAAGATCACAATAAAAAGGATTTTTAATGAATGAAAACATATATAAACAAATATAGAATTTATATTTTGTAAATAAAGAAACTCATTATAGAAAAAAGTTTAATTATTAAAAAATACATTGTTCATGAAATGAATAACATATAACATAGGTAGTCTATTTGTTAATGGAGGACTACAAATACAATAATTTGTCCCATTAATCATGTCATCGTCATGATTCTACAATACTTCTTCTACTTTATAAACACATTCAATGTGAATATTTTTAATATTATGATTGAATGGAAGTTATTTTCATAATATTGTTGTGGTTGAATTTCATATTTTAAATCATCAAATTCGTCATCCATATCTCATAATTCTATTCATTTTATGTGAACCACTACACTCCACACTTCATCCAAAACATGTTGCAAAATATATTTCATTTTTCGAATGTTGTGGAAATTTCCATGTATTCTAATTTAGTGTAACTAATATCCCTCAAGTATGATAAGTTCATATATGTAAATTGAATGAAATATATTTTAATAACCATGGTAATATTTACAAACATTTAGTTGAATAACATAACTAAAAATGACCATGGTAGCTTAATTTGATAATGTCAATAAAATTACATAGTATACCAATTCAATAAATAAAAATTTAAATATATTACAGGATTTGAAACCCCATTCCAAAATTAATTTTATAAATTTGAATTCATTCATATTGTATGTGATAATATTTCTTACCTGCATTAGTTCCCTAGGAGCTAGCGACTTTAAATCATTTACTAACTCAGCACATGTATCAATATTCATGATTTACATAAAGAAATGATCATTTTTGTACTTATAAAATATATATTTCAACATATTGTCCATTTTTATTGTATTATTTATGAACATTCATGATATGAAAAGCATTATATAATATTTATTAATTTCTTTTGTTATATCATTCTAATTTCATGTTTGAATTATCATGTGTCCCTTTGTTTGTATCCTAATATCTTCAATAAATTATTTTACATTTTTAAAATTAATTAGAACTTATATATATTTCATTATGATAATTCCTTGTATACTAGTGTAATATTTCCAATCCTCCCAACTACTCAACAAATAGTTGGAATATTTTTTGATTTCCTATGTAGTAGAGATTGAGTCAATATAACATTAATGCATCCAATTCGATAGAATATTGTATCAACATCATCAATGAGTCTATAATAAAAAGTAATAAACTCCTATAATGTTATACAATTAAAAATATATTATTCAATTTAATATTTAAATTAAACATATGATTTAAAATGACCAAGGTATGTATGATATAAAATTGATAAAATAGAGTATAATATTAAATAAATATTCATGAATATTTTATATAAGATAAAAAATAAATAATGTACCTCTCAATTGGATACATGAATCAATTATGTATAGGAAATCATAATTTATTTTCCTTATATAAATGAATTGATAAATATAACACGATAGAAAAAATGATGGGAGAAATATCAACTCTATTTCAAAAAATTATAAGTAAAAATATTTCCTGAAGTAGTAAATGATAAATGTTTTGTAGAGTTTTCTGAGACATTTTTCGTAATAATGCTTATATTTTTAGTGAAACTAAATTGATGTTTCTTTTTGTCAATGTATGAAATTCCAATGGATGCAACTAATGTCATAGAATATATGAGTCATGAGTCTTTAATCAATATACCATATGAATATTTTATTTAGAACTCCATAATATGTATTTTAAACACCCATAATATACATTCAAATGTTTTAGAATTTGGACTATATTATTCTCGTTAATTATCATTGACAAAATTATTGGAAAATACATTCCATGATCAGCAATCCATAGATTAATCTTTATATTCATTATTTATATTTCCATTAGATATTCTATTTAATTTCTATATTTTACACGTTCAAAATGTGTTATGATGATCAAATTGTTTCAAAAAATATTCTCAATATGAAAAAAATCTAGATTATAGTGCCAAGTGGTAAATTCAGAAAACAAAAATATAATTAATATATTAATTTTTACCAATCATTGCATTCGAATTTCAATGGATGATACACATTGAAGCCAGTTCCAACTATCATTAAAATAATGAACCATCTGAATTCTCCATCACCAATTAATTAGTTTACCAATATTAGATAACCTATCAATAACTTTGTATATTCTCTATGTTAAAACTAACCATTTAGTTTTAAATTATTACTAAACATATGTGATATTCATAGAAAAATCCAAGATGACATAAGTAGAACCATTTTTTTCTATATGATATTCTTTTTTGAGAAAAATTAATGTTTCATACTTGAAATTGAACAACCATGTATGTGCTACAACAAGATAAGTTCCCTAGTCCAGGGATGTTACTAAGGGTATAGATTTGAGAGGCAGTGTTTTGAACATTTTTATAGATGCCTCATCATACCATTCAACACCATTGCTTCATAACACATAAAATTCATTAATTTAAGGCTACATCTGTACATCAATATCCTTTCTAGTCATTTCATTACATTAATTAAAATCATAAATATATATGTTGTTTTCTTCAATACACATAAATTGAGGTAGATTTTAAGGGATCCAAAAAACTAGAAAACTATATAGGTGGTAATCAATGTCTCGAATGGGTTGAATACATCAACAACCAATCCCAATCTCAAATTCATGGGATCATATGTAAAACATGGATGTTATAATTCAAATTTAGTAAATGATTTTAGATCTCTTGGATATAATATTATCCCATCATTGTTATTATCTAATGTGTTTCACTTTATTATTTTTTCCATTTTTGATGACACGAATAGTACTTACAATCAATGTTTTAAATGGAAGTAATGAAAAATGTTTACTGTGTCTTCTTTTTCTTCCCAATCATAATAGTACATTGATTGTGACATCTATAATTATACATTTAATTGAATTGTGAAGATGACCTTTTTTTCACTCATGTATACTTGAATCCAATCCCCAATAATTAATAAACACATTTGGACAATAATGAGTTTTTTTATTAAGGCCAATATTGATAAAAAAATTATTCATTTTATAAAAAGGCTCAAGGATCTTAGCTGCATGAAATGTTTTATGAAATATTTAAAATATAATTGACACAACCATCTTGCAAATATATATATAAATATTATGTAGTACAAAATCAGTAAAAATTTTATATTTTTAATTCACCAAACATCCTAAATATATCTATATATTTCCATCATTAACTTAATCTTGTAACATAAGTATATTTACTGTAACATTATCTCTTATAAAAATTATATATAGCATCAAGATGAATACATATGTGTATTTTACAATTATATTTTAGCATTACCATAAAATCAACATATAAAAAACACATAAGAAATGCTATGTGATTTTAAATGATGTATTTTTCTTAGTTCATCATATTTTTAAAATCTATATCAATATTAATCATTCATAGAATAATCTGTTGACTGAGTCATTTATAATTTTTGGAAAAATATAAACTTATATCCCTTGATGAGTATTTTAATTATTAGATAACTAAATGAAAATCATGATGTATTATTTATAAAAAATATATGCATGAAATGGAGACATACATTAAAAACAAAATAAATTTATTTAAATAAAATAATTTTATAGTATTTTTTAGATTTTCTTTATAAAAATATAATTATATAATAAAAAACACTTTTAAGACTGATTTATCAACATGAGATAAGTAACCACCAAATAGATAATATGTAGCTCCACACTATAGATGAAAAATACTAGTTAGAATAACGGAACTTATTCATATTATTCTTGGAACTATTTATTATTTATATCTATTCAAGTGTTAATTATAATTCATAAATTTGAAAGTATATTTATTTCCTTATCTAATCGATGTACTAGGATAATATAATTTTAAGAAATATGGTTTTTTTAAATATAACCAAATAATTAATTACTTTTTAATATGATATCAAAATAAGGTAATATCTACACCAATTCCATCACATATTACATATGAACTAAACTAAAAATTTTGTTGTAAATCGACTTTCGAATATTTTAATAATATGGTTAATAATAGAGCATCACCCCTTGATATTTGAAATAATTTCATGCTCAAATAGTTTTTAAATAATCAAAATAAAAATAATAATTAAGTATATTCATTAGATAGTTACTTTTTTTATAATATGTTCCCATATGTCTTAAGTAGAAAACTCACTGAAAGTGATTTTTATATTCCTTAACAGATGGCCCATTCCTCAAAAAAAATTACAGAAAAACTATAAAATGTTAAAGTAAATATTACATATAAAATATTAAAAATTATGTTCCCAAAAATCACATGATTTCATATTCTGTGTAATAATCTAAAGCATAAAACTAAAAAGTTAGACATACTATATCATTCACAAAACATACATTCAAACCACTGAGATTCATCATTTTATTATTAAAAATGTTTCTTACAAATAATTATAGGATCACATCCCCAAAATATATTAAGATTAATCATCCACACTTATATCTTACAAAAAACCCCAAATACCAACATACATATGTTAATGATGAAACATATTCATATAAATAATTTTATACCAAAAAACACTGATTATCTACAAAACATATACTGGAAAAATACTGAATTAAATCTATTAAAAACTAAAGAACCATTTTATAAAAAAATACAACCCACACATAGGGAATAAAAAATTATTACTCTCAAACAATAAATTGATTAAAGAAAAAAATCAAAGTTTTCCAATACAAGTGTTCACCCAAAAAGTCAACACTCTATGACTCTCTTATGAGACCAAACTACAAATCAACTATGTAAACACCACTCTATCAATGATAAAATAAAAATAAAAATAAAATCTAAAATATATTAAAGTGTGGGAAAGTTTATTAGGTGAGGGAACCTCTCACGGTGAAGAGAGGGGTTTTTTAAAAGTGAATAATGGGATGAAAACTAGAGCTGAGGGTCAGAGGAAGGGGGAAACATGTGGGGTGTGATAACTACATGACAATTATATACATGGGTGCATGTGGATCAATGAAACAAAATGGGTGAGTTGGTGATGATTTTTGGTGGGGGTCCTGTATCAAATTATTGTGGTGGTTTGGAGGATACAATGTGTTGTTTTAAAGATTATGGACAAATAATGTAGGTGTAGAATATAAGTGGTGGTATTTTCTGTGGTTTTCTAGTGGGATTCATTAGGGAAATATGGTGACATTATATAGGGTTGTGTGAAAACCTATACTTATATATATATATATGAAATATTTAGTGGAGTATTCTTAAGAACCGATGATAAATAAATTAAATATTTTATAATGATGGTTTCAGGAACTGTGGCTAAGAAACTGATTTTAACTTGGTGGATTATTGTACTGATGAGCTATAAAATTATACTATAATCAGTGTGTAAAATAACTAGAAATGTGTTTTAAGATATATTTTAAAAAAAATTAAAATAACAAACTAGTAACTCTATTTAAAACATGAACATCTTTATATGCCACCACCTACATTACTTAACAACTAAACCAATGGTTTAATACCTATATATGGAAGATATATTATCCACACCTATAAATTGATCTTATAATGATAGTATATATATATTATGTACATTCCTAGTATGTTCTCACCTTGTATTCCATAAATAACCGTTATAAAAATAAGTATAACACTATTGTTTAAACTATAAATATTAAATTATATTTTTTTCTATTTAAATGAACAAAAAAACAAGAATACTCAATTTAAAACATTATATTGATATAAATATAGATTAACGTTTATAATAAAACACATTTCTCTAAAAATTTATATATATAAATAAGATATTTTTTAACCAAAACCATTTTATCATCCCAAGATAAAACATTGGATACAATGATATGAAATCCAAGGAGTTGTTTTAACAATTCATGTTCTAAACGTTGATTCTCAAGGGAGAACCATATTCTAAATTCTGATCAATTAAATGGGGGTCATTTAATTGATGTAAATTTTTAATAGACTAAAATGTAATTATAATAAAGCTTATTATGGGGAACCATGTCCGCCTAGTAATCATATTTTCCAATGTATGAATTTTTTTCATATCATCTCTTCTAATTTCTCAAGGCTACCCATGATGGTTTTTGAATGGTGAAAATGCATTTATAGTGTTAAAAATATATCAATGGATTCATCCTGTTATAAAACATAATCCATTTTCATCAAAATTCAAACCATATATTTACAATGTTTAATTTTTAAATAAAATAATATTAAAATAAAAAAACCACAACTTTTAGATTTCATTAAAATATGCCAAATTCCATATTAAACATTTAATAATATATAAAAAATCATCTAAAAAATTATTTATAAATTATACCCAACCATTAATGAATACACTTTTATATTACTGATTGAAATATTTGTTTTTTAATTTATCTAATAATCATGCATACATAGAACTATACAAAAAAATAAACTCTTTCAATCCATGCCTTTACAAATTAAAATTTCAAAAAAGGTAGCCTAAAAAAATTTAAATGAATTGTTGGATATATATTATATGTATATCATATATTTTAAAACATAGTTCAGAATGAGAAAAATCATTGTTCTTAAAATTTAGAATAAATAAAGTAAAACCAAAAACATATGTCTGAGTTGAAAATTTTAGGGGTTAATAGTCATGTAATAACCTCATTTGTGATTAAATGAATCATTATTAATAAATAAAAACCCCAAAGCATAATATTCCTTCTTAAAAATCCCTAAAAGTATGTAAAATTTTTGGGGAACTATTGAGGGTCAATGCTACATCTAATGTAGCATGAATAGTCATTATTTGACTCTTCAACTTTAATATTAAAATAGAACTACTAGTATTGGGTTTTCATCCTTGAAATAGTGAAACCCGTAATCCTCATAAAGCCTATATAGAGATAGTACTTGAGAAGGAGAATATAAATATATAGAGGGAAAAAATAATAGAGAGGAAGATGAGGAGATGGTTCCCCACATTGGAGATGTTTGGAGGAGATCCCCTATCTATCCCTTAGGTGCATCATGATAATGTAGAGTATAAGAGGGGATACCCCCTTCATTGACATTGAAATGAATATAATATTAAATTTTACTTTAATATAAATTGAAATTCTAAAAAAATTAAACAATAAATATTTATATTCCATTTTCCATTATAATAATCCATAGATCTCAAAAATGTTTTGTACTACATGATGATTTTTATTTAATGAAAATGATTACATTGTAATATTGGATACAAGAATAATTAATTTTTTTAGAAAAATATATTTTTTAAAATTAAGTAGAAGTTGAATTTTAAAAAAATTTATACGTTATTAACATGGAAATACAGAAATACCAAAGATAAGAGAATAAAAAAATAAAGGAAAATTATAACATGTATTGGGGTTGGGGTCGAGACATTAAAATTGATGTTTGTGGTTAAAATAAAGTTATACATGTTAAACATGCATGATCAATTATACCATGAACAAAGACAAAACATTTTGAAGGAGCTAATAAATATCTATAAATGTCCACACTATTTTCATACTAAAATTATTATTTAAAGAATATATATATATAATATTAAATGTGACAATTAACATAGTATTTTAATCCATTAAATAAAATATATATGTAGTTCAAAATTACTTATACCCATTCCATATAACATTGATGATAACCTCTCTAGGATTATATATTTTTATTCCAACTAGTTTATGTTATTCACATTATGAATATTATATCATAATGTTATAATAAGTAAACTGAAATAAAAATATTATTAAATATTTTTAGCTATTTATGAAAGATCATATAAACATGACTATTAAACATGATTAGTTAAATCCCATCACATATATAGGTTTATCTATGGTCCAACACTACTTCTTCCCTTGCACTAAAATGATGTTCTTATAGAAGATGAATATTTTTATTCAGATTTCCACATATGTTGATTTAATGAATTGAATAATTTATATATTGATGTTTCCAATGGTTTCATGGTTAGAACTGAGAAAATAGTACTAAATGTAAATTATATTATTTAGTAAACTAATATATTAAAATGGTTACTTTTGTTCATTTATTGTTTATATATATTATTTAATTAATTAATTGTGATGATCTTATTGATGATGTGATGTTTTCTATTGGTTACCTTCGTGCATGGTATAATGTACCCACACTCATTCTATGTCCTCTGGGATTTGTTTATATCTTATTTTAATGGATTTTTATAAAGTACTTAGTACATGAGTATTGATATATCATGGTCATGATGGTCTTGGTGGTTTTCCAAGATGTGTGTCTTGTCTTGTGAAGATATTTAATGATATATGTTTTGTTTCCATTTAAGATATTGAGACCATAATATATACATTACATGAGTTTCGAGAATTGTTTTATGAAAATAAAATAATAGTTTTACAAAAAAATATCTATATAAGAATATTTTTAACAGTTTATTATATTCTATGATTTATTAAATTTAACTCTAGTGGAGACAGCTAACAGATTAATAGATTTAGTTAGAGAGTGATATTTTTAGGATAAAATGTTTTTGTTTTTGATAATGACACCCCATTTATGAATATATAATTCGTTACAATTTAATCTAACACATACATATTATTTACATAAGTTTTTTTAAAATAATTTCTATCTATATAATATTAAATATTGATAATGATAATGAAATTTAGGATAAACAAATATGAGTTTCTTATCTAGGGATGTATTGTATAATTGTATCTTAATTCCAAAATTCTCTCTTAAAATTGGATGTCAAATACTGAAATTCTAGTAGCATGGTTTTTATATTTTGAAACCTTCACCTAAAAGTTATTTTAATGGTATAAATTTTATAACAGTGGCTATAATTTTAGAATGAACATAGAGATATGGTAATTAAATTGAAACACATCTCTTGGACCATATTATTTTAACGATCCGATTGTGATGAACAATGTGTGGGGACTAAATATGAATATATAGACAAAAACCCATTGATAAAATAAATAATGAATTTTACATATGTTTTCTTTTATATAGTAGAGATAATTATGAGTAACAAAAAAATTTCCATAAATTTTAGACTCCAAGAATATATAATCATAACAAATCCCCTTAAATCCATGATCTATACATTTAAAACAATCATGTTAAATATGATATTTTATTATATGTTGTATACATTTAATGAAATCCTAAAGGGATATTTTTGGCCCATTTATCATAAATTTGAGATATACTATTCATCAAATAAATCCATAACCTATATTATAAATATATTAATATATTTCTATAAGAGAAATCTAATATTGTATAGAATCGATCACCCTGGGTGAGATCTATGATAAAATAGTCAAAATTTATAGAGAATTTTAATTTTAATATAATTTCTACTATAATTATTGGAAATTTAAACTTTATATATTAGAAGAAATAGATTAAAGTGTATAGAAAATTCCATCCCTAAAATTTGACAATATTAACTGATTGATTAATTTTTATCCAATTATTTAATTAATTTAAATAAATAAAAATCTATATTTTTAATAAAATTTTCTGTTCCGTTATACATATACATCTCCTCCATGTACTAATATTTGACAAATATATTTATATTTTATTTATTAAAATATTTTATAAATGTTTTTTTGAAATAGGGGAAAAAATTCATAGACGGATTTTATATAGTGATGGGATACTAAAATTGATGTAACCTCTATTTAATGTAACCCAAAATTCTGATTGTATGCATATTTTGTATATATTTTGTTTTATAGTCTTGTTATAGGAGTTTAAAAGGCCATAAAAGGAAATAGGATAAATATGTGAGATTTTTTTAGATTAAAGATGCTTCAATAACTCCACCTACTTCTCGATGGGATCTAGTAGCTAGGTCTGAGGTTTCAAAGGTAGAAATATTTTTACCCAGTGGCCATGAGCTCCCAAATGGCGTATTTTTTAACCTAGGGACTTCACTAATATTATGGTTAATTTTTAAAACATATCCTTTCTCATTTTTTTCCTTTTTCTCAGTGATATCTACCATTAAGACTGTTTGGTCCCTCAACTAATGATATTATGATCCTATCATCCAATAAAAGTCTTCAAAAACTATTTGATCTTTCATATACAATATTGTATGTTATTGTTCACTCTAAACCAATCCCTGTCACTTATTGTTGATAAATAGAAATTATATCATATATGTATTGATCATATATAATGTTTTTATATGGGTAAATAAGGGTTTTATAGATCATTAGTATAACTAGAACCTATATTCAAGTAATTTTAATCTATATATCATTGTGATCATGATTTTTCTCAATAGTGGATCTTATCATGTATGTTTGACAATGGACTACTTATAGAGTGTGGTTTATCCACAACCATGATACCAAGGCACTAAATTTTTTTGACTTATGAATTATTCTATGATTTTGTGGTGCATTTTTACTTAAATAGTGAACTTTTACATCAATAATTACATTAACAAAGGTTGGAAGACGTTCAAATTAGTGCATGATATTTGTGATCTCAATATGATAGTTGGTGTGTGCGTTTGTGTGTATCCCATGGAAACCATTTTAGGATGTTTTCTTGATTTTGGTTGGTTATAGAAGTTGATTTTTATTATTATGGTGTTATGTGAGATCTATCCCTCTCTATACATGTCTTGGATGTGATCTTCTCTTAGCCATATATAGTAAATATTTGTTGTTCCATATCCACATTCCCATACTAAGTTGGATGCGTCAAATATTTATCAATATATGCATAATTAATCCATTCAAATGGGATGTGTCAAGAATTATTTATAACCTATATTATTAATGAGGTGGTGTATCAGACCAAACTCATTGGCATTCATTATAGAATGATATTAAAGTAGGTAGATATGGTCTTTAAAGACCCAAAAAATTGTCATTCTTGTGTGAGATACTAGTATCCTATTTTTTTTTGTTTACTTTCATATGTGTACCATTATGATTTCTTCATTTTTTCTATGGGATTTCTTTAGTGTCAAAATTATTATTGTACTCACACCCTACTCAGGAATTTTGATGTTCTTATTGATTTTATGACTATGGATCCTATTATAGGGAAAGGAATTGTGGTGGATTTTTGAGAATATTAGCATGGGGATTATTCATATTTGTATGGAACTCTTGCTAGATTTTATATATCCTTTTTTATCTACATTAATACTAATATTAATCCACCAATTTATCGATTTGTTTTCAATTTTTTTGGGGTTATGTTCAATAAATTAAAATATGATTCCACATGGGATCATAAAAAAAATACTTCAACTATGATAATTATTTATTGATTCATATTTTTTGATTTATTGTATCAATCGATTTATTAAATAATGTTTCTTTTTTGGAATAGTGAGAATTGTTTTTGTAACAGCCCAAGATTTTATGAAAAATATTCTTTTTAATTTTATTAATGTCTTTTGTTGTACGCTACACCAAAAGGAGCTTGCACAACACGCATCCTTGACTTGCCTTGCATTACACGCAATTGCAACCTTCCTCGATAGTGTGTGTAGTACGCAATAACGAGTTTCACTAAACAGCGATATGCTATTAAAACTAGCCGTTATGAATAGTAATAACCACTTTTTGAAATTTTGTAAATTTTATTTTTCAAAATGGATTTCATTTTTGGATTCGGAGTATCAAATTTAGCCTAAGGTGAAATTTTGGTACATTTCGGATAACTTTCATATTCTGATGAATAGTGAAAATTAATAAATTATAATTAAAAACAACTTTTTTAATCGAAATAATTAATAGTGATAAATTATTAATTTGAGTGGTTTTAAAGTATATTTAGAATATGTTTTTACAATTTAATACAATGTTGGTCATTGGACGTAATTTCACATTTAAACCTGACATAAACAAGTGTCAATCTTTTGATAGATATTGTTTCGTAAAAACACGCTATTTGTTTTAATAGCGGGATTTAATTATAAAATTAATTAATTCAACTTATATGTTATGAATTTGGTAAAATATACTTCATTTTTGAATTCGGAATATGAAATATAGCTTAGGATGAAATTTTGGCATTTTTCTGAAAACTTTCAATTTTTGATGAATAGTGAAACCACTAAGTGGTAGGTTAAAAACTGAATTTTGCATAAAACTTAATTTTACCACTTCTGTGAATGGAATTTCGAAAATCCGAGAGACACGGTTAATATCAAGGACTAAAATGTGGTTCAATGAGATGAAAATAATTTTTGGTGAATAGTAACTTTTTACTTTTTTTTACCGCGGTTAATAGTAAATAGGGTAACTAAGGGTAAATATGATATTACTATTACCCTAACACATGTCCTAATTCTATTGGACAAGTGTAATTCTACCAAAAACAAACTTAGGAATAAAATATGACCATTTAGGCCCACTTGGATTAGATTAGGACATTTATTATGAATTTATTTAAAGAAGGGTTAAAATAGTTAAAATCAAAGTTTAATAAGTAAATCATTTTTAATATGGGGTTATACATAAGATAAATTCGATTGTAAATATTCATTAGAAAGCTAAAAAGATTTACTACATGATGGTATTTTATTTGTAATTTTTAGACATCAAATAATTTAATTTATTTATGACACAATGATGATGCAGTAATTATCTTATTAATGAAATATTGACATAATTGATGTTATAAACACCAAAATAAATGTAATTTGAGATTTTTTATGAATTACACTAATTTTCTAGGTTACTATGATATATTAATGTTGATTTAATCAACTTTGTTCGAACATATAATTCTGTTATGACTTTCACAAAAATCATATATCAAATAGTGTCAAAATTGACACAAAATAGTTTTTAAATCAAATATTATATTATTAATTGTTATTTTATTCCTAAAAATCTAAGGTTCGGCCAAATGACTTAGATAAGGATATATATATTAATAATAAACAATTTTTGGTTCGTTTGGCATGTTATAGTATGTTTATTAACCATATAGTGAAAGAAAACAAAAAGACACGGTAAAAGTTAAATTATTTAACTTAGAGTTAAATATAATTGATAAGGTTTAAAATAATATCCAAACATGTCTAAATTTGATTGGTTGATGAGATTACAACCCTATATCATCTAATCTTCGAATATGAGTCATTTTTGGAGGTTTTTAAGTGGGGTTAGATTTATTATAAATTAATATTTTTAAGAATTCCTAAGGTGCCCCTCTCCTCCCTTATAAAAGGGCACCTCCTCCCCCTCCTCCTCACACCAATTTTGAGCACTCAAGCTCGGCCAACCCCTGCCATTTTCTCCTCTCCACTTTCCTAGAATAATCCTAGAGGTTCTGGTCTTCTCCAAAGACCAATCTTAGTTCCTTAAGTGGAGGATTCAAAGAGGCGTTCCAAAGAAGAGGTAATATCCATTACCGATCTTTTCAATTTCTTTCTTCTTCAACTTCATCTTCTTTAGTTGTTTCATGATAAAGTAATAACATCAGTATTACTTACATACTGATATGTTATTATAAATATGAAACAACCCTAATTCACCTTCTATCCATCCTACGGAAAAATGAAATCACCGCGCGTGCGTACGTACGGAATACCGTCTCCACGCCGTGGTGTAATCTATTTTCCACCATCACCTTACAAGGATGGGTATAATGGTGTAATGAGTAACTACATATGATTATTATGAAGTAATATTGATACTGAAATAATATATATATACTCCAATACAATTCCACGATCATAGGAACGATATCATCACTCGTGCGTACGTACGGAATACCGTCTCCACGATGTTATGCGACTCGTTCTACATGATCTTCATTTCATAATGATTATATAAATGAATTGAATGAATGAATATGGTATATAATACACTAATACCATTCTGGAAATGAATTATATATAACCTAAAGATAAGAATAAGAATTTATTCGACAAAACACGCATAAGAACAAAAAGTTATAAAGACCCGAGTAACAAGTAACAATGAAATATTACTAACAAGAAGCTAATAATATGACCATATATGATATCATATCAATATGTATGATTCTGGAATAAGTCAATAACATTATTTAAACCATTATACAGGAGCTTCGGACACGTACAAAGCTAATCGGACCTAAGGTAAGGGAAATATCACAATCTCATTTTTATCCGAGATTGTTTATTCGTAAGTATTTACTGGGGTGTATTTTATCATCCACATCCATGTTCCCTCAATATGTAATATTGTTTCCATCCACTTGAAATAGTTTAAATCCAATTTTACCCTTAGGTGAGTTTTTAGTAAAGAATATGAAAGGAATCTTTTGTCGTTTTTCCGTACGAGGTACTTTTTGACTTTTCCGACAAAAGTACGAAGAATGTTTTTTTTAACTTATACGGCATGAATGGATTTTTAAAACATTACTTCAAAGAAGATTCCTTTACAAGTTTTCAAGTTTATTTTTAATCAACTTCTTTTATTTTAAAGTTGTATGACATGTTATGAAAGGAAAAATGTTTTTGAAGAAGAAAGGATATTTTCCTCAAGAATGGAGTTCAAGTGTTTTATCAAAATTATTTTCCATCTAAGATAATAAAGGGTTCTGTTTTTATCCCTATTATTACATGGATTTGATTATGTTGTGATGGAAATATTTTTATGAATTCCTTTATCTTATATGAATTGTTTTATGATGTCATGTTGTTTAAGAATTCCATTTTTATTACATGGGTTACGCTATGATGTATGGTTTATGATTATGTGGCACACATAAGAAAGGATTCATTATGAGATGGGTGGGACCTATATCTCCCTCCAATGCATTGGGTAAAGAATTTATATCTCATGAGATAGACATGGCTGGAACGGAAGGTTATTTCGGTTCAGTGATACAGGACTGAAACGAGGAGTGAACTCGGTTCAGAAAGGGACTTTGTCCACTAAGATAGTCTTGGCAATGAGTCATGACTAACAAGAAATGATTTTCCATGATTATGTGTGCATGCCACAAAGTTTCAAGTTTCATGTTATGATTATGGGGATCTCATTTTCACTTCTATGATTTGTTCCATGTTAAGATATTATGATCTCTTTTGCAGGTTGTGATTTTCAAAAAGATGTGATATGATTTTTATTTCTTTTGTATACCCTTACTGAGCATTTGAGCTCACCCTTTTATGTTTTCTTTTCCCCAGGATATAAAGAAAGGTTTTAGGTAAAAAAAATGGAAGATCTTTACGGGAGATATTGAAGATCTTTCACCAGGATTAGAAGATTATGTTCCGAGTTTCCAAAGACACTAAACTATTACGATCCTTTAGTGTGTGTTTTTGTTATGTACTAAGTATTCCGCAAATGTAATGTAATGTCCATGTACGTCAGGATACGGGTCTCTACAGTTGGTATCAGAGGAAAGGTTTAGTCAACCTTTGGAAACTAGGATGCGAAAACGTTAGTGAGATCCCTAGAGATATTTCTAAGGTATGTCTAGGGATGTCCCTAGGGATAAGTATACGTATAGGTTGTAGTAATAGAATTACGCTAATGATCATAGAATTAAACCTAAGATGTTGGATATTGAAGGTACTCCCCCTTTATTATGTTGTTTTCCCTAGCATGATTTTTGCCTCTCACACTATTCTTTTTGGGTTTTAGACGATGGCTGGAACCCGAAGGAACCGTGTTGATCAATGCAATGGACAATGCAATGATTTCCCACCTGAACAAACAAATGTTATGGGAGATGGAGTGCAAAATCTTATTGCTATACTTACACAAGCTATGAATCATTCTGGACTTCCAAATGAGCAGAGAAGGGAACAATATTCTATTGATTCCTTCATGAGGCAACGTCCACCTTCTTTCAGTGGGACTTCTGATCCACTTGTTGCTGAACAATGGATCAGTACCACTGAAAAGATATTTTCAGTTCTTCAATGTTCTGAACATGATAAATTCATCTTAGCAGTATATCGTTTGGAAGGTGAAGCTGATCAATGGTGGAATCTTATCAAGAATACGAGGACAAGGGATGAAATTGAGTCCATGGAATGGGACGAGTTCAAGAACTTGTTTTTCAGTAAGTACTTCCCTCGTATTCTTCGAACAAAGATGGAAAAGGAGTTTATTGAGCTGAAGTAGAAGGATGATGAATCTGTTGGTATATATGAAGCGAATTTTACAAGACTTGCAAGGTATGCATCTGGCATTATCATCCAACCTGAAAGTAAAGTTGATCGATTTTTCAGTGTCTTAAAACCAAGTCTTCGAAGGGCATTAGCTATAAGAGACTTCAGTAGCTATGAAGAAATTGTGCGTTGTGCTATCAAGGTAGAAATGGAAGTTGGTGTTACATATCCATCTCATGGTTTTGACAAGAAACGAAAGATGGAGTTCAAGGAGAAATCTCATAATAATGGTGAAAAGAAGATGAATGTTTCCTTATGCACAAAGTGTGGAAAGAAGCATGGTGGAGATTGTCTTAAAGGAACTAGAAAATGTTTTAAGTGTGGAAAAGAAGGTCATCGAGCAGCTGAGTGTCGAAGTAATGGAAAAAGGGTTTCTAATGATGTGAATAAAGCAAACACTGCAGAGAACGCACCGCCAACACTTCAATGCTTCAAGTGCAAGGAAATGGGGCATTATGATAATAATTGCCCTAATCAAAGGGTTAGTGATGATCAACATGAGCAACCACTGAAGGCAAAGGACAAAGGGAAATCACATGCGATCACTATTGGCAATGTTGAATATGATAACGATGTGGTGGAATGATTAAGTGTTTATGTAATGGGATTCCAAAATAATGTTGTATCATGGAGTATTGGAATATTTATGTATTGGTTTAATGTGGTATTCAAAGTGATTGAGATATTTTTGGAAATAAGATGATATGCGCATAATGAAGGGAAAATAAGAAAATTAAATGTTTAACAATATTCATGAGCTCATGATTGATATAAGGACTAAGTGATATCATGGATTGAGTATATAGAATTTTGAGGATTTTGGTATGTGGAAAGTGTTAACTTTTAACTGCATTCATGTTTTCACTAAGGTATTCAAGAGAATACATGATTAAGGACTTTGAATGTTTAGAATGTGACCAACAAAACATATCTTATGATATGTGGGGATCAATGACAGTATTAAATTTCTGGTAATCGTTGTCACTATATTATGAGAGTGGACTGCAGTATTATGGATAAGCCTAAAGATTGAAATGGATTATGTTGGAAATAAGTGAGTATTGTTTAAGGATCGAAGTTTTCTCGATATTATTGATGGGATGTTATAGTAATATAGTTTTAGAAAAAGGACAACCTGCAGGACGGGCGACATCCCATCGCTTCGGACAAGGCTGTAGGAATCGAACCCACAACCGAAGTGCGACTGGCCTTTATCGCCTACCACTGACCTACAGGAAGTCCCTATTTAGTAGAAACTAGTTTTATTATATTAAGCAGTATGATATATGAAGTATAAGTCCATTTTAGGAACCATATATGATTAATCTCAATATAGATCGATTTATGCATATAATTTTTGCTAACCTTTTGTTTGAGACAGATGGAATGACCCGTCATTCTATCACATTATCTGCTAACACTTCACGAATAACAAATTCAACTTCATTTATTTAAGAGATGAAGTGGAAATTGTTCAAGGCACGAACAACAGTGAGATTGTACCAAAATAAAGTAAGTATTTATTCTAATTCAAATTTTCAACTTTAGGGAAATGATCTTGAAAACCAAAAATGTTGTCCTAGTGATCTTATACCTGAGGAATCAGATGGTACCTTATATCATCACAAATTTATGGATTTGTGATTTTTGGATTTTCCATAGCCATGTTCTCTACCACTCTCCATCAGAACATGATGGTTAGATTTTTCTTCCATATCCATATTTTTACCTATGTGGAAACCCAACAATTAGTTTATTTGGGTAATCGTTACATTTCATACTTTAGTTTTTAAAGCCAAGTTTTGGTATTCCTTTTTACGATGTGGGAAACTTTCGAATAGAAAACCATTTATAACCCCGACGAATTTCGAGGGCGAAATTCATTTTAAGGGGGGTAGAATGTAACAGCCCAAGATTTTATGAAAAATATTCTTTTTAATTTTATTAATGTCTTGTGTTGTACGCTACACCAAAAGGAGCTTGCACAACATGCATCCTTGACTTGCCTTGCATTACACGCAATTGCAACCTTCCTCGATAGTGTGTGTAGTACGCAATAACGAGTTTCATTAAACATCGATATGCTATTAAAACTAGCCGTTATGAATAGTAATAACCACTTTTTGAAATTTTGTAAATTTTATTTTTCAAAATGGATTTCATTTTTGGATTCGGAGTATCGAATTTAGCCTAAGGTGAAATTTTGGTACATTTCGGATAACTTTCATATTCTGATGAATAGTGAAAATTACTAAATTATAATTAAAAACAACTTTTTTAATCGAAATAATTAATAGTGATAAATTATTAATTTGAGTGGTTTTAAAGTATATTTAGAATATATTTTTACAATTTAATACAATGTTGGTCATTGGACGTAATTTCACATTTAAACCTGACATAAACAAGTGTCAATCTTTTGATAGATATTGTTTCGTAAAAACACGCTATTTGTTTTAATAGCGGGATTTAATTATAAAATTAATTAATTCAACTTATATGTTATGAATTTGGTAAAATAGACTTCATTTTTGAATTCGGAATATGAAATATAGCTTAGGATGAAATTTTGGCATTTTTCTGAAAACTTTCAATTTTTGATGAATAGTGAAACCACTAAGTGGTAGGTTAAAAACTGAATTTTGCATAAAACTTAATTTTACCACTTCTGTGAATGGAATTTCAAAAATCCGAGAGACACGGTTAATATCAAGGACTAAAATGTGGTTCAATGAGATGAAAATAATTTTTGGTGAATAGTAACTTTTTACTTTTTTTTACCGCGGTTAATAGTAAATAGGGTAACTAAGGGTAAATATGATATTACTATTACCCTAAAACATGTCCTAATTCTATTGGACAAGTGTAATTCGACCAAAAACAAACTTAGGAATAAAATATGACCATTTAGGCCCACTTGGATTAGATTAGGACATTTATTATGAATTTATTTAAAGAAGGGTTAAAATAGTTAAAATCAAAGTTTAATAAGTAAATCATTTTTAATATGGGGTTATACATAAGATAAATTCGATTGTAAATATTCATTAGAAATCTAAAAAGATTTACTACATGATGGTATTTTATTTGTAATTTTTAGACATCAAATAATTTAATTTATTTATGACACAACGATGATGCAGTAATTATCTTATTAATGAAATATTGACATAATTGATGTTATAAACACCAAAATAAATGTAATTTGAGATTTTTTATGAATTACACTAATTTTCTAGGTTACTATAATATATTAATGTTGATTTAATCAACTTGGTTCGAACATATAATTCTGTTATGACTTTCACAAAAATCATATATCAAATAGTGTCAAAATTGACACAAAATAGTTTTTAAATCAAATATTATATTATTAATTGTTATTTTATTCCTAAAAATCTATGGTTCGGCCAAATGACTTAGATAAGGATATATATATTAATAATAAACAATTTTTGGTTCGTTTGGCATGTTATAGTAAGTTTATTAACCATATAGTGAAAGAAAACAAAAAGACACGGTAAAAGTTAAATTATTTAACTTAGAGTTAAATATAATTGATAAGGTTTAAAATAATATCCAAACATGTCTAAATTTGATTGGTTGATGAGATTACAACCCTATCTCATCTAATCTTCGAATATGAGTCATTTTTGGAGGTTTTTAAGTGGGGTTAGATTTATTATAAATTAATATTTTTAAGAATTCCTAAGGTGCCCCTCTCCTCCCTTATAAAAGGGCACCTCCTCCCCCTCCTCCTCACACCAATTTTGAGCACTCAAGCTCGGCCAACCCCTGCCATTTTCTCCTCTCCACTTTCCTAGAATAATCCTAGAGGTTCTGGTCTTCTCCAAAGACCAATATTAGTTCCTTAAGTGGAGGATTCAAAGAGGCGTTCCAAAGAAGAGGTAATATCCATTACCGATCTTTTCAATTTCTTTCTTCTTCAACTTATTCTTCTTTAGTTGTTTCATGATAAAGTAATAACATCAGTATTACTTACATACTGATATGTTATTATAAATATGAAACAACCCTAATTCACCTTCTATCCATCCTACGGAAAAATGAAATCACCGCGCGTGCGTACGTACGGAATACCGTCTCCACGCCGTGGTGTAATCTATTTTCCACCATCACCTTACAAGGATGGGTATAATGGTGTAATGAGTAACTACATATGATTATTATGAAGTAATATTGATACTGAAATAATATATATATACTCCAATACAATTCCACGATCATAGGAACGATATCATCACTCGTGCGTACGTACGGAATACCGTCTCCACGATGTGATGCGACTCGTTCTACATGATCTTCATTTCATAATGATTATATAAATGAATTGAATAAATGAATATGGTATATAATACACTAATACCATTCTGGAAATGAATTATATATAACCTAAAGATAAGAATAAGAATTTATTCGACAAAACACGCATAAGAACAAAAAGTTATAAAGACCCGAGTAACAAGTAACAATGAAATATTACTAACAAGAAGCTAATAATATGACCATATATGATATCATATCAATATGTATGATTCTGGAATAAGTCAATAACATTATTTAAACCATTATACAGGAGCTTCGGACACGTACAAAGCTAATCGGACCTAAGGTAAGGGAAATATCACAATCTCATTTTTATCCGAGATTGTTTATTCGTAAGTATTTACTGGGGTGTATTTTATCATCCACATCCATGTTCCCTCAATATGTAATATTGTTTCCATCCACTTGAAATAGTTTAAATCCAATTTTACCCTTAGGTGAGTTTTTAGTAAAGAATATGAAAGGAATCTTTTGTCATTTTTCCGTACGAGGTACTTTTTGACTTTTCCGACAAAAGTACGAAGAATGTTTTTTTTAACTTATACGGCATGAATGGATTTTTAAAACATTACTTCAAAGAAGATTCCTTTACAAGTTTTCAAGTTTATTTTTAATCAACTTCTTTTATTTTAAAGTTGTATGACATGTTATGAAAGGAAAAATGTTTTTGAAGAAGAAAGGATATTTTCCTCAAGAATGGAGTTCAAGTGTTTTATCAAAATTATTTTCCATCTAAGATAATAAAGGGTTCTGTTTTTATCCCTATTATTACATGGATTTGATTATGTTGTGATGGAAATATTTTTATGAATTCCTTTATCTTATATGAATTGTTTTATGATGTCATGTTGTTTAAGAATTCCATTTTTATTACATGGGTTACGCTATGATGTATGGTTTATGATTATGTGGCACACATAAGAAAGGATTCATTATGAGATGGGTGGGACCTATATCTCCCTCCAATGCATTGGGTAAAGACTTTATATCTCATGAGATAGACATGGCTGGAACGGAAGGTTATTTCGGTTCAGTGATACAGGACTGAAACGAGGAGTGAACTCGGTTCAGAAAGGGACTTTGTCCACTAAGATAGTCTTGGCAATGAGTCATGACTAACAAGAAATGATTTTCCATGATTATGTGTGCATGCCACAAAGTTTCAAGTTTCATGTTATGATTATGGGGATCTCATTTTCACTTCTATGATTTGTTCCATGTTAAGATATTATGATCTCTTTTGCAGGTTGTGATTTTCAAAAAGATATGATATGATTTTTATTTCTTTTGTATACCCTTACTGAGCATTTGAGCTCACCCTTTTATGTTTTCTTTTCCCCAGGATATAAAGAAAGGTTTTAGGTAAAAAAAATGGAAGATCTTTACGGGAGATATTGAAGATCTTTCACCAGGATTAGAAGATTATGTTCCGAGTTTCCAAAGACACTAAACTATTACGATCCTTTAGTGTGTGTTTTTGTTATGTACTAAGTATTCCGCAAATGTAATGTAATGTCCATGTACGTCAGGATACGGGTCTCTACAGTTTTCCTATGATGATCCTTGGTCTCACACCAGTAGTCTGGAAGATCAATCAAATGGGGAGGTGTGTATGAGGTCAAGTGTCATTTCATCTCAGACTTGATTGATCTAGTAAGAATGTTATATAATTGTATTAATGAAACACATTCACAATGTTTCTTCATCAATTTCATTGATTCGAGATAGGGTCTATAGGAAATATTTTGTTTTATACTTGGCCAGGGGAACTATGTCATTTTTTATCCATCAAAGTATAATAGACCTTCGAGTTTCCATAAAGCTAGAATTTATTTTCTTTTTATTATACGTTACCTATGATATAAATTATTTTTGAGTGATGTGCATAATGTTGGAATACTAACTTATAATATTTTTTGTATGATAATTCATCAGGTATATAATTTTGGATCACACTTCATATATGTGTTAATTTATATAGATAGTGACAAAAAATAAGACTATTTTTGAAATTATGATATTTTATTATCAGTCATTATTTCTTACATTATGTTATTTTTTCCTATAAAATTTATTCAGGAGTTCATGTATGTGGTTTTGTTTGAAATATAGGTAATTGGTTCTTATATTGGATAATGTGCGGTTCACATGGGTTAAACCATATTGTGAACCATTGTGAGTACATATGTTTAATCAGCAGTATTCTGGTTTATGCTCTTCGATTTCCTAGAGTTTTGTTCTATCATTACATGAAATATCACACCATTGACATATCATGTATCAATTTTCAAAACCATTTTTTCAAGATGATGTAATTAAAAATGGTCCCTTGTTTACCCCAATAGGTTAAGAAAAAAATTTGATCCATCAAGGACTCTTTCAGATAGTCACTATTCAGAGTGGAGGATACCACATTGGATGATCAATGATGGTTGATTATATTCAGGACTTATGTCCACAACATCCCATATCCTTATAGGGGACTAGAGGCCCTAATGATGTGGTGAAATAGATATGGTACACTGAGAAGATTTATGAATTGGTACGTGCCCTATAGTTTCAAAATATGATTCCTATGATATTTATTATTCAAATAATAGTTGGATGACTCTGGGATTTTATGTTATAGGATAAATTAATGAAGGGAAGGCATGGTTAGGCATAATGGATATCTTAATCAAGAATTTCCCCCAATTTCTATGTGGTTTTATAATGTTATTGTATACATGGTGAACTTTTAGGGGAAACAATGTTTCCACTAGTTCACTATGTTTCACTAATTTGATTTACTACTATATAATTCATGTATGGAATATGGAAAATAATGAAAGAAATTCCAATAATTTAATTCATTAAATGTTGAAACAAATGTTCATGAGATTTTATGAGGTGAAATATATTGTATTTAATTTTATGTTTCTAATTATAGATAAATTACTTGAGGAAGATAGGGCTGGAAGTCATTATCCTGCATTCAATAGACCAATTGATGTTTTCTCCCACACAATCCTAGGTTTTTAGGTTGGAGGTATGAAAATGTTGTCCAAGTATGTGTGCTATTATGGAAATAAACATTTTGAGTAGAACAATTATTTTTTTTAACCCATTTTGGGAAATGAATATTCCATGAGGTATAACTAAGTAATAAAGGGACACATTCTCATGGAATTTACAATTTATATCAATAATTGTCACCAATGTTACAATAACAGGCATATAAAGAGATTCTATGATAGGTTATTGAGGATGTGCACAAAAACATTAGGCTTGGTATTAGTTAAGGGACCATAGTATCTTTCTTTTACAATGTAATTGTTAGTGGATGAGGTGAATCATGGTGATTTAGGGTGTCATGGTTTGGTTTTTGGAAAGTATTATGAAGTTGATCAAGCTTTAGTAAATAATTGAGATTTACATCAAATATTTATAGGTGTAGTTATAATTAAATTTACACTATATATATCCTTTTTGGATATATGAGAATCCAAAACTATCATATATTCACAAGTAATTATCGGTTTAGAGATACTAGTTAGGTACACCTCTGAATTTAAATTAATCAATTCTCCCTTATGAAGACAATTGGACTGGCTTCATATCTGTCCAGACTATCTGATTGTTATTACTTGTTTCACGATTATTTTAAGATACAAAATTCCCATGATGACATAATTCAATGGAATCATCATCACAGGATAGTTTACCCACTACCATATTTACATGAATTGTTAAAAGTGATTCTCTTATTTTAAACCATATAAATTGAATATGATTGGGTTTAATAATTAATGGGGTGTTGAGGCTGGATGGGTGGGATTAAATCCTCACTAGAGATATTTTTTTGTATATGTTGAAAGCATGATTGGTGATATGGATTAGATAGTGACCCCCTATTCTTCTCCATAGGTGGTAGACTTATCCTGATATATATTTCTGGGGTATTTATTAGTGTTACTTATATAAAAGGGAGTTGATATTGAGATTGAGCCTGTTTGTACTGGACAAACCATATCTATTCCACCCAATATCATATAACTAGACAGGTTAAAAGTTCTAAATATATATTTTGATGATCGTGAGGATAACAGATAATCCATACCATCTAATTCTCCTCTGGTTTTCTTGGTTTTATTCACTATAATATTATATGATAGTATTTGGATTAAATAGTGACGAACAGGCAAACATTTTCAACAATTTACATCCTGTTAGATTAACTAAGGGGATCATAGTGGTTTTTAATGATTGATCTACTTTATAGATACCATATACATTGGGTCTAAGATAAAGGCATACCAAATTCAATATTAAATAATTTGTATAGTTTGTACGCATATCCTGTTATGCTATTTGGACCAAAGAATTTTCTAAAAGTATTCATGGAATCATGATCAAAAATTTTCACACATACATAGAATATTTTGTTTGAATGTCTACTGATGTAATCCTATTATATTATTGGTTGTAAAAATAACATGCTATACACTTTGATATTATATTATGTAAACTTAAAGGATACTTTGTTTAAGAAAATTATTCTATGCATCACTTTTGGATATAGTAGGTCTGATTTTTTAACCAATGGATTTTTGTGAAGTAATATCAGTTCATCTAATGAATTTTCATTGTGCATATTGCAAGATTGATGAATGTGTTCAAGATGTAGAGTTTCCTTAGGTTTTTTAGGTACTATAGATGTTTAGTGAACTGATGATTTTAGAATTAGATATTTCATCTTTTAAGATGAATATTAAATACAACATAGAAATATACACCTAAGGACTATATTAGTTTAATGAATTTGGAGACTATAAAAAAAGTTTAATATTTATTTATTGATCTTAAACATCTCGGATACATATAGTCACATATAGTACTACTCTTAGACATATAATAAATAAACTATTTTGTTATAAATTATGTATAAGAAACATAGGGAAGGATGAGCTCATATTATTAGTAATGGTAATCAATGGATATATCAATATAACATGAGTCTAAGGGTCTATTAAAATTGGCATAAAACATGAAAACCATACCCTATATATCCAGGATAATAATACTAAGACATGCAACCCATTATCCACACATAACTATAGGGGATTGAAAGTCAGGTCCATGTATGAAAATTGTGTCCACACATAACCCTAGATATTATAATACCATCCCACACATAAACTTATGGAACTGAAACCATGATCACACATAACAATATAGATATCAAAAAAATTCTAAACACAACCTTATGAAAAAGAAAATAGGTATACAAAAAACATTGTGGACATGAATCCATGTCCACAGAAAGCATTGTAAACATTGAATATGTTTCAAATAAAAAATTAATAACTCATGAGATATCCATCATTACCCATTGCATTAGGGGGGATATACACGTACCAGAAGTGACATAATTAAAATCATAGATATTTTTTCCACAAGATCATAAAACATTCATCATATCATAAAAATGATAAGAAATAAGATTTATTAATATTTCATTTTAAAATAACCCATAGAAAAAAATAATATTTATAAACCATTAATCATTGAATAACTCAATGAAAATAATGGGTTTCTTAAAAAAATATTATCGTAATAATAAAAAATACGTAAAACAAATAAATATAGTTTCATTGGATCAAAACCCCACTAAAGCTTATGTAATGTCAAAGTTTGTCATCATATGTGTAAAATTATTTTGAAATTTCATATGGAAATTTTATTGAGGAAAATAACCTTTTCACATCGAAATAATTTATTTAGAAAATCATAACATCTCAAATATTAAAGAATATATTAATTCGTAATTAACATCAGAAACATTAAAATTATGATTTGAATCATTGAGCGACTATGATGACATGAATTATCACTCATGTCAAACATGTTAAAACTATGATCCCTCACAAATTCTATGTGAAAATTTAAAAATTACATAGTTTCTGAAATGATAGGAATAATTAATTAAACTCATTTAAGAAAATAACATCATTGTCAGGAATTAATTTGATCACATACATTAAAAAATTACTGAAAACATTTTTTTTGAAAACAATGATTTGGGGGAAAAAGGATTTGGGACGAAAGGGAAAAATAAAGCTGATTTTTCTAAGATAATTCATTTCATATCATTAGTAAATTTGAAGAAAAATATGAAATGGAAACATTATTATCTATAAATAACTGTATTATAATAAAGTTTAGGATTTTATTGTGGGATAATTTATAATATTACATTATTAGAACCAGAATCATAAACATTCCCATTAATCAATGAGGTCGTAACATCAAACCCCTACCACTTCGTTAAATTTCGAATCATAAGCCCCATGAGTGAATAAAATAAAATTATGTATTAAATATCATAAAAAATGATATTTACGATTTAACATGTGAAATGGGTATTATATACACCACACAAAAAACTTGTGGTAAATGTGGAACATTCCTCTAGGAAATTAAATAGAGATTATAAATCCATTACCACAAGTCATGAATGTCTGTGTACATTTTAGAACCTCAAGTATAAAAAATATCTGATTATTATACATCTATTATATAACCATACTAGTATTTACCATACCATATATTATTTACTTGTTACATTTCATCATCCACTAATTAACAAATAATTGTGAAAATTATGTTTTCATAATAACAACTTCATTTTTTATGTATGTTCTGGTTTTTTAGTTTTAAAAATTTTAATTACGTTATGGATAAATAATATTCATTATACTAAACATGATATAAATATACTCTATATTAATTATATATATTTTTATAATCATTCATAAAAATTATAAATTGAAAATTCAATCCTATTAACCATGGAATTGGTATGCCTTATAGATGCCAGAACATTGATTCCATTTTCTCGACAGAGGAAACAGAATTTATGTAAAATATACTTCATAATTAAATAATAAATGTGGGAAAATATATATCAAATATATATTTTAGATATATGAGTTTTATAATCCTTTTAAAATTGAAATTATAAAACCTATCACATTACTTAATAGAGGTGGTAGTCCACATGTACACATGGGCGTCGTTATTGTTTTAAAACATATTAGAGGGAAATATTATAGATGTTATATAATAAATCAGTAACTATAATTATGTTATAAATATCATATAAATATTTTAAATTTATCATTATATCCATTTGTGATAGGTGGTGATGGGAAACGAACTAGATCAGTTCGTGAGGCAGCAGTCTATTGTACACACGATTGAAAGTTTTGTTTCCCATTTGATGGAAGAGTAGATAGTTGTAGGATATTTAAATTAATATGAAATTATAATAGTTAATGGGAGATAAATATTTTATTATATAAGAATAATTTCAAATATATTATGGAGGTGGAAAGAAAAATAGAATGAAGATGTGTGATTAATAACTATATAACTTCTTTAGAGATCCTCTTTAGTTTTATACATAAAGCATATTTCTGAGAGTTTCATAATTAAAAATATTTCTATTGGAAATGGGGTTGGAGGTGTATAATTTATGTTAGCATGTATTTAATGAACCAAAAACATATTGGATATAGAGAGGAGAAGAGATGTGATGTCTTTTTATAAATATGGAAAGGAACCAATATGGAAACTACAAGGAAATTTCAAAAAAATCTAAAATGATAAATTAATTACCATGTAAAATAATTTCCAAATACCATATATTATAATTTTTATATTTCAGGGATATCATATTGGCATAAAATATTATTTATACATTTCTGGATGAAAATATGAACATTGAATTGTTGTTTAATCCCTCGATAAACATGTTCTAAAATTATCCCTGATAATTAATTTATATTATTTTTAAAATTCATTATGAAAAAAATTATGTTAGGACTAATAAAAAATTTTAATTATCATGATTCCAAATAAATAATATATTTTACCAAATTCAAATCACATAATTTGAATAATTTAATATAATATTAGACCTACAAACAAGATGAAAAGGTGGTTTGACAAAGAAAACTTTTTCATTTGTATAAAATGTAGTTATATCAAAATTTGATATATAATTTACTAAAACCGACTAAATTGGATTATTAATAACATAATTTCAAAAATATAAATTTTAAAACAATCGTAGAAAATACTAAAAATATAAAATTATTTAAATGAAAATGTTATTTCAATAAAAATTAGTATTTTTTTAATTAATTGAAAAATGAATAATTTCATAAAATTTAAAACATTTTGTATAATTTATTTTTTATAATTTTGATTTTAAAAATTAAATCCATTTTTAATATTAATTTTCTTATATTAGAAAATATTATTTTTAAAATAAGTACGGAGAACGATATGAAATTTCATTTTTTAAAAATAATTTTTGAAAACATAAAACTAGGATAATTATTATCCCACGATTATGAAAATAATATTAGAATGATTACAGTTTTCATTGGATATATGATATATAAATTTCATTAAAATAATTCACTAATAGTGACTGGTTGAATTTATTCTGATAAAAACACTTCATCCACATAAAATCATATTTTATATTAAAATGATTTTTTTCATTACTAATAAATTAATAAAAATTTGAATTTATTATATTTATGTGTAAATCATATATTTTTTTTCTTAATTTAGTTATTCATATTCATACTAAACAATAAAATTTCTAGGATATAGTAGAACATTTTAAATACCTAAATTAATGGAATATTTTGGTTCACTATAAATCATTATTACATGTAACTCAAGTTATAAATATAATTAAATTTATCTATAATAAGTTAATAAGATCCTAGGGTGTCACATTTTCTCTATTTTAACATATTCAATCCACAAAATTTGTACTTTTCTTATGGGGTCTGAAAATTTTATAATATTATGTGGAAAACCCACAATGTAAAAAGGATCAATAAAACATCCCCGTGGAAATAAGGATAATAAATTACAATGGTGATCCAAAAAACCCATAAATAGATTTCCAAATATTTGAAAATTTCTGGGTTGTGAAAATATGGACATGTAATAGAAAACAACTCCTAAAAAATAATATACAGTGATATAGAGCATGGTCAAGATAAATTAAATAATAAATAATCTAAAATTTTTGGATTTTGGAAAAGTCTATTCATTCATCATAAATGTATAATTTATTTATTCATGAAAATTTCATAAATTTTAGGATTTAAAATGAGAATATTTACTTACTTGATTTAATTCTATTTAATAATAACTATATCATCTATTAGATTTTCTTAAATAGATTTTCTTTCCAGCTCTTACTCATTGATATAAATATATTAATGTTTTTTCTCAAAACATGATGTAATAAAATTATAATTTAATTGATCATATGATTTATAAAAGTATGGAATGTTTTTAATCATATGTATAGATATTTACTAAAACCAAAATTCTAATCAGAATTTTTCAAACATGGATAAATTGAAAGAATTGTGTGCTAAATCATCAAAAATAGAACCCAAAGTTAAATTTAACCCCTTCCACAAATAATTTAACATAATTCTACTATAAAATATGCCTAAAAATTTTAATCCCAATTATTGGAATGATTCTATATCACATAAATACTTGATCATATAATCAATATTATTGAAATTATTTGAATGGATTAGACAATAACATTCAATAATCTAAACACCCTTATCAATTTCCAACATAAAATCTAACATGCATTTATAAGAAAAATCCTTTATTATTCCTTAAATAAGAACCTGTAATAGGAAAAAATTCTATTGGATGGTCGAGTTCATCCTTAAACCAATATATCATCATAGACTGATTTAGAATTTAATATCATGTTATAGAGTTGTAGAATATATTTATAATGAGATAATCAATTCAAAAAATAACATGAAATTTCACTGAATGATAAAAAATATGATTCTGATTGGCCTCCTCATGAAAACTCCAATATTAAATTCCCAACACTATAGTAAAGGACATGAAATCCATAATTATCATGATTCACGTTAGCTATTATTATTGTCTAAACATTCCCTTTGTCTATTTCCTTTAGAGGCTGTTGTTTATTATTATCCTAATTTGCCCATGGATTATATAATTGATTTTATTAATACCCAAACTCACTACATCTATAACATTGATTTCCAAGAGGTGAATTCTATTGACATATTTCTCTCTTTATTAATTTCATTAACTACCCTCTTTATATCACATATACATTCATTACATCATTTTCCAAGATTCCCATGATTGAATCATTTTATTTTTTCTTTCTACAATTAAATTTGGTGATCCTTTCCACACTTTTTCCAAGTAGTGCATTGAATATTTTTCATCCCAAAAATATTACATACAACTGGATCATCTATGAAACTATATCATCCGTTTCTTAACACCAAAATTATTTGGTTTCAAAATAAATTTCTATAATGGGTGATAATTGGATTATTTCATCATTGTTTCCAAGGTACGTTATGGATAACGTTGTTTAATTAAAATATTTTATAAAAATAAAAAGTCGAATAATTTTTCTTGTAGGGCTAATGATTAAAAATGATGCATACTTATCAATCCCTATAAAATTTATTTCATTGGTACTAATTTATTTATCATCGTTAAAATTAAGTACATGATTTTCCAACACCATTTCAATATATAAAATACATGGGATGCACTTAATAAAAAAATTCACTTAAGCTTGTCTCATTACATGGTGTCAATTTAATCCTCTTCCCTCATATTTTTATTATGATTCCACCAATAATCAGTTTTGGACTCCAGATAATAAATATATAGGTATAAAATTTCAGGATCTAATGATTTTATATTTTTTAATATCTTTTACATCATATTTTAACAACCCCAATACAAATATCTCAGAGTCAGTGGTTATTTTATTAAAATAGCATAGATTCAAGAGATCACATCACTAAGGATCAATCTATTTTGTAGTCCAAAATAACTAGATACATACATGGTTTTTTATTACATTTTTAATTAAACCTAGAACATAACAAATGAAAATAAATAACTTCTTTGAAATATATTCATTTATTTCATCTTCATTACCCTTGTAGGGAAAAAATAAATGGGTGGGGTAAAATACCAAATATGGGATACATTAAATAATAATAGGTGATGAATGTTCAATTAGGTATTGTCATTATAACAAGGTAAGTTATCTAGAAAACACATTACATCTATAAAATGAAATTTAAAATGAAACTATAGATTTTATTAAAGTGAAAATATCATTGGAAATAACAAATGAATACTAATTGAATAAAATGATTATTTTTTTGACATCATATATATTGAACAAAAAACCATTATACTATCAAGACGGTTAAATTATGCGGGTTCAAACTCATCTCATTTTACATGGAGAGAAACACAAAGGGTTTGTCACTAACCTTTTTGTCTCACGAGACCTATCAATTCATTAAGGGTATATCTATAACTATGCCTCACCCACCACTATAATTATACATCATTATTTGTACATATATTTAATTCACGAACAATATGACCTATTTAAATATATATATTAAGTAGAAAATAATGATCTATCAATATTTTCATAGTTAAAACTACATTAAAAAAATAACTTACGTAAAATGGTATACGAATAAGACAATAATCCAAATCCTGATACTTGAAATATTGATATTCGATGAAATATTCAACATATTATGATCATAAATAAAATAGAATTATAATAACACCACACACATGGAAAAAGTGAGGAATAAGTCATAACTAAAAGGAATATAATAATGGTATACATAAAAGAATTCATGTAAATAATAATTGAAATTAATAAGGGAAATTAGGAATATATTATTATAAATTATTTCTAACTTAATTGAAAAAACGAAAATATAATGTTTAAGAATTAGTAGAAATCAAATATTTAATTGTGGTTTATGGAAAATCATAAGAAGCATTTTAGAAATAGTAAGAATAGTATTTTATATAAACAAGAAATGAACTAAGAGGTATTTTCATTATAAATTTATTGATTTTATAATAATAATATGGGATTATTAAAATATTATGGATTTCTCTTGAAAATGGGTTTGAGATTGGGTAGTAACCTTTAATTGGGACTTCTTATCAGGAATGATTGAGCATTGAACATTATAAAAACATGTATTTCACCATAAAATTAAAATTGAATGATATAGATAAATTATATTTAGAACATATATAATGAATTTAGAATAGAAATAAGTAATAGATACCCTCCATTAAAGAGAGAAAAATCATAACTCAAATGAAGCATGGTGGTTCAGGGAGAACCCCATACCATATGTCAGAAAATGTTATGCACATGAAATTATTGTCCTGTATAATGAAATTAGGCTCAGTAATAATTTAAGATAAACACTATTAAAAAATTATTTTATTTATTATAATTTTATTAAGTTTATTTATGGACATTTTTACATGTTATAAGATTCAATTTTGTATTCATGATAGTTTGTTTCCATGGTTTTCATGAATGGTTCTCTTATATACATGCACGAATGACAATATAAAATTAGAATAGTTATACACAATTGAAATTATAAGTTTGTAATAAACTCTTGAAATATGTAATGGTATTATATACCATTTTTTCATATATGAGGATGATTCTTTATATACGTCTCTACAATCGCTGGGTCCTCCTGGTGCTCTCAGCTCTCCCGATGATTCCCCCCCTTCATTCTAGGGTTTTGTAGTTCATTTTGGTGGAGATGGAGATTAATGCTTAAATTGGATGTCTCCACACTCACTCGGTGCACCAGGCACTCCTGGATCGCCCAAATATTCTCCTTCCTCTTCATTCTAGTGTTTTTCATTTCTACTCAGTGGAGACGGGGATTACTTCTTCGATCAGTTATGCCTTCTCATTCTTCTCTTTCTCTCTCTTTCGCCCTTGTCGAATGATGTTGTTTGCTGGTGTGGATAGTGTATCATGATCATCGCCCCTCTTATTGTCTAACCTTGCATATCAGACCTCCATGCATGGTCCATGTGCTAGAGCTTCAAACGATTCGGGTTGGCATCGGTGGCGGCATACATTGTTTTCTACTCCACTGCTCTTGATAACCCACCAATCGTTCTCGACTACCTTTTGGTCGAGCTCGATGAAAGTTACGTGTCAACTTGGGATGGTGTTGGAAAAGAGATTGTAGTGGCTTTGGTTCGTGTTCTTCACCAGCACTGGCTTCTTATTCTCTTATTATTTTCTTCTTTCTCTCTTTGGTTCGGTGCTTCTATGTGCTGTTGTATTCCTAATTTCATTTTATTGTTCAGTCACCTTTTTGGTCTTGGTTGTTGATGTGATTTGGTGTTTGAACTGGTAATGTGTCTTAGGTTCCTTCTTATTCTATGAGATGTGGGTTATGTCATGATGATGGTCCTGATGTCCTGTGATGTTATGTTTTGATTATTTTTTGATGTTGAAGATGGATTTTTATGGTGGAAATGATGGGGTTCATATCGGCGACGAAGGTGGTTTTGGAAGAGCGGCTCCCGTAGGCATAGGCACTTTCTATGATGGTGGTCTAAATCTATAGTGGGGTGATGTTTGGTAGTCTTATTCCAATGATGTAGTGGTGATGTGGTGTACTCAACTGTCAGGGGGCGCGGCTCAATATAGGTCGCTGCTCGATGTTTCATAATTCGAGATGTTTGAATTTCAAATTTGGAGGTTGTTTCATCTTTTGTTTTTGAATTTTGAATTATTGGATTTTGGATTGTATTTTGTTGTTGCGAGGTTACCAGTTTCCCATAAATTGTCCATTAAAAAATACAATAAAATGATTTTGAAGAACGAACCTTTATGTAAAATGTTAATGATAAACGTTTAGATTATAGTGGTGTTATTTCGATCATCAAACAATAGTTTTGTTTTATTAATTAATATAAATTATATATATAGTTTTTTTAAGAATAAATACATTATATATATATAAATATTTTTTAACAATTGTATAGGTTTCAAGATAAGACAAGAAGGCGGTAATGGAAAATGAAAATGCATAATCCGTGATGGCGGTAAATTGACATTTCACTGGTTATATTTTAATTTTTAAAATAAAAGGGAGGGGAGAAGGGTAATTATGATGAATTTAAAATTAAAATAATAAATTTAATATATATATAAAATAATGGAGTTATGATTCATGTTTGGATGGGGAAGATAAAGAAATGATAAGAAAAGAAAAATAATTAAAAGAAAAATAGAATAATTAAAAGCAGATTACCTCATGAATTACTCTCCTTGAGAACCTCTTTAATAAACTTTGAAATGGTTTTTTTTTGAAATTAGTAAGAAAAAAACAAGAGAAACTGTATAAGGAGAGGGATTGGGTAAAAACTGGAAAACATAAACTCTTTGGAGGGGTGATGAGAAGAGGTGGTGATGGGCGGTATTTATTATAAAGAAGAAGGGTGTTTTTTTCTTAATTTATACATTTGTTTGTTATTTTCACTCAAGAATATGAATTGGGTGGATTATTGTGATTAATTATATTAACTAGTGCATTTGAGTTCAAAATAACGGTTCTCAAATCATCCATACATCATCCATGATGTAAGAATTCATATATTTAGCTTTTGTTGTAAATTACCATATAACACTATTCAGCAAAAATTATATTATTTTAGAAATATCCCAAAATTTAAACATAAAATATTTTGATATGTGGAATTAAAATAATATCTCAATTTTTTTGAAAATAAATTTCAAAATATTATAAATTTAATTTTTAATTAAAATCATATTTTATTTCAAAAATACCAATTTTAAAATTATAACAGATTTTATGCCACTTTGAAAAATTAATTACGGTACCATAAAATGTTATTGTAATTAAAAGATGGAAAAATATTAATTTCCAAATCTTTTATATTAAAAAATCATTTTAAATAATTATATTAATTTTTAAATTTTACAATAAACATTTAATTTTCACAAAATTACCAGCACTTAAGTAATCATTTTTAATACATTTATTTACTTATTCCATTATATAAATATATCATATATTTATTCATAAGGTACATGAATTTTATTCATACCTTCACATGTAGAGAATGAATTGAAAATATTTAATGTAAGCTATAAAATGATAGAAAATATTCAAGAAGATAAATATCATAAAATCATATGATGTTATAATATTCAGACATTTCTCAACCACCAGTTGATCATAAGTCCAATGATGAAGGGTGGACAGTTTTCAATAAATTATTCAAAGGCATGTTTCTCCTCTCTTAGTAAATTTTTATGATCATCATTATCAATTTTACCAGTTATAATATGATTCTTTTGAATGATAATAGTCACAAATTATTTCATCAAAACATCAGGGACAATTAGTTTGTAAGGATGATGGACATTATAATAATCGTTACATTTTTTGTTCACCTGATTTATTTATGTTTCTTCAATTTTCAAAAAGAAACATAGTGTGAGAAAAAATAACCATCGTGGGAATCCACCTAATCATGAAAAATAATTTACAGTATGTACAAATCATGTAAGATAATTTTTAAATAATGAATACATTGTATTAACATTGTTCATTTTTATTCATCGCCTATTAAAATCTGTCATGATTGTTCATGAAGAGTTTTTGAATTTCCAAAACATATCCATGGGGAGTGTCCCACCTGGTGTGTAGAAAGGTATGTTTTTTTCCACCGGTTGATGATAATGTAAAATCCCAATAGACCATTTTGGAGTTATTATTTATTGTAACTTACATTCTGGATCCAAATATAATTATATTATTCATACATCGATGTGATTTCTTGGAAACTAGTCTCCTTAATCTTCACCAAAATTCTAGGATATTTTATTATACAAAAACATACCCATATTCTTATCCTATGGGTTATCACTAATATTTTTATATCTGAGTTAGAAAGGATAAACAAAAACATTCATTTTATTCCATCTATAGAAATCCAATCTTTTTATACTTATATTTTACTTCACTTTTGATGAATATTCAATACAATTCACAAATACATGTATGTGGACCATATAAGATTAATATATTTGGATAATAGAAACACAATATTCCAATTTATTTAATTATATTCTAAATATATCCAAAATATTTTCACAAATAGTAATTTTCATGTAAATACACTACTTAAAACCATTCTTCGTAACCTAGGGAAAAGAAACATATGAAATGGTGAACTAATATGCTATGTATGGGTAAAGATGTTTGATATCCACATAACATGAGTATATAGGTTTGATAACATGATCCTAGAATTTTGAACCCATATCCTATAAATTAATGGTCATAATCATTAGACATGTAATAATTCATTAATGTTAAGAAGACAAGAATCATATTGGAATCAATAAATATAAGTTATGAGATTATAACAGAGACATTATAAGGTGAACAACATAAGCTTAAAACATTATGAACAGGTCTAAATAGATGACATTTCTCTTATTAAGATAATTTCATGAATTTATTACCTCGCATAAACATATATACATGAAACCACATTCACGCAATCACTTATTAATAGGAAACAAGGTCCACATAAAAACATATACTGTTGAAAATAGTTCCTCACATAACTTTATCAACATGAGACTAGTTCCACATATAAATTCGTAGTCATGAAATAAAGTCCATAAATATCCTATTAGAACTAAAAACAAGTACGCATATAACATTATATAAATGAAACTGGGTCGAAAAAAAATATATTGAACATGAAATACAATTTATGCATATCATATTTAACTCTTCAGTTTTCCATAATTGCATAATATATTAGAGGGTGATATAGTTTCCACTAGTCAAATTATTAAAATCATACATACATGTTCCAAAGGATTCAAAAACATTCATCATATAAGGACCTATGAAAATAAATGTGTTTTATAAATATTTCCACGTAGCATAACCTATGGAATATAAACATGTTTCATAAAAATTTCATCATTTCATTATAAAATAACACGTGGTAAAAGAATAGGTTCATGAAAATTTTTTCATCATAGATATAATCAATCCAATGAAATAATAAGTATGATATCATTGTAACATATCCCATAAAAAGATTAATTATCATCAAAGTATGTTATGCTTGATGAAAATATATTTTTTAAAGACATATTAGAATATTTTTTAAGGAAAATTAACAACCTACAGTGAAATCATTAATTTAAAATGTAAAATAACCCCATATTTTAACATATATTTTTATTTTAAATTAAATTTTTAATAATTTAATGTGATAATTAATTTATTTTGAAATTATTATGTCATAAAAAACTATTAATGATCTACATACTAAAACAATGATTTCCTTCACATTTTATAAGAAAAAAGTACCTTATTTCAAAAAGGAGAGGAATAAAAATATGAAATATTTTTTTTAAAAAAATAAAATCTCTGGGAAAAGTAAATTTAACAAGATATAAATTTTTTTTGAATTTTTTATAAAAGAAGAATTGTGTTCAAATAGATATTCATATGTAGGTAAAAATAATTTTTATTTTTTCATAATTACATTATTCTAGAATCTTGAGTAAATAAAGAGAGTAAAATGAAATTGAAACTTTTATTTTATAGAAATGAATACAAGTGAATAAAATTAATGTGTTTATTTAGATATATATTAAAATATATCATCACCAAATGCATAATCAGAAACATTCAAGATAAAAAATGAGATTGTAACATCAAACCCTAAACGACTAGGTAACTTTATCATCATAATACCTATAAAATAAATTAATAAAATAAATTATAAAATATTTTTAAAATAAGTATATTAAAGGTATAATACGTATATAATGTAGTATATTCACCATATAAAGTAAACAAGTGGAGAAAATAATGTATGTATTCAAGGAATAAATGATAGACTAGAAATCCCTTGCTTCATGTCACAAATGTATTAATACATAGTAAAAATTAATATAAAATAAATATATGTTTAATATAAATATTTTATAGAGATATAATACATTTTTTCATACTAAATAGTATTTACATATAACCTTTCATCACTCTTATTAAAAATTCAATATTGATATCATGTTCTTGGTAATAACTGCTTCCTTTTTTACATATGTTATGGTATGGTAGTTAAAAAAATTTATATAGATCATGGTTCCATCATATTAATAATGATAAAAATAAAATAAATGCACTATACACTAATTATATATGTATTAATAGTTATCTATTAAAATTATAGTTACAAAAATAAAACACACTGTTTAGGAGGATGTTTGTCCCCCTAACCAATTGTTGATGGTTTTTTTACCATTTGATAGAATAGGAGATGGGTGTAGGTTTTTAAATTAATAAAATAACATATAATAATATTTTAGATATCTATTTTATTATATATTTTTAATTTAAGTTGTTTATAAGTAGTTGGAAGATGAAATAGAAAAAAATCATTAATAATAACATTACCACTTCTTCAAAGAACATATATTTGCTTAAAACTAAATCCATACTAGGATTGGGTAATAATAAAACTATGTACTCTAGGATCTATTTAAGGAAGAATGTAATATATTTTACTACTTTTTTTACAAGAAAAAGGATCTTTAAGAGTGTAATGGAGAAGATATTTGATGTCCTTTTAAAATTGGGAAAACTAACCCACATAGAAACTACTAGAAAATTTCCAAATTGAATCCAAAAAGATTAATTCATTATAATGAATAATTATTTAAAATTAATATATATAATAATTTATGAATGTATAAGGTTCAAATATGGTCATTTATTAGGACTTGGAAATGTTTTATGAGAAAAATAACCATATAATTTGGTCTAACCCTTGAACAACACATTTTAACCTTAACTACGGTAATTATTGTTTACCTTTTCTACTATTCATTATCAAAAAAAATTAAGTTCGAATTATTAGTAATATTAATTTTTTTGAATTAATATACTGAATCTATTTTAACAAATTCAATTAACATAAGTGGAGGAATATAATTTGTAAATAAACCCACATACACGGTGAAGAGGTGGTTTTCCATAAAAAAATATTTCATAAGTAAGAAAAAAAATTTAATAAACTTTTTACATAATACTAATTCAAATGAAATATTTCAATTAATAATAAAAAAAATTATAATTTTACTTTTGAAACCATCTTAAATAAAAGTACAACATTATAAATTCATTAAATATGAAAGTAGTTTTCCATTAATACAATATTTTTCACTATTTATTGAAAAATTATTCATTTTAGAACATTAAAAAAATACTAAGATAATTTTTCCACATTTATTTTAAAAATTAAATACATTTATTAAAATCTATTTTATAATAAAAAATTTCTTTAAAATAACTGTGTTGAATGCGATGAAACTTGTATTTCATTAAAAAAATACATCATTTATCAATATTTTTTTTGAAAAAATATTCCTTTTAGAACATTAAAAACATAGTAAGATAATTTATTTAAAATAATTTTGTTAAATCATTATGTTTTATATAATGTGAGATATCAAATAAAATAAATTTATTTAAGAAATATGTTTCAAAAATATCACTGTGTTATAAGGAGTTTTATTCCAGACTTTTCTCTCTTGGCAGTTCCGTTGATTATGCTCACCAAGGGTGGATTAATATTGGAACGGATTGAAAAATGTGATGAAATATCATAGTAATAAAGAAGATATTAGAGTTATATTTGATTTTATTCTACCTAATCTATGATTTGGGACAGATGCAAATTGGGATTCATATTGTATTGGATTCGGAGAATTTACGATTCTTTTTGATAAGGTAGTTTTTAATGGTCTTTCCATATATGATCCCATGACAAATACTCCACACGTGACATAGAGTGAGTGGTAGTGGTTTGTGTGTGGAAATATCAGTGACACTACTTCTTTCATGAGGAATTTATCATGTATTTTAACAAAAATAATCTACGATATATATTCTCTTTGTTTGATATGTATCACTTTCAAAGGCACTGAGTATATTACATATAGATATTCAACTCTAAAATGTATTATACTCATCGTAATGGAAATTCAGTTCCAAATGATCTAAGATGGTTGATACAATAAGTGGGGGAATAGGTGTCTTGTGGGGAATTGAAGATCATGGATTAGTTAGATGACTCAACAGTGGGTATAACTGTTGATCATATGGAATCTTATTTTGTAACCATAGTTATCAAATCCTATTTTTATGAATTAGAAATGATCATTCAAAATCTTGATCTGATTTGTGTCATGATATGAGAGGTTTTGGAAATAAAGGATACTATTCCATGTTAGTATTTGGAAAAATGAAATTTGAGTCTAGTTCAGGAACAATTGCTGTTTCAAAATTCTACTAGAGGGCTGTTGATAAAATCCACATAAGATCAAGAAATATGATTCACAATTTCAAACAACAGTTCTGATCTTCCTATAAGAGAAGAGATATCATATGATTTATTTCACTTTATTTGACTTGTTAGAGGATCAAGGTATGAGCATCAAAGAACATGGGGGTTTCATAAAATACATCAATCCACTTTTTGTATATGGGATGTGGTCACTATGAATTTGTGAAATGGTTTCCTAGGATCATTAGAGGTCATGATATATGTTTCTTTTATTAAATTAATTTACCATGGTGGATAATTTAATACAAATCCGGTAGAATAACATAGTGGATGAGATGAAGATGCTATATTTTCTAGAAATCATTTCACTAAAAAATGTTTCTTTGAGTTTGGTATCAAAACTAGACACTCAGTTCATGTGAAGAATTTATCATGGATGAAAATGATAATGGGGACTTAGTTGAATATGAGAAGGAATTTTCATCCTCATCCTATTGGGTACAAATATTGAATTAACCCCTCATTATAGGATTTTCATTGATTGTGTAATATTTATTTTTGAGGATCATGGGATGATTTCTTTTCACTGGTAGGTTTATTAATCCACAATTATTACTAGTCATTGATTCATATTGATCAGTTTGTTGTTCTATATGGCTAGTTATATTTTTCAACACTATTCTTGATTAATTTAGGTTAATCATTAGTTTGTGTAATGTGTATGGTATTTGAGACATTTAATCAACTTAAATTTATTAGGAAATGATTGGTCACACATCAAAATAGGTATAGGTCTTCTGAAACACAAAGAAGATAACAATTTTGGTTATTTGTTGGTTTCATGGTCTTCTTATTAGAATCCCTCAGTTAGTAGATATCTAATATAAAAGGAAATAAATGTGGTTATCATAGTAAATGAGGTTATTAATGATTTTCAAAAACATTTGGATAGTGTACAATAGGTTGGATCTTCTTATAGAGTAACAAAATTTGTATAATGTATTCCACATGTCTTTGATTCAAAGGTATGAGCCCGATCCAGTGCATGTGCTAATGTATGAGGATATAAAGCTAATGAAGTATGCATAGTTTTTTAGATATACATATTTAGATAATGTAAATAACGTATAATGGAATCAAAGGGAATAATGTTCCTATATTTTGGATTTTATTGCAGCATAATCATTTTCAAGAATAGTCACTAGAGAAGGAGACCGACATTTGGGTGTAGTTGAATATAATTTTTCTAAAAAATAACTTGGTAATCTTATGACAGATGAGAATTCATAGTATGGGGAAAATTATGAAATCTTCTATTTTAGGTACACATATATTCAACTTATATATATATATATATAATTTTTATAGGTTTAGTTTTTTTCATGGTTAGGGGAGTCTGGGTGGATAAAAATGAAGTGGGATAGACTGGGGATCAAGTAGTAGTTTGAATAAGCTAGAGTATCTCCCTACCTATATTGTGGATTTTTGAAAATCTTATACATGGTTTTATATCCATTTTCCAATCTATGGGGTTCATAAGTTGACCCATTTATACATAGTGGAAAACAACAAACTAGTAGAGGCCATCAGCTACTCAGTGTAATATTCTAGACCCCACTAAATTATTAAATATTATATGGTTCGTTAAAACCTGATATTTCGAATTTTTTATCATTTTATTCGTTATATCTCAACACCTAAATCCTTTACATAACATTACTAGTTATTTTAGGACCATATCATTCTAACTCATCCATTCAATGCTACAATAATGGATTAACCATACAATTATGATCCGAGGAGTTATTTTTCAATCTTAATCATCCCACATATATTCTTCTTCAGCAAAAAACTATATTTAAGATTACTTGATAATATCCAAGGGTTCTTTCTTATTTTAACATGGGAATTTTTATATTTGATAATATAGGAACCCATATTTATGTAATTGGAGTTTACACATAAATCTGACCTAGATCATTTTTAGAAGAAAATCATATCAGGTCTGTTCAACCATGACCTGCATTTAGGGTGTGGTTTCTTTTAAACCATTATATTATGGTTCTAAATCATTCCAATTCAAGAATGGTTCTAATATTCAGTATTTTTTATGGACATGGATGACATCCCTTTCCATCAATCATATTTTTTGCTAAGGTATGAAGTCTTAAATATTATCTCATGTTACATGTGTTCATGACATGATTATATGGAATGCCTATGTTGACCCATGATAGATATTTTTTTTCTCACATTTGGTTTTTTAGGTTTCTAACGCTTTATTTTTAAGATGTGATTTTGACCTGTTATCTTTTATACATGTTTTTCCTATGTGATTATCTATATCTTCTATATTGGATGTAACTTATTCCATATAGACTATCCACAAATGAGAGGGATGTGTGCGGTATTTATGAGAATATACATGGGATATACCTCCTATCCCAAAGTCATAAACATGTTTATTGAATTATCCCTTTGGGTAGGGGGATATTTCATACATGTATTGTCGATGTTCCTTCTAACATGGTGATATAGAACGCAGATTTGATCACTAAGGACCCGATAGATCTGTTCTTCTTGTGTGATATTGTTGAATCCTACTTGTCTTCTGTTAACATTCATTAATGTGCCAGAATTTATTTTACACTTATTCTATGATCATTTCTGGTGTCCTATTGAGTCTTGTACTCACACCCAACACAAAAATTTTAATGTGCTTATAGATTTCATGAATTGAGATCTAGTGTAAGGAGAATTTCCTATAGTGGGTGGTTTATATGATTAGCTAAATGATGTGAAATTGTAGGACGGACTGAGGTATGGATTTTTTCTTCCAATTTTTGAGATTTATTATTTCATATATTGATCTAACTCATACGAGGAATCCTTTTTTGGATTATGTGTCTGACATACAATACTAATACTCAATGAATCATTACCTTTTTTTGCTACTACTCTGATGATTGATTATTTATTGTTATTTTTTGATTTTTCTGTTTCAATTCCATTATTATAATCTATTTTTAACTTAGTATCAAGGGAATAGTTTCCCATGGTTTCTTATTTATCCCTCAAATATCATTGGAAAGTGCTTCTGTATGATACTCATGTGTTATTTCATTAGTAATTCTATCACAAAATATACGTATTGGGTCCATGTGTTAAAAATATATATATACGTATATGTTTTTTTATTAAAAATATAACTTTTTAAGAAGGTTTCAATTTTTGAAAAATTATTCATCAGTGTTAATTTTTAACATTTATCATAATGGTTTGGATTTTTAATCCATAAGAGATAAAAAATGGACTTTTTTTTATCATTTTTAATGATTATATATAAAATTTGATGAAAAAATTGAATTTTCAAATTTCATGAGTACCTTTGAGTATATTTTATCTTGTACGACAAAAATGCCTCTTCCATTAAAAAACATAAAAAATCATATAATTATGATTTTAATTAAAAATTATTGTACATTATACAATTTTTATAAATATATAAAATTATAATTAAATTTACTTTAACAATACAAAATAATGTTTTCTAATGACATTTATAAGTATTTTTAGCATAATTACATTGTCATAAATTTAAAAAAATATTGACTATTAATTAATGTTGTTATGAATTAATCACATATTTGATTATATAAATTAATGAAATGTGATTAATTATTGGATATAAAACAATTGAAATTACGTTGAGTTGAATTAAGGATATATAAAGAATTTTTTAATAATTCATGAATTTTTTATAAATTATGAAAAATAATTATTCATTACATTATTGTGAAAGTATTTAAACATTGAAAAAATAATTTAAAGAACAATATTAAATGTGTTATATTATATAATATACGTGTTGATTATTGTTATTTTAAATATTTATGATGATGTTGATGTTATAATATGATAATGGGGATTGAAATGGTCACTTATAAAGTGTTCAAGGTCGAAATTGATAATAGAATATTCTTTTATTACAATACTAACATATTGGTGATGTTGTAAATAAATAGTTGTTACAAAATAATGTTTATGAAGGTGATGATGAATGATTAAAGGAACCATATCAATTTAGGTCGAAGGATCTACGTTATTAGGATACATAAACTATATGAAAATAATGAAATGTTTCTGTAAACTCTCTAATAATGATATGGATATGAAATAATATATGAATATTGATATTAATATTTTGGTTACTTGATGAATAAGAAAATATAAAAAAATACACATTCTTTATTTAAAAATACTATATAGGAGGAATGATTTCTATAATTATATGAAAACATTATGCATTATTATGTTTAATTTGTTATATTTTTAAACCACTGGTCATTATTCATTTAACTAGAATTAAATCATTACTCACCATTCTTTTTAGGTATGATTCTTTATTTTAGTTAGTGGAAATCATGGGTAATGGTGAATTATATTGGTTACCTCAGTACAATATTATTGAATTAGGACAAATAATGATGAAAATATCTATGAATTTATTATCATATACACATTTATCTTTGTCATCGACAAGTGGTGACATAAATTTTACCTATTATTACTCATAGTTGTATCTTTATGGTTATCAATGTTTCTAAAAAGCTATATTAATAAATAAATCCCATTGAATAAAAAAATGTTTCAGAATAATAATGATTCAGAAATGTAATCACTATATTTCCCTACTATAGTTTTGCGATCATGGTAGATTATAATGCATTAATTAATAAATTTTCACACCCATAACACTCAATTAGTGGTCAATAGGCCAAAAAATTTTCCACACGTTTTAGATTAGCTTTATTAACATATCTGTTACCTGATATTAGGGTGTTTCCTAGATTATTCCTAAGATATTAAACATCTCATGGGATTTTAATTGGTATTGTTTACAGATATATTGTCTTGTTTCACGAATACCATCCATATATTTGGTGGATTTAATCTAGGATCCAATAATTGAGGTAAATGATTATTCTCTAGATAGATTGAGTATCCTGACAAAATCTCATCTTAAATGATATGGGTTTTAGACAAATTTGTTAGGACATGGTGACCCCTAGAAAGTTATTCTTTTAAAGGGCCCTTATTATTATGATATTTAGGATTTTGAATGTTATACATTTATATAAACAGTAATATATTATTATTTTGTTTTCAACATGATTTTGAGCTATGGGTATCATCTTAAAAAAATTAAAAATATGATAATAACTATAATGTTATATTTTGGAGTTGGTTATGTCTGCAATTATATACTAAGGATTCATGTAGAAAACTATTTTTATGGGAATAGTTAATTTCATTGTATTTTACTATGGTGTAATAGAAAATAGAAAAATGGTGGTACTGAATTTACTTTTAAAAACTTAAATTATTAAAAAAATAAGGAATTCAAAAATGGGATTTAAAAAATATCTAGTTTTGTAATAAAAATAAATAATTAATAAATAATTAAGAAATTATATTCATATAAAAAATTAATTTCAATGATAAATGAAGTTATATTCATAGAATAAGTATGATGAATTAAATACGTGAACTTTATGCGAATAAATATTTGAAATATGAAATCCAAAAAAGTGTAATTTTAACAATCTTTGTCAAGTTTTTTTAGAGTATCTCTTAAATATACATTACAACTCAACCCTTAAATAAGATATATATTTATTATTAATAATATTACCTGGATTTAATGTATCTCCAACAACCATCTTCCTTGTTTTTATTGGAAATACATCAATTAATTCTTTTGGTTTTAACAGAAACCCAACAATCACATTCATATCCTTTTAAAAACTAATACATGAAAACCATCACCATGTTTTCATTTTGTAAACTCACATCCCTCAATTATTGTTTTGATAAACATGAAAAGATATGGTTAAAATTAAGATATTTTATTATTGACATTATTTTAGATAGTCGGTATTCTATCTCTATAGAAACATGGAAATTTTTTTGATATATATAAGGATAAGGAGATGAGTTTCATTGAGATTTTCAAATAGAGAGTGGATCATTAGTAGATGTCTAGGGGAATGTTAAAAATTGGGATTTGATTTATGTGAGAAGTTGTTTCACAACAAGATTTTTGAGATCTAGTAACCCTTGATCCCCTATTTATCACCTCTAATACATTAAATAATTTTATAGAATTAGTTGGTTCAAACTGGAGCATTAAATAGCCAAGGGGAATCTTTTTTGACTCCATCAAATGAAACCTCAGAGATCCTATCCTGATGATACTAAATAACAGGTTAACAACACTAGGAATCTTGTGGGATACATATAGATATCCCAACAATTAATTATTTAATTTTATGGCTGGTACACATCCACTAGTTGGATGGTGGACCCCTGTAATTTGTGGGGTATTCAATCCATACTATTATATTTTCGGTAATACCTACCAAAATATCCTTCCAGATTCACAACATATACATTAATCAAAGGTCATAAAAGATTATTCCGACTTTAATTCACAATCCTGAATCAAGATAAAAAATATGGGAAATCATTCAGTAATGAAATAAATATTTCATTGAATTAACATTAAGAACTCTATTAAAATAGGTAATAACATGTATTAAAGTCAAAATATAGAGTATACAAACTACTCAAGTGAAACAATATGGTTCAAAAGAGTGTTTTTGATCATTAAAAAACCAAAAGATATAGATATTTACAACAACAACCCCCCTTTTTATAGATCATAGTCACCTATCATAGAAATATATGTTAAATGTAATTCAACAATAAAACATGTGATCAGAAAAATTCATTATATTATATTTTATCTTGTTCAATAGTATTAAACGTTAAATATGTATATCCACTATGATTAATAGATAAGAATATACAATATGATCAAGTCGTTAATGATTTATACAATATACTAAATAAATATAACTCCCATTGTAAGAATATGAATTCGTCCCCATTTTACATAAAATTTTTAAAATAAACAATGAACCAAAAATAAATTCCCCATTTGTGACTATAAAAAATGAAAAAATGAAACTAATACATAATATTATTCCATAATATAGACATTTATAACATGATTTTAAAAAAATAATTCAATGGAAATGAAATTTTACCCAAATATGAAACATTAGTAACATTCTAAAAGTATGTAAAAAATGATAATAGATCATCAAACAACCCTCATATATAAAATAAATAGAATACATAAAAATCAAGTTTATATAATTTTTTATTAAGATGGATTAGTATTAAGAAAAATAATTATTGGAAAATGGTAAGAAAATAACATTTAAAATATATTAAAAAATACATTTCCTAAAATAATATGAAAAATATAAAAAAATATTTTGAAGATAAATAAAAAAATAATATATTTAAGGAAATTTTACGTGAATAAATGATTGGGAGAATGAAAATATTTAGAAAAAATGGATACTTCTATAATTTTAAGAAATAAAGGATGGTAGAGATATTAGAGATTTTAAAAAATTATGCTCATGAGGAAAAAACCCAATAAAATTGAATAAAATACTATGAAGATAATCTATGTACTATATTTTATCCGTAAACTCTATTATACAACTAAATTGGATTATTTAAAAGTAACATCAACATGTAATGATTTGATCTATCATTTCATGTGTCAAAAAAACAAGGTAGAGACTACATAAAATTTTATATCAATGATACTTGGAGGTGAAGTCCTAGAAAATCTCAAAAATGAGTTCCTTTTAGTATGATTGAGTATCTAACACATTGTTCCAAAAAATCATGACAATCATAAACAATCCATGGTCCACTATGATTAGTTAATAAGTATTTAGTGACCCACATTTTTTCCAATCATAATTTCTTTTAATGATTTGTGAAAAAATTATTAATCTATTTGGGTATAAAATATATATACATTTTGTAATCACATTCATATATCCAAGACACAACATTTAAATAACAATATCATACATATTTTTAGAAACACCTATACCAAATGTAATATTTTTTTGAGACATTAAATCATTTGAAAAACCAAAACCATGTTTATTTCATTTAACGCATTGAGACCCAATGGTAATTTTAGTGTTATGTACACATTGGTTGAATTTTTCAGTGATAATTTGAGGAAATTGATTTTTATTTTCAAAACATTATCATTATATTGGATTTTCCATTTTAAAACCATTTAATTTTTTTCTTTGAAATAAGATTTGTTTCAATACCAATAACAATTTTCTAATTAAGAAAATTTTTACATTTCAATGAATAATAATCATATTTTTGAAATAATATTATTATAATAATTACCATTATCAATTTATGTATAATAACATAAATAGGATGAGGATTAATTATTGGAAGAAAATAAATGAGAAGGATAGTGGGAATGAACCAATTCACATACATCAACATGAATCATGATGAATTTATGATTTGATTGTATTGATTTATATATAGAAATATTGTCCTTGCTAACACATCATTTTGTAACCATTAGTTAATTTTACCTACCATATATTTCTTCTTTATGTTTAATAGAAAATCATACTTTTATGTTACCCTTATTTTATAAAATATGGAATTTACACCTGAAATTTAATTTTTATTTTACCTTTCTAGGCCTTTTTTTGACTGAACACAAATTTTTTTATTTCAAAAAGAAGAACATTACATTACAATATCACGGAGGTTTAGAATGATGTAGCCCCAAAGAGTCCCCTAACACAAAGCTTATACATTACTGAGGTAGAGAACCTAGTGTAGAGATGATCACCAAAGTGTTGTCAAGACTACATCCACGAGAAAGAGAGACTGCGGAAAAGTTGGACTCTCTAGGGATATGACGGACAACATAATCATTAGAAAGCACTACTCCACATGCACAAAACATGTAAGTCCAACACCAAGGGATATCACATCTCCCTTGGAGCACCCAAATCAGCACCTTAGAGTCCGACTCCACTTCCATGATCATCAATGAAAACCTTTTGCATAGCATAACACCAGTATTCAACGCCCGTACCTCCACCCCCATCGAGTTCCCCAGACCGTGGAAGCTGCTAAATGACATTAAAACCAATCCACTACAATGCCGAACTAGACCCCCTACATAAATCCATTCATGAATGCGCTATCAACATTCAGTTTAAGGCCAATGATTGGGGGCTGCCAGCTTACCCATCCCCCCTGCATCTTCGGACGACACACCAAACCAAACACAGGATTAAAACCCCCAGAACAGTTTGGACCCATCTTCATTAGAGACATTAACTCACATAGCAGCTCCTTCGAATTCATTAGAAGAAGAGAAGTTGAGGGTCTGACCTCCCATATGGATTTGTTCAATGCCTCCCAAATTTTCCAGCAAATTGATGTTAAAATATAACACTATATCTTGGACTCTATTCCGTTCAGCTCGGCTCCCATGAACCACCTTTCTAGAAATTCCTGTATAGAATCACAGCAGGACCTGGAATATATCCTTTTATATAAACTACTCTAGAGAATACCTGCCCATTTTCGTCTGAAAAAAGGTTGAGAAACTGATTCTCTCTTGGGTCTACTGTAACATACACACCCGTACGCCAAGGAAATACATTTTTTCAGGAAGTTTTCATCTATGGTCAAGGCTTGATATCTAGCTCGCCAAAACAGAAAGTTCATCTTTGAGGGATTATTTTTTCACCACAGCCGCTCACAACATTCGTCCTGGATTCCCAATTATTGAATCAGACATCTATAATTATAGCTGTTAAATACCGTGAAGTTTTCCTCGGTGAAGCGTAACCTATCTTCATCATCTGAAAGAAGGATATCTTTAACTAGCCTCTTTTGATCAGGGCTGCTAATGGACTCCAATAACCTAGGATGCTACCACGCCTCTTTGACAGACAAATCCAAACCAGGACAACCCGTGAAAAATTGCTTCTCTCTGAGCCAGTTATCCCTCCAATGGTTCAACTCTCAACGGCTAACCACCCAGTGAGACGAGTACTAAAAAATATCCAAATGAAACACAAATGTTCTCCCAAACCTAGATAATTTCATCCTATTCCAATCTTCTCAATGATTTCCATATTTAATTCTCATAGTTTTAGCCCAGAGCGACTTCTCCATTAGAAAATCCCAGGCTAATCGCGCCTCCATCAACATCATGACAATATTTAAATCTCTCATCCCTATACATCCTTCTTCAACAAGTTTCACCAACCGAGCCTATGAAGAACAATGAGCCTTTCCAGATTCATTGGCATCCCGTAGGAATCTATTTATAATATTTTATATGGTTGAAATGGTCCCCTTAGTAGGGGTAATGATAGATAACACATGCATCGACATCGGCGAGATCACACTATTTATCAAAGTCACCTGGCCTTTAATAGAGAGACACTTGATTTTACAGTTGAATATCCTCTAAATCATCCTATTGATCATATCCTCAAAAAAGGCCTTTTTCACCCTACCAGTAGAGATGGGATCCCCCAGATACAATATTGTCAGTTGCTTATGTTGTACCCCCATAATTTCATGTATACTCCAGACCCTCCTACTTGGACATTTTGTGGAGATAAAAACATTGCTTTTTTCTACTGTTAATCTTCTGGATACTAAGAGTACCATAGTCTCCCATGATCCGCATAAGATTATTCAAAGACGATCAACTTCCATTAAGAAAAATCAGAATATCATCAGCAAACATCAGGTAGGAAAGGGATTTTTCTGAGGCTTATGAGCTATAAGGTAGAATACTTCATTCCAGTATCCCTCTATGAAGTTTTTGAGATAAAGTTTCCTAGGAAATAAGGAACATGGGAGGAGAGGTGGGGGGTCCCCATGCCTCACACCTCTCACATTCTTGAAAAAACCAAATCATTTTCTAAGGAGCGAAATGGAAATCCATGGAGAGGAAAAATAACGAAAGCATAAATCCAAAACCCATTCATGGAAAACAAGTGCCCTCATGACTCGAATTATAAAACTCTATTCTACCTTTTGATACGCCTTCTCCATATCAACCTGCAGAATAACATTGGAACCCACCACTGTCTTAGTCAATTCCTATAGAATCTCTTGGGCTACACCCACCACTCCCCGTATGCCTCTACCTTGAACAAATACATGTTGTTAAGGGGAAATGATATTGGGAATTAAAATATTAATCCTTCTCACCAATATACTCACCAGGATCTTGTATGAGACATTGCATAGACAAATTAGTTATACTCGTAAATATAAGAAGGGACTTTTACTTTACTAAAAATCACCATTATGGAAGCACACGTACCCCTGTTGAGGGCACCCCCCACCCAAAAAAATCCTAAACCGCCTCAATGACGTCCTGCCCCACAAACCCCTAATCCACCACATAAAAATCCCTAAGGAACCCATCCGGACCAGGAGTACTCTCTTGGGACAAGCTACGAACCACATCTCGAACCTCCTCCCCAAATGAGACAGCATTCAGAAACTCATTATTCACTCTAAAAACCCTCTTGGAGTTATTCTGAAAGTACACCTCCTGGTCAAAATTGTAATCCCCTTCTCCAAACAACCCTTCCCGACCACCTACTAAAAGAAGATTGAAGTGGTCTAGAGCAATCTTCCCAGAAACATTCAAATCAGAGGAGAATGAGCCATCCTCCAATCATATATTAACCTTAGAATTAATACATTCCTTCAAACAAGCATGGAAGAAGAGGTTATTCATATCTACTTCCTTGAGCCATTTTACCCTGTCCCTCTACCTAAGACCACTTTCCACCTCCAGAAGTCTTTGAACTAGAAAGGATCTCTTATCATAAAGTCTGAGAAATATATCATTATCCCAGTTTTGTAGCAGCAACCCTTCTAAATAGGATACTTCCTCCTATAGAGACTCCACTGATCTATCCGAAGAAGAAGTGTCTCTGGACCACTTGATAATATCATTTTTGAGTCTCCTCAAACGTATAGACAAATCCACCCATTATCTCCCCTGAATTTCCTACTTCGAGGAATCATTAACATTTGAATGAACCCTTCCTTACTATTCCAGTTTACAGAATACAAAAAAGCCTTACTATCTCCAATTCAAACCTTCAAATCTCTGAGAAAAGGCGAGTGATCCAAAATACCCTGAGATAGATGGGTGACCATAGTACTAGAGAAAGATTCAAGGCCCTGGAGATTTGTCAAAAACCTATCCAATCTGCACCATATATGACTACCACCTCGTCATTTATTACACCATGTAAATTTGGGACATTGGAATCCCAGGTGCAAAATCACCTTATTTGCAATGAAGTTGATGAAGTCCAGCATACCATGATTATAAGTCAATATACCTCCCTTCATTTCTGAAATTTCAACAATTGAATTGAAGTCACTGCCTATAAACCATTGTAAATCAACCGTATCAAAAGAATCTAGATAACCCCATAGCCTACACCTTTCCAAACAATCAAAACTAGCATAAAAAAGTAAAATAGAATTTCCCGATCTTTGAACCTGATTTTGACTGAAATACATTGCTCCTCCACCTTCACAGGGTCCACTTGCAGAAATCTATTCTAGAAAATTCAAATGTGATTATTCAATGGATGACTATGAAAGAAACACCAATACCCTACTCTTTTAGAAAATAGATTGATCTTATTCAAATCCTGTTTGTGTTCAAGGATCACCACTATCGAAGAATTGAATTTCCTTACTTCTGCCGACAAAAACACGCCTTTCACACAACCCCCAAGCCCTCGAGCATTCCAAATAATCACCGAAGACATTACTAGATTAAAATACCCCCACAGTGAGTATTAAGCCCTAGAAAATAACACACATATGTAGGTAAGTATTTTAATTTGCAAGATGAATTTATTATATTGGAATCTGTTTATCCTCTCGATCATTGCTTCTATTGTGGAGAATCTAATCCGGATGGATAGAAAAACCTACAACACTAGATATAATCATTATGTGAGGTAATGGTGGATGTTGACATGTGTAACACCCTTGTGGAGGATCTCATGCTAACCAAAAGGGATGAAACCATTAACCTAATAATCTAGTGTGAAAATAAACCAAAATTTTGTACAAGTTGTTTGTTCTCTGGAAATATCATGTCAAAATTAAACCAGGATAAATAATAATCATTATGAAATATGAATTGGCAGGACACTGCATGTTATGGGGGGGGGATGTAAAGGATAGAACCCATCCTTTTATCCCAAAACGTTACATCATTGTTGGCCCTACTAATGTTGAGAGGCCATGAAATAGATTTGTGAAGGAAAATCCTATGAATATAATTTTCATGAATTCTGATAAGCATCATACTCTCCCTAGTGACACTCACACTAAGCCTAAAATGGATACTATAGATGAGGACATAAGGAAACATTGGGTAACCATGTGGAATTCTCCTCTAGAAGAAAACCCAGGTCTCCCTAGGTGTCTCAAACCCACCACTTATGACAATGAGGATGTGTAATATGATGGTAGGTGTAAAGAGTCTATATATAGAAGTGAAGCCATATCTCAATCAGGCATAACCAATGGTCCTAATAGGGGATCACCTACTGATAGATACATTAGTGACTCACTAAAAGAGAGATATTATGATTATATTGTTCAAACTAAAAAACACCAGAGCCTGAAGGAAGTAAACATAAATTCCCACTTCCATTCCATGGGAAGGATATATCAGAACAACATGATAATAAATGTATTAATTATCCCACAAAATTCAAAAATGAGGGTTACGAAGAGGGAACATAGTATGTGAACAGTCTGGAGGGAGAAGATGAACCTCCACAATAGATGGAAAATAGGTACATGGGTTAACTCCCATCCATGGGGATAGGCATAAATATCCATTGGATATTTAAAATTATGATGGTTAGATGAATATATCAATCCAAGAATTTCATTATATTGGAACGATTTTCCTTGGTATCTCCCTCTAAAAAATCTTGGAAAAAGACTTCCAAAAAAAATGTATGGGCTATTGCACTATATATTCAGGTTTAGCTGATTGAGTTAGAAGATTTGGGCTGATGAGGTAGAGGAGACCCATTCCCTCTATACAGGATGATGATCAAAGTATCGAAGGGGATTATAGAAGTATTGAGGCATTATAAATTGAAGTAATAAATGTTAATAATAAAGGATGACAGAAGAAAATGGAAAAAAATTCATGGATTTCATATTATAGAGAACCTATAACTACGGGAAAGTCCCTCCAAAAATGAAGTATTTTTAATGTACATTCTTATAGATAGAGAATACTATAACAACAAAGCCTCTTTAAAAAAATATTTGGACCCAAAATCCGTGATTATTGGAATAGATGAACCCAAAATGATATTTCTAAATTGGAATACTTTTATGTGGAATGACTTTGGATACCACTTTGTTCTTCATAACCTCTAAAATTATTGAATGGTCCCATTTGGATTCATAGACATGAACACATACAAAATGTAACATGTAACCAAATCAATTATAGGAGTACTATCACCTTTAATTATTTGGGCTTCAATTTTTAGTTCTCTATTGTGTATGCCACAACATATTATATCTATAGAAAACACCTTTATAGGGAGATAGAAGAAATTTCTGGGAATGATGTTCAGAAGTAGGTGATTATGGTTAACTTTAACATTTTCTAAATTCTTGATGAAAAGACAGGATAAAGCTTTAGTAGGACATCAGCTAAAAAATTTTCTATTTGCATCGATCAGTGTAATCTTAGTGAGGTCCAAATTGTCAGAGATGATTTTAATTGCAGCAGGTATTCCATGAATGGAAGGACATATAGAAAGATTGATCATTTATTTACAAATTGATGATAATTGTGTCACTAGTGGGATATCTGGCTTCACCATCCCTAGAAATTACTTTGAAGAAAACCCTTTAATTTTTGAGTTATCCACCATGTCAAGGAAAACCTACTCCCCATTTGTTTCAAAAATCGTTGGGTTTTCATCCCTATATGTAGGTAATTTTTATAGAGGTTAGGATGACAGTTACAATGTGACAATAACACTAATTCCTTGCTGATAAATTGAAACACACTAAGAGACTCTAGAGAAAATAGAGAAAAAGATCTATCTTAAAGCTTTATGATGATATTCAAAATCCTAAAATACACATGTAAGAACCAAATACTATACATAGACTTATAATTTCCATTATAGGTATAAGGAGAAAACTATAAAAGATGGAAATAATTTCATCATGAGTGATGGGAGATTGTACAATTATAAAAATGATGTATCAAAGGTAGTTGTTGATTACTTCTATATACTCTATGAAAATTATAGGATATACACTACATTAGTGACGATTAGAAAAATATCTTTTTTCAATGATGAGAAACCAAATTGAAAAATTTCTTGATAACTAGACAAAGTTGAATTTAGAAAACCTATTTTCCCTCGTAATATGGAGATTACTTGTGGAAATTTTGGATTCAGAAATAAAATTTTCATGATTTATTTGGATACTATATTTAAGAACCTAATATGTGTATTAAGGGAGTTCTCCATTCATGCTTTCATGATTCATGGAACCAGTCAAAGCATCATTTCCATGATTCCCAATAAAAAAATATAGTTGATATCACAGATTTTAGACTGATTTACCTTGGTAATACTATCCCTAAAGTGATTATTATAATCATGATAACAAGGATGGGGGAAATCATTAATAATTTCATTAATCCAAATTAGTATTGATTTATCCCAAAAATATTTATTAAGAATTGATTTTATATCCTTACAATGTGTTACATTATGAAGAGGAATGTGAACAGACCTAAAGTATTGATATATCTAAGACTTTTAACATGATCAAATAGTTTTTTTCCCAACATCCTTATGATATATGGATTCATATCCCCCTTTGTCAGATTGATAAGATACATTATCTCATCTATGATGATGTCTAACTTAAATAATGAGACTCTTAGAGGTTATTTTCTATTCACCATGGTGGTATGACAAGGGGATCCACTCTCCAAGATTATTTTTTTATAATGATGAAGATTACCTAAGTGGATTTATCAATTATCTTGCTCTTATTGGGACTTGATGAAACGTTGTCGTGTGCACTCTAAAAAATATTTATAACTAAGTGTAGCATAAGGGCTTACCTAGGTCATTCTCTTGAGGAGCCTTTTGCAGTCAATCACTCACTAATTCTAATTAAATATGTATATATATATATGAAAAAAATTACTAGAAATGAGATTTTGGAATTGAAAATTCCAACTAATTAAAAATGCAAATGCAATGCATACATAATAAATGCAAACAGTATGATGTCAGAAAGAATGGAGATATTCCCAAGAGAATCACCCAGATTAAACCTTCATCGTCTCATTATTAGTTTCAAATTTAATTAACAAACACACTCCATAATATGTGTGAATATCCTCTTTTATATGTGGTTGTGAATATATAGTTCTCTCAACGATGGCTAAGAGACCGCACATCCACCTCCTCGATCGAGGGAAAATATTATAAAAGAGAAAGTTGAGTCTCGGGTGGCAAGTGGAGACACAAAGGCCCCTTACCCACTACGACCCCCTCGACCTAACTCTAATCAAATAATAAACAATTAATATGAATGTGTAAAGACTTGGTTTCAACATTGGATTGATCTCCTGAGATGTTCCATGGTTAGCTACTCTTGATCACAAGTAGAACAGATCACAGTGGAGAAAAATTTGGTGGAAGAACAAAAGTTAAAAAATGAGAATGAGATGAAGAAGAGAAAAAAATATTAAAAATTCATAATACTATTTCAAAGGAAATAAACTAATAAATTATGGAAAATGGCCATACAGAAGTTCCAATGCATTGAGAAGGGGTGAGGATACATATTTATAGGGAGATAAGGTGAAAGAATTCTCTTCAAAATAATCATCCAAATGATGCCATGTGGCTGTACAAATTAATGGAAGAATTTGTAACTGGTTTATTCATAAAGATGTTACATAATTTCTCCTCCATTAACCCTCAAAATATGATATATATTTTCCACCATATGTAGGATTTATGACTGATTCCATCTGAGACATTTAATCTGTCCATTTGACTTGCCAAATTTTCAATTCTTCAACTTCCTGTGACACTATTTCCCTCCCATCCATAGATTTACTCATTGAATCCTTAACAAAAGTTGTTCCGAATGTAATTTCACGTCTCTCAAAAAAATATGAGCCATTTTGGATGACGTGTCGTGATGATATTAATTTATTACCCAATTGAACGGTTTCTGCATGGTGAGACGTTTCATCTTCCACATGTTGTGAGCATTCCCATAATGCCATAATGGGGGTATTTTGACTTGAAATTCATCATGAACACGAAATATTGAATCCTATTTCCTTTACAGATAGAATTAATGCATTTGTAGGTGTTTTTACTGAGTTATTTATCTGTTATCTCGGTGGTGCCCATTCTGTCCGCCCAGAAAACTCTTCGACTTCATTGAATTTTTACAGCCACTATATGATCGATTCAGCCCCTGGTAGAGGAGACAAAAATGAAGTAAATTAATTAAGGATTATAATAAAAAATTAATCATAAACGTTTTTCATTTATTTAATGTGAAATGAAAAAAATACCCCTGTGAAAACAATCTGTTAAAATTGCAGAATTAGGCCATTTTTGTATTTTTGCTCAAAATAACACTAAAACCTAAAAATGTGATAATTACCCATACAATAACTCTATGGTGGGATTATAAACAATTAATTATAGTATAAAATATATGAAAATTTGAGCTTCATCACTCCCCAACACTTAAACATTGCACTCATGGGCAATTATCTTACATCTATATGATATTCCACACAATAATCAAAAAGGAGAAAATATCAATGATCTTATCCAAAATAGAAGTCCATAATGTATCATATATGACAAAAAAGCCTCACATATTTTCAATTCAATAATTAAAATTTTTTCAACCTCATAAATCAATCCATGTCCCAATCACAACCAACCTCACATTGAATTTTATGTTACTCTTCACTCAAGATAAATTGAATATTGAGTTATACTCATACTTGAAAATCACATGTATCACAATAGGTTTTTGAAAATTATCACTTCTCCACAGTGTGAAACTTGAAAATGAATTTAATCATAAGGGATTTAATTAAAGGATCAAATGATACGGTGGCTTAGGGTTGGTGGTTAAATGATTGAAAACGTTTCAGGATAGAAAGAGGAGGTTGGACTTTTAAGTACAATGCATGATTAAATAAAAGTAAAACACAGAAACTTCCTCTCTTAATCCCACATGAAAATGTGAAAAACAAAACCACCCCCTATTATGAAATGGTACATGATCCAAAAAGTGATTATAATTAATGATATCATCTAAGTTATCCTTTTTTTCAAAGCTCCAGAAATGCACAACTTTATTTTCTTTTTCTTTTTTTCATAGAGGATGATATGAAAATTGATTACAATGAATGAATGGAAATTCATGCCATTTATTTTTGAGAGGGACCTGAGTCATAAAAGAATTTACAATGAGGAATTAAATCTCATCTCTATTTTTTTTCTTTTCTTTTTTTGAAGGAGAAATGGATGAAACAAATAAAGCTCAATGAAATGACGACACATGCCCAATTCTCTTATGGTCTACTATCAAAAGTTTTGAAACACACCTCATATCACCAATAAATGATACACATCACAATGAACGCACAAAAAAGGCCCTTATTCCACACTCAAACTTGAAATAACCATGCAAAAATACAAAAAGTGCGAGTTGGTAATAAAAAATTGGCTTGTAATGTGGATTCAACCTATAAATAAATTCATGGAATCTAAGGGCTTACGAAGGTTGTATGTTAAGGTGGGTCTCAAGATAAAATGTGGCTAGCCAAAGTGATTACTCAATCATTATAAATACATTATATAATGACCCATACTTTACATACATGGTTATTACATCAAGAATTGAAGCATACTTATTACAACATATAACAAAACCATGAAAGGACCATATAGGTATAGTGTCTTTAGAAACTGGGAAACATAAACAATTGTTCCATAAATCATCTATGTTGTCTTCTATTTATTTCATCATATCTAGAGTCCCTTTTTGTCATATTCTACTTAATATCCTTATTCCTGACCTGGGGAAAAGATAACATACAAAAGGGTGACCTCAAATGCTCAGTAAGGGTAAACAGAAGAAATATCAGTCATATCATATTCATAAGAACATAACATTTTGAAAATCATATCCTATAAAAGAGGTCATAATATCATTTCGTGGGATAAATAATAATAATGAAAAGTAATCCCAAATAATCATAACTTAAAACATGAAACATTTTGGCATACAAACATAATCATAAAAAATCATTTCATATTAGTCAAAGCTCATTTTCAAGACCATCATAGAGGACAAAGTCCATTACTGAACCGAGTTCCTCCTCATTCCAGTCATGTATCACTGAACTGGTTTAACATTCCATTCTAGCCATGTCTATATCATGAGATATAAATCTATACCAAATGAATTGGAGGGAGATATAGGTCCCACCCATCCCATAATGAAACCATTCTTATGTGTGCCACAAAATCATAATTCATACATCATAGCATAACCCATGTAATAAAAATGGGATTCTTAAACTTCATGCCATCATAACATAATCCATATAAGATATAAGTACATCATAAAAATAATTCCATCATAACATAATCAAATCAATGTAAAAATAGGGATAGAAATAGATCCCCACATTATCTGAGATGGAAAATAATTTTTATATAACACTTGAACTCCATTATTGAGTAAAATTTCCTTTCTACTTCAAAAATATTTTTCCTTTCTTATCATATCATACAATTTTAACTAAAAGATGTTGATTATAAATAATCTTGAAAACTTGTAAAGGAAGCTTCATGTAAATAATGTTATATGAAATCATAAAAATCCATTCATGTTGTATAAGTTAAAAAAACATTCTTCTCGTACATTGGCTGAAAAAGACAAAAAGTACTTCATACGAAAAACGACAAAAGATTCCTTTCATATATTTTACTAAAAACTTTCCGAAGGGTAAAATTGGTTTTAAAAAATTTTAGGAGGATAGAAATAATATTACATATTGAGGAAACATGGATGTGGATGATAAATACACCCCAGTAAATACCAAAGTATAAACAATCTCGGCCTGAAATGAGATTGTGAAATTTTCCCTTACCTTAGGTCTGATATACTTCGTATGAATCCAAACATCTTACAATATGGTTTAAATAATTTTAATTGAATTATTACAGAATCATATTCATTGTTATGATATCATATATGGTCATATTTGTATCCTCTTAGTAGTAATATTTCATTGCTACTTGTTATTTGGGTGTTTATTGCTTTATGTTCTTATTCATGTTTTGTCGAATAAATTCTTATTCCTATTTATAGGATATAGATACATCATTTACAGAATGTTATTAGTGTAATATATATCATAATAATTCATTCGTTTCATTTATATAATCATTATTCAATGAAGATCATATAGAATGAGTCGCATCACATCGTGGAGATGGTAGGTCGTACGTACGCACGAGTGATGATATCGTTCCCATGATAATGGAATTATATTGATGTGTATGTATCATATTTTAGAATAAATACCACCTTACAATAATCGTATATAGTTATTTATTTACACCATTATACCCATCCATGTAAGGTGGTGGTGGAAAACATATTACACCACGACGTGGAGACAATATTTTGTACGTATGCACACGCGGTGATTTTGTTTACCGTAGGATGGATAATAAGTGAAATAGGGTTGTTTCATATCTATAATAACATATAATTATATGATGGATACTAATGTTATTACCTCATAATGAAACAACTAAAGAAGAGGGAGTAGAAGAAGAATGGAACTTGAAGAAAACGATAGAAGGTATTACCTCTTCTTCGAAGTGCCTCCATTAAACATTCACTTAGGGCACTAGAGTTGGTCTTTTGAGAAGACCAGTACCTCTAGTAGTTTCTAAGGAAGTGGGGAAGTGAAATGGTCAGGGGTTGGCCGATCTTGAAGGCTCAAAGTGTTGTGAGGAAGAGAGGGAGGAGGAGCTCTTTTACAAGGGAGGAGAGGGGCACCTCTAGAAAGTGTGAAAATATTTTTTATTATAAACTTTTCTTCGATTTAAAAAGGTCCAAAAATAATTAAAGATGAATATAAGATGACTCATGGTCTAAATAAAATCATCCAATCAGAATTGGACAGGTTTTGGAAAATATTTTAATCATTATAATCTTATTTATTAAATCATTTATTAATGAGGTAAATACTGCATCATTATTGTGTCATAAATAATTTAATTTATTTGATGTCTAAAAACTAAAAAAAATACCAACATGTAGGAAATATGTTTAGTTTTACAATGAATATTTATAGTTGAAATGATAATTTATATATCCCCTTATAAAAATTAATTACTAAAGGATTTTTGGTAATACCAATTTTGTCTTTACATTAAATTAATTAATCTAATGTGTCATTGTCTTTCATAAGTGGCTCCATGGGGTCCCACAATCTACCCAAGGATGCCCATGGTCGGACATTACCCATCCAATAAGGTTTGGACAAGTGTTAATGTAATTTTGAATTATTATAGTTTTCTTTTAACCATGAATTACCTTATTTACATTAAACCGTGGTAAATAAAATTAAAAAGTTACTATTCATCAAAAAAAAAATTTATCTAATTAAACCACATTTTACTCCTTGATATTAATTGTGTCTCTTGGATTTTTAAAATTCAACTAACAGATGCGGTAAAATTATGTTTTATGAACAATTGCAAAAGCTCCTAGGAGGTTGGTAAAAGACGGTGAAAAGTTCAATACAATTTTTTTATAAATCTAAAATTATTATAAAATGATTCCAATGAATTTAATTGAACTAATATAATTATTATATATCTATTTTTACCAAAAATAAATGTAAATAATATAAATTAATATTTAAATAAATATTCGGTTTTAACAAAAAACATAGTGTTTTCACTATTCATCAAAAATTGACGTTTTTCAGCAAAATACCAAAAATTTAGCCTAAGATATATTTGATATTCCGAATTCAATAATGATGTCTATTTTTCAAAATTCATAACATAGAAGTGGCATTAATTAATTTTAAATGTAATTCCCGTTATCAAAACAAATAGCGTGTTTTTAAGAAACAATAACTTTCAATAGATCATCACTTTTTTATGTCCAATTTCAAAGTGAAATTAATTATAATGACCAACATTGGATTAAATGATAAAAATATATTCTAATTACACTTTAAAACTAATTAAAAAGTTAATCTATCCATATAAATTATTGCAATGAAAAAAGTTGTTTTTATTTAAAATATAGCCTGTTTTTACTATTCATCAAAATATCAAAGTTACCAGAATAATATGAAAAATTTATCCAAAGTAATTTTTTATATCTTGATTGCAAAGAAGAAATTTATTTTTTCAAATTGACTTATAAACATGTAAAAAACTAGATTTAAAATGTGTGCGCCATCAAAAGGTGGTAAAACTGCATTTTTCGAAAAATAGTTCTTTTATCTGAAAAACTGATTTTGTTTTCATACCTCATTATAGAAAATGTGTAAGATGATTTATAATGTTATAAAATTTAAAATTTAGTTAATAGTATTCATAATGGCTATTTCATAATATTATAATAATATATCGTTGTTTAGTGAAACTCGTTATTGTGTATTACACACGCTATCGAGGAAGGTCGTGATTGCATGTAACGCAAGCCAAGCTAGTGTTGTGTGCAGTGAAAGATTACTTTGTATATGAAATAATACATAAAAAAATATAATTCTCATAAAATATCTGGGTGTTACATTCTACCCCCCCTTAAAATGAATTTCGCCCTCGAAATTCTTGACTTCGTAACAAACAGATAAGGATACCTCTCCCTCATCATATCCTTAAGCTCCCATGTAGCTTCTTCTAATTGGTGGTTCCTTCATAAAAATTTCACCAAGAGAATGGTCTTGTTCCGTAGAAAATTTTCACTACGATCCATAATCTTTATCGGCTGTTCTTCATAAGACAGATCTTTCTCCAGGGGTACAACTTCTGATCTTAGTACATGTAAAGGATCGGGTATGTACTTTCTCAGGAGAGATACGTGGATCACACAATGAACTTGAGAGAGATTTGGTGGAAGCTCCAATCGATAACATACCTTCCCAACACGATACAGTATTTCAAAAGGACCGATATGCCAAGGGCTCAGCTTTCTCTTCTTCCCAAATCTCATTACTCTCTTCCAAGGAGATATTCGTAAGAACACTTTATCACTATCTTCAAACTCTTGGCCTTTTATTCGATTGTCAGCATAAATCTTTTGCCGAATCTGAGCTGCTCTGATGTGTTGTTGAATAGATCATACATTTTCTGCCATCTCATCAACAAGATTAGGTCCTAATAGCTTTCTATCCCCAACTTCATCCCAGCAAGTTGGTGTTCAGCATTTCTTTCCATAGAGAGTTTCATAAGGAGCCATCTGAATACTGGAGTGAATGCTATTATTATAGGAAAATTCCACCAAAGGTAGGTGTTGATCCCAAACACCTTATAAATCCATACATTAAGCTCTTAACATGTCTTCTAGAGTTTGAATTGTCCTCTCAGATTGGCCGTCTGTTTGAGGATGATAAGCAGTGCTAAAACTCAACTCTGTATCTAGAGTTTGCTGTAGACTTCGCTAGAACTTCGAGGTAAACCTCGGATCCCGATCAGATATAATGGAAAGTGTTACTCCATGAAATATTACCACTTACTTTACATATATCCTCATAAGCTTATCTAGAGACAAATCATCCCTAATAGCAATGAAGTGTGCTGACATCGTAAGACTATCAACTATAACCCAGATAACATTATTGATATTGGATATTTTAGGAAGTCCAGTGACAAAGTCCATAGTGATGTTTTCCCATTTCCTTTCTGGTATGGGTAATATTTGTAACATCCCTTTCGACTTCAGTCTCTCAGCTTTAACTTGCTGACAAACCAAGAATCGAGAGACATATTCAGCCACATCTCGTTTCAGGACATCCCACCAGAAGTACTCTTTCAAGTCCCTATACATCTTCATGCTTCTAGGATTAATAGAGAATAAAGAACTATGAGCTTCATCCAGAAACTCCTTCTTTAATTCGGGGATTGGAGGAACACAAACCCGATTCCTGAACCTTATTATCCCATTACAATCGAGGTTGAATTCAGGAACATTTCTTACATTCTTTTGCAACTCTACATCTTCTTTTTATGCCTCTTTAATCTTCACATGTATAGATGGTTGACCATTCATTTGAGAAAGATAATATTTTTCCATTTCTATTATAATTCCATGATCCATCCTTTGTAAGTCCATAAATATCGGATCTTTATTGATCCTAATCATGGATAAGCTATCATGGTCTTGTCGACTTAATGCGTCTACCACCTTGTTTGCTTTCCTAGGGTGGTAATGAACTGAGAAGTCGTAATCCTTAATCAGCTCCAACCAACTTCATTGGCGTATATTGAGCTCCTTTTGTGTGAAAATATACATTAAACTTTTGTGATCAGTATAAATATCACACCTTTTACCATAAAGACAATGCCTCCAAATCTTTAATGCAAAGATTACCACAGCTAACTCCAAATCATGGGTTGGGTAATTTTGCTCATGAATTTTCAACTATCGTGGGGCATAAGCTATCACCATATTGTTTTTCATGAGAACACACCCCAATCCCTTCTTGGATACGTCACTATAGATCAGAAACATTTCTCCACTATAAGGCAATGTGAGCACAATTGCACTGCATAACCTTCTTTTCAATTCCTTGTAATTTTCATCACACACCTCCATCAACACGAACTTAAATCCTTTTTGAGTAAACCTGGTGAGTGGATTAGATAATCGTGAGAATATTTCACAAAACATCGATAATATCCATCCAAACCAAGAAAACTTCGGATCTTAGTTATTTTTGTTGGTCTCAACCATCTTTCAAAAACCTCTTTTTTTGCTGGATCCACAGATATCCCCTCTTTTGAGATTATGTGACCCAAAAATGAAACCTTTTTAAGCCAAAATTCACACTTGGTAAATTTGGCATAAAGCTTCTCCTTTATCAGGGTCTTCAATACAATTCTCAAGTGATCTTCATGTTCTTCCTTGATCTTTGAATAGACAATAATATCATCTATAAAGACTACCAAAAACTGATCAAGATAGTCTATAAAGACTCTATTCATCATATCCATGAAGATAACAGGGGAATTCGTATGACCAAATGGCATCACAATAAATTTATAGTGTCCATACCTTTTACAGAAAGTCTTCTTTGGTATATCATCCCTTTTGACCATTAATTGATGATACCCTAAATGAAGATCAATCTTGAAAAAGTATTGAGCTCTGCATAATTGGTCAAATAAGTCATCAATGCGTGGGAGAGGATATTTGTTCTTGATCGTGATCTTGTTAAGTTCTCGATAATCAATGCAGAGTCTCATTGATCCTTCTTTCTTCTTAAAAAACAGAACAAGTGCTCCCCAAGGCGACCTACTAGGGCATATGGATCCTTTATCAATATTCTCTTTGAGTTGCTTCTTCAATTCTACAACTCAATTGGGTCCATTCTATAAGGTGTCTTTGAAATATGCAAAGCACCCGGTATGAGTTCTATTGAAAACTCAACTTCACGATTTGGTGGAAGACCCGGAAATTCCTCCAGAAAGACATCATCAAACTCCCATACAATGGGAATATTCTTAATCATGAGTTTCTCTCCAACCATTTGAGATAAATAACCTTCATTTATTGGAATCAAGACTCGTAAGATGGGAGAAATTTCCTCTGGAAGGTTATATTCATCCTTGCATCAATAGACGATCATAGATTGATCTGGAATATAAAATGGGATTTCCCTTCTTTGGAAATTGATTTGATCTTCGTATAATGAAATCCAATCCATGCCAAGAATCACATAAAATTCCATTATAAGAAGGATCACAAGATTTTCAGGAAGCACTTTCCCACAAACTTAAATCGGAGAAGAATTATAAACTTTTGATGCAACTGTTGTGCCATTAGGAGTTGTCACAGCTAACTCAACATCTACTTATTGAAGTAATATGGCGATAACCATAAAAAATTATTCAGAAATAAAATACTGGGTGGATCCAGAATCAAATAAAACATTTTCTACTTTAGAGTGGATGGTAAGTGTACTTTTCACCACTTCATTATCGTACTCCATGTCGCTGATAGTAATTGTATGTGAATTTCCTTTGCCTTTGGCCTTAAGAGTTTGTTGACGTCGATCATCATCAATAACCCTTGAATTTGGGCATTGATTGGCATAATGCCCCATCTATTTGCACTTGAAATATTGAAGTGTAGGAGGTGAATTTTGTGTATTTATTTCATTTTTCACATCATTTGACATCTTCTTCCCATTATTTCGATATTCAACTTCCTGATGAACTTCTTTTCCACCCTTAAATCATTTGGTTGTCCCTTTAAGATAATTCTCTCCATGTTTATTTCAACAATTTGAGCATAAAGGAAAACTCATCTTCTTTTCAGTGTGGTCTTTAGATTTTCCTTTGAATTCCATTTTTCTCTTCTTATCAAGCCCATATGACTGATGGGTTACTCCAATCTCCATCTCATCCTTGAGAGCACATCGAACTATTTCCTCGTAGCTATTGAAGTCCCTTATGGATAAAACCCTTCTAAGACTTGGTTTTAAGCCACTAAAAAATTGATCGATTTTACTCTCAGGTTGTATAATAATCCTGGAAGCGTACCTTGCAAGTCTTGTAAAATTAGCTTCGTAGGTACCAACCAATTCATCATCCTTTTGCTTCAGTTCAAGGAACTCCTTCTCCATCTTTGTTCGGAGAATATGAGAAAAGTACTTATTGAAAAATAAGTTCTTGAACTCATCCCATTCCATGGACTCAATTTCATCTTTTTGCCTCGTATTCTTGATAAGATTCCACCATTGATCAGCATCACCATCCAAACAATACACTGCAAAGATGACTTTGTCATGTTCAAAACATTGTAGAACTAAAAATATCTTTTTAGTGGTACTAATCCATTGTTCTTCTAATAATGGATTAGAAAACCCGCTGAATGAAGTTGGACGCTGCCTCATGAAGGATTCAACAGAATGTTTCTCCTTCCTTTGCTTGTTTGGAAGTTCTGAAAGGTTAATAGCTTGAGAAAGTTGTGTGAGCATGGCTATAATATTTTTCATTCCAGATCCCATAACATTTGGTTTCTTAGGGGGACAATCATTGCATTTCCCATCACATTTAGCATTAACACGGTTCTTTCGGGTTCTAACAGTTGACTAAAACCAAGAAGCATAGTGTTAGAAACACTAATCATAATAGGAAAACCACATATTCAGGAATAAAATTTCACACTTGAGGTCTTATAATAGGTTGTTTATGTCCATTTCTAAAACACTAAGATTGTGTTCTACGCTGAGACTTATCCTTAGGGTTCTTTCTAAGGCTTTCACATCCTAGTTTCCAAAGGTTGACTATACCTTTCCTCTGATACCAACTATAACGACCCATACATTACATACATGGTTATTATATCAAAAATTGAAGCATACTTATTACAACATATAACAAAACCATAAAAGGACTGTATAGGTATAGTGTCTTCAGAAACTGGGAAACATAAACAACTGGTTCATAAATCATCTACATTGTCTCCCATTAATTTCATCATATCTAGAGTCCCTTTTTAGAATATTCTACTTAATATCCTTCTTACTGACTTGGGGAAAAGAAAACATAAAAAAGGGTGAGATCAAATTCTCAGTAAGGGTAAACAAAAGAAATATCATTCATATCATATTCATAAAAAAATAACATTTTGAAAATCTTAACCTGGAAAAGAGGTCATAATATCATGTCATGGGATAAATCATAATAATGAAAAGTAATCCCAAATAATCATAATATATAACATGAAAATTTATGGAATAAACACATAATAATATAAAATCATTTCATATTAGTGAAGTCTCATTGCCAGGACCATCATAGAGGATAAATTCCATTACTGAACCAAGTTCCTCCTCGTTCCAGTCCTGTATCACTGAACCAGTTTAACTTGTTGTTACAGCCATGTCTATCTCATGAGATATAAATCTTTACCCAATGCATTGGAGGGAGATATAGGTCTCACCCATCTTATAATGAAACCATTCTTATGTGTTCCACAAAATCATAATTCATACATCATAGCATAACCCATGTAATAAAAATTGGATTCTTAAACGTCATGCCATCATAACATAATCCATATAAGATAAAAGAACATCATAAAAATAATTCCATCATAACATAATCAAATCAATGTAAAAATAGGGATAGAAACATAACCCCACATTATCTTAGATGGAAAATAATTTTGATAAAACACTTGAACTCCATTCTTGAGGAAAATATCTTTTCTACTTCAAAAACATTTTTCCTTTCTTAACATGTCATACAATTTTAAACTAAAATAAGTTGATTAAAAATAAAAATGAACACTTGTAAAGTAAGCTTCATGGAAATAATGTTATATGAAATCATAAAAATCCATTCATTTTGTATAAGTTAAAAAAACATTCTTCTCGTACATTGGCCGAAAAAGTCAAAAAAGTACTTCGTACAAAAAACGACAAAAGATTCATTTCATATCTTTTACTAAAAACTCAACGAAGGGTAAAATTGGTTTTAAACAATTTTAGGAGGATATAAATAATATTACATATTGAGGAAACATGAATGTAGATGATAAATACACCCCAGTAAATACCAAAGTACAAACAATCTCAACCTAAAATGAGATTGTGAGATTTTCCCTAACCTTAGGTCCGATATGCTTCGTATGAATCCAAACCTCCTATAATATGGTTTAAATAATGTTAATTGAATTATTACATAATCATATTCATTATTATGATATCATATATGGTCATATTTGTGTCTTCATAGCAGTAATATTTCATTGCTACTTGTTATTTGGGTATTTATTGCTTTATGTTCTTATGCGTTTTTGTCGAATAAATTCTTATTCCTCTTTATAGGATATAGATACATAATTTCCAGAATGGTATTAGTGTAACATAAATCATATTAATTTATTCATTTCATTTATATAATCATTATTCAATGAAGATCATATATAACGAGTCAAATCACTTCATGGAGACGATAGTCCGTACGTACGCAGAAGCGATGATATTGTTCCCATGATCGTGGAATTATAATGAAGTGTTTGTATAATATTTCATAATAAATACAAATTTACAATAATCATATATAGTTATTTATTTACACCATTATACTCATCCATGTATGGTGGTGGTGGAAAACATATTACACCACGGTGTGGAGACGGTATTTTGTACGTACGCACGCGTGGTGATTTTGTTTACCGTAGGATGGATAAGAGGTGAAATAGGGTTGTTTTATATTCATAATAATATAGCAGTATATGAGGGATACTGATGTTATTACCTCATAATGAAACTACTAAAGAAGAGGGAGTAGAAGAAGATTGGAACTTGAAGAAAATTGTAGAAGGTATTACCTCTTCTTCGAAGTGCCTCCTTTAAACTTTCTCTTAGGGCACCAGAGTTGGTCTTTTGAGAAGACCAGTACCTCTGGTCAGTTTCTAAGGAAGTGGGGAAGTGAAATGGGCAGGGGTTTCCCATGCTTGGAGGCTCAATGTGGTGTGAGGAGGAGGGGTAGGAGGTGCTCTTTTATAAGGGAGGAGAGGGGCACCTTTGGAAAGTGTGAAAATATTATTTTATTATAAACATATCATCGGTTTCAAAAGGTCAAAAATCATTAAAGATGAAGATAAGATTAATCAAGGTCGAAATAAAATCATCCCATTAGAATTGGACATGTTTTGGAAAATATTTTAATCATTATAATCTTATTTATTTAAATCATTAATTAATGAGGTAAATACTGCCTCATTATTGTGTCATACATAATTTAATTTATTTAATGTCTAAAAATTATAAAAAAAATACCAACATGTAGGAAATAGTTTTAGCTTACCAATGAATATTTATAGTAGAAAATATAATTTATATATCTTCTTATAAAAAATAATTACTAAAGGATTTTTGGTAATGCCAATTTTGTCTTTACATTAAATTAATTAATCTAATGTGTCATTGTATTTCATAAGTGGCTCCATGGGGCCTCAAAATCAAACCAATGATGTCCATGGTGGGACATTACTCAGCAAATAAGGTTTGGACAAGTGTTAAGGTAATTTTGAATTATTATAGTTTTCTTTTTACCATGAATTACCCTATTTACTTTTAACTGTGGTAAATAAAAGTAAAAAGTTACTAATCACCAAAAATTATTTTTATCTAATTGAACCACATTTTACTCTTTGATATTAACTGTGTCTCTTGTATTTTCAAAATTAAACTCACATAAGCGGTAAAATTATGTTTTATGAAGAGTTGAAAAAACTCCAAGGAGGTGGGTAAAAGACGGTGAAAAGTTCAATACAATTTTTTATAAATCTAAAATTATTATAAAATGATTCCAATGAATTTCATTGAACTTATATAAGTATTATTCATCTATTTTGACATAAAATAAATATAAATCAAATAAATGATTATTTAAATAAAAAAGTTAGTTTTAACCAAAAACTCAGTGTTTTCAATATTCATCAAAAATTGAAGTTTTTCAGAAAAATACAAAAAATTCAGCCTAAGCTATATTTGATATTCCAAATTCAAAAATGATGTCTATTTTTTAAAATTAAAAACATGGAAGAGGAAATAATTATTTTTAAATGTAATTCCCTTTATCAAAACAAATAGCGTGTTTTTAAGAAACAATAACTATTAAAAGATCATCACTTGTTTATGTCCAATTTCAAAGTGAAATTAATTCTAATGACCAATCTTGGATTAAATGGTAAAAATATATTCTAATTAAATTTTATAAAAATTAAAAAGATAATATAGTCATATAAATTATTTCCTTGAAAAAAGTTGTTTTTAATTAAAATATAACATGTTTTTACTATTAATCAAAATATGTAAGTTACTAGAATAATATAAAAATTTTATCCAAAGTAAATTTTTATATCCTTGTTCCAAAGAAGAATTTTATTTTGTCAAATTGAAGTTATAAACATGTAAAAAACTAGTTTTAAATGTGTGCTACATCAAAAGGCGGTAAAACTACATTTTTTGAAAAATACTTCATTTATCCGAAAAACATATTTTGTTTTCATACCTCATTTTAGAAAATGTGAAAGATGATTTCTAATGTTATAAAATTTAATATTAAGCTAATACTATTCATAACGGATAGTTCACAATATTATAATAATATATCGTTATTTAGTGAAACTCGGTATTGCATTCTACACACGCTATCGTGGAAGGTCGCGATTGCGTGTAACGCAAGCCAAGATAGTGTTTTGTGTAGTGAAAGATTAATTTCCGTATGAAAATATACATAAAAAATATACTTCTCATAAAATATCAGGGTGTTACATACTCCATGAAATACAAAGCTTCGAAAGAGAATTATTCACAAATTTTGGTTCTCACACAAAATTCATGTTTCCCTCAAGAAAGTGTTGGTATTAGGAAGAATATAAAAAAGTAGTTTATAATACCTCATAGGATTGGAAAAATATTTTGAGTTAGTGTTTCATGGTCATAGATTTCAAAAATCAGTCAAACTCAAAAAAATGATTGATAATCCAATTCAAGAAAAATGTTTTCACATCAACAATCATTTAAAATCCACTATTTCATAAATCATTTCAACTCTTTCAAAATAAATTGATGTGTGAAAACTGATAATAATATTCATTAAAGCTCAAAAATCCTAAAAATATAATAAACAAAAATGAAAAGCACACAATAAGAACTAAGCATGTTGACACTCCCCCACACTTAAATTTAACTACCCCTTAGTTCAACTAAACAAAATATAAATATAAAGGGAGAAAACCAAAGGGAAGGAAAGATACAACATGACATTATTATAGATGTGGATGCCTTGAGTTAAGCTCATAAAATCAGCCAATTTAAAACTACAAGAATGTAATTAAAATACAAAAGAAAAATAAATAAAAATTATGAGAAATGCACAAGAAAAGTGATAATTCTTAGATTAGACCCGCAAGAGGGTGCTAGGTTTTTACTGCCCCTAGTCAGGTAGTTTCAATAGATTATCCCCAATTAGAAGGTGGGTGTGGTTTCATTGAGATGAACCACCACATGTGAGTTTTCCCGATATCCATGAGTAAACCATGAAAGTAGAGAACCCCAAAAAAGATAAGAAAGTTCTCAACCCCTGAGAAAGAATAAAGAAGAACTTTGAGGTTCGAAGTGGGAGGGAATAAAAGATAAGGGTGCTCCCTGTTAACTTAGGTGGTGTCCTCCTCTATATGGTATGAAATATTTTTTGAAGAGGTAGTCGCACCACCATCTTCTCTAGCTCTTCTTCTTCTTCAATCACAACCACATCAGTGTTCTCTTCTTTAACATCCACAGTATGCTCTATTTCTACTGTATCATAAATTTCAAAGGAAGATATGTCAGAAAACAATTTAGCTTGAATAAGGTTAAAACATGAAGAATTAATAAAGAAATATTCAATTTCATGTAATTCATCTTGGTAATTGATCTCTTTAGGCATGACCATTGGAAACTCAATCTCAGCAGGTGTGTCTTCTTTATTATCTTCCAAAGCAAGAGATAAGAAAAAAAGTGTTTGATGTTTCAAAATCAATTATGGGAAGATCATGTTTCAAGTTATCTTCAACAGAGTTATTCCAAGATTCTTCCAAAAATATGTTGACCTCCCATCAATGCCTTAGTTTGAATGTGTACTTCTGGAACCAACTTGAGCAATGTTTGTGTGTGGGATGATGTGATTAGTTACATTAGATGTTCTTTCTCACCCACCTTAGGTTCTTTAACATAAAACATTATTGGTTAAATCAATTCCACCACTCGTTATAGTTCAGGTTCTGGCTAAGGTTCGGATTGATCTTGGTATGTGCATACATATTCACCAATCCATTCAATTTGGCTCTCCAGATTTTTAACATTATCACTAATCCTTTGAAATTGAGCATCAAGTTCATTGCAAACATTTCCTGGCACCTGAGATTGTTCACTCCATGAATAAAAATTTGAATTGAAAGACATTATGAACAAAGAATATTTTTTTAGTTTTTGAAATTTATGATTTTTTATTGTTTTTTTAATGAAAGAAAAATTATTTACACAATGTGAATAAAAAATAGTGAATGAAAACCACGTGGCTCCCCATTAACGGCCCAATTTGATGAAGTGTTGTCGTGTGCGCTCTCAAAAATATTTATAACTATGTGTAGCACAAGGTCTCACCTAGGTCATTCTCTTGAGGAGCCTTTTGCTGTTAATCACTTAGTAATTCTAATTCAATATATATATATATATGAAATAAAATGACCAGAAATGAGTTTTTGGAATTGAAAATGAAAAAGTAAAATTAAACATGAAAATGTAATGTAAACATAATAAATGCAAACAGAATGATGCATAAAGAAAGAAGATATTCCCGAGAGAATCACCCAGATTAAACCTTCATCGTCTCATTATTAGATTCAATTTTAATTAATAAAAACACTCCATTTTATGTTTGAATATCCTCTTTTATATGTGGTTGTGAATATATAGTGCTCTCAACGATCTCCGAGAGACCGCACATCCACCTCCTCGATCGAGGGTAAATATTATAAAAGAGAAAGTTAAGTCTCGGGTGGTATGCGGAGACACAAAGGCTCCTTACCGACGAAGATCCCCCTCGACCTAACTCAAATTAAAAAGGAAAAAAATTAATATGAATGTGGAAAGACTTGGGTTTAACCTTGGATTGATCTCCCGAGATGTTCCATGGGTTAGCTACTCATGATCACAAGTAGAACAGATCACGGTGGAGAAGAATGGTGTGGAAGAACAAAACATAAAAAAATGAGAATGAGATGAAGAAGAGAAAAATATATTAAAAATTCATAATACTATTAAAATGGAAATAAACTATAAAACAATGGAAAATGGCCACAAAGAAGTGCCAATTCTTTGAGAATTGGCGAGGATACATATTTATAAGGAGATGAGGTGAAAGAATTCTCTCCAAAATAATCCTCCAAATGATTCCATGAGGATGTCCCAATTAATAGAAGATTTTGTAACCGGTTTATTAATAAAAGATGTTAAATAATGTCTTCTACATTCACCCTCCAATTATTAGATTTATTTTCCATCATATTTAGGAGTTATGACCAATTTCATCCAAGACATTTAATCTGTCCATTTGACTCACCAAATTTTCAATTCTTCAACTTCCTGTGATATTATTTCCCTCCAAAACAAATATTTACACGTTTCTTCCTTAAAAAAATATGTTCCAAATTTAATTTCACGTCTCTACACAAAATATGAGCCATTTTTTATTATGTGTCTCGATTCTATGAATTTATTACCCAATTGAACCGTTTCTGCCTAGTGAGATGTTTCATCTTCCACATGTTGTGAGCATTCCCATAATGCCTTAATGAGGGTATTTTTACTTGAAATTAATCAATAACTCTACATATTGAATCCTATTTACTTTATATCTGGAATAAATGCATTTGGAGGTGTTTTCACTGTGTTATTCATATGATATGTCGGTGGTTCCCATTCTGTCCGCCCGGAAAACTCTTCAACTTCATTTAATTTTTACAGCCACTGGATGATCAATTCAGCCCCTGGTTCAGAAGAAAAAATGAAGGAAATTAAATAAGGATTCTATAAAAATTTTAATCATAATTTTTGAAATATATTTAATGGGAAATGATTGAATTACCCCTGTGAAAAAAATCTGTTAAAATTTCCAAATTTGGCCATTTTTGCATTTATTCTCAAAATAACACTAAAACCTAAAAATGTGATAATTACCCATACAATAACACTATGGTGAGATTATAAAAAATGAATTATAGTTTTAAATATATGAAAAGTTTATCTTAATTAGGACTCAAAAATAAAGTTAATGTTTGGAGTAATGATTTCATTCCCTCACATCTGTTATATGCGGATGATATTATTTTAATTTGGAAATACTGAAAGAGAAATAAGTCTACCATTCGGATCTGTATTTGAATTATAAGGAAGAGTTTGAGAAAGCTTTTAGTTTGGGAAAATATTTTATGTGTATTGGATATTTTTTATAAGTGGTTAAGAAGAACATGATCACTTGGAATTTTGGAGTGAAAAGGTTATCCCACCCATTTAACTATCTTGGTGTTGTATTATTTTAGGGAAAAGAGAAAATCCAATTTTCTAGAGGAATTAATTATGGAATCATCAATAAATAGGGTATATATAAATGTATTTCCATGAATGATGTTTTGAGGGTTTTCCTTTTTAATTCATTCATCACAACCAAATATTCCTACTCATTCTTTATATATATGTGGCTAATGTGTCTCATTATGTAGCTACACCATATTATTATAAACATCATTGGGATTGAGTCTATTAATAAATTAAAACTAATGACCATTTCTTGGAATGAGTGTTTCAATCCCTTTGAAATGGAGGAGGTTTATAGTATCAAAGATAATAAAATCATCAATTATGGATTGGTTGGTATGTTCACATGGAATATGCTAACCACTAATGATCCCTCCTGTGAATTATTAATAAAAATGTTCCAGGGGAGGCAAATTGATGGATGTTCATGCTATCTTGGATCATTTTTATGGCCCCCAATAAGAGACTATTATAATTATATTACCCAAAAATAGTAAATGGATGGAAAGCATGAAATATGACCTTAATTGTTAGTGAACCTATTTCCTTGACCAAATACTGAAATATAGTCTCTTTATTCCTTCTAATATAATGTGGATGACAATTGAAAAACAACTATCTCATAATAGTGTTGATTTCATCCCATTATATATTACAATCAAAATGTGAAATCACGTATTTATGGATATTGATTTTATGGTGTGGAAGCCTAATAGGAATTGGCAGTTCACTTCTATGGACTACAATAAGATCAATAGTGGGTGTTCAACCATGATACCATCACTGTAGTAAAAGTTCATAGTTAACTTCATAAATTCTGCAAGGATAAACTACCTATATAGAATCTAGAGAAAGATGTTACCTATACAGGATCAAATTTGTATTGCTGGATAATACATATTCCAATCCTACCATATCTATTTAAAAGATGAAGAAACTATCCAAAATCTATTCATCAACTATGATTTTTGAATAGAGCTATGGAATTATTCTTCCAAAAGGGTTGCCCTTGTTTTTGTATGAAATTCTTCATCTTGAATAACACACATCTTTCCTCAGTGACACAGAATAGAGTGACTAGATCATGCACCAACTATTACATAATTGCATCGGTTTGGAAGGTAATAAATGAGAGGTTATTGGTATATAGATCACCTTGTATATATGATGTTAAATGGGACTTTATTAACAAGTGTATGTTGATACAAGAGTGCATCTGGGTGTGATGCATAATAGTGTGTCTGCTATGAGTAATTGTTGATTTTTTTGAGTTAAAGGATGATCAATGTATCCCTAGTTTTGTAATCATTGAAATGGATTACCTCAATTGTATTGTGGCTCAAGTCCGACCTTGATGACGTGTCCTCGGCAATGTTAGGTCCTTTGAGTTGTGGAGGTATCTTCTAAACTCATCGTGGGTTTGTCAGAGGTTGTTTGAACATTAATTTTAAATAATAACAACATATGATGCTAAATTATGGGAAATGATATACGATATCAAACATGTTGTCCAACACTTGAAGACTACTTTGTGAATTCATACATTCTCTAAAAATGATGTCATTGATCTTAAAAAAGAACTAGAAATGTCCCATGGAGACTCCTACCCAATTGTATTGAGTTTATTAACCATGTAAACATGCATAACCTGAATGTCTCCCATGAATATAGATAATCCCATTAGGTTCTATATATTCTATCAAAGAAGGTTATCTAGGAAACCAATTTGATTCAGGCCTTCAATGCTCCTAAAATTTTCTATGATTAGATTGAGGATGATATGAATTGGGTGGTGCATTCATGTCTTTGTAACCACCCCTACAATGACTTAACTTGTATGGTTTACCTATTTTATCAATAAATTTTAGCTTCTTCTTTTTTCGGATCCGGAATCATATTATTATATGTTCTAAAATATTTCATGAGCAGTATGTCATGAAAAATCATTATTAAAAGCATTTAAATTAGGCATACAATAGATTGCATTAATGGAATTTCCATTAAATTAAAAATATATAATATGTTAGGATTTAATCTTCCATCATATTCTTTTTTATGGGTTATAACCTTACATTAACATTTTCCAAATAAGATATCTTATGGAAAATAGAAATTTAGACATGCAATTCATTCAATATGAATAATTATAACAATTAATAAAAGAATGTCATGGCTAAAAATTTCCATTGGAATAATTTTTCAAACAATATTCAATCTAAAAATAAATCAATATTTGAAATCATTTTGTATTTCATAAAGTAAAAACATTTTTTAAAATAATTAACAATAAGTATAAAGTCCCCTATAATAAAAATTCTTGGTTAGAGTGAGGGATAATGGAAAAACAGTGGGGGTAAATTTCATTTTAAAAATTATATTGTTAAAATAAATCATTAATTAGAAAATAAAATGATTTTAAAAAGAGAAAGTATATTTAGTACTGAATTCTTTTAAAATATTGTATATAAATTCAATTTTTATAAAATTGAGAATAAATAATTTTATAAAACGAGTAATCATAGTTGAAAAAAATGAATAGAATTTATGAAATTTATTTGAATCGTGACTATAATGATGAAATATATAATGCTAATAGAATAGAATCATGAGTTGATTAAGATATTTTTACTATATCTGAAATATCCCCTATGTCTCTACCCCTCAGTTTGAGTGATTTTTATAATTATTACCTATTATTATTTTAATGGAAACTGTAGAACAAACGTCCATTGTTTTTAAAATAAAATCAAGATCCTCTTCAATTATTTTTGACAACTTCCTAATAACTATATCCCTTTCCTTTTTGCAGTTATGATACAAAACTTATCCCAAACTTTTCATGTTGTGGGAAAATTTCGCTCCCATCTATTATTCCCACTATGTGAATGTGTGGTGTGAATAGAGAGATATTCTTAAAGAAAATACAATACAAAAATAGTCTTCTATATCTATAGATATAAGGAAAATATTTTAAAAGAGAGATATAGATAGAGGGATTTAAAGGGATTAGTGACATTGTGATTTGCAAATAGATAGAGGATATTAAGAGGAGGTCATAAATAATACTGGAAATTAAGGGTTGAATAAAGTGTGGAGTTTTCATAAAATTAAATTTATTAGAACCATGAACTGATGATCCTATATTTATCACCTCAAGAAATCATGGTATTTTATTTAATTACATAGATTGAACCAGAGAATAAATTTGATTAGTGGGAGCTTAATTAACTATCATAAATACAGCCTCATAGATCCTCCCCATAATCCACCATATTAATGTTTGCCTCCATTGGGTAGACAATGTCTTAGTTAGAAATCCATACATTCTACCTACTTCTGTATGTGGTCCACTGGATACCTAAAAGATAAGGCGAATTTTTTATATGCCATCATCCTTCTGGGGGAACAAAAATAGCTATCCAAGTATTATATCTACAACCTACATCAAAAGGATCCACATAAACTTTAATAAATGGTCTTATACAATTTATATAAAATGATTCCATGATCATGGGGCCTGATAATATATATTTCCATGATTTTAGTAAGAAATACAATATGTATTTAAATTATTGTTGATAGATGATCTTAGAGGATGGATATTAATATGGATTTAATAGTTTGTAAAATGAATACTTCATTATGGTAATTACAAATATTTCTCTGATTATAATTTAATATTTCAAATATCATTTGTGATTTTGATATATATATATATGAGTTGATTTAATCAAGTACATTATATTTTATTCTTGATTTGTTTATTATATATAAATGATTCCTAAAACATTATTAGTTATTACATTACATCATAGTGGTTGTTTTTTCCTGATAGAATGTTTCTTTTTACCTTTAAAAGTAAATATTTACCTTATATATATTGATACCACCACACTAGAACACGACTTTTTCAATTTTCAACTGAATAATGTGATGACTTATTAGATTCCACTTCAAAAAATTTGATGTTGTCTGACACTGATCAATATATATATATATTTTTGGTCTGCCCGTGGAAGAGCTATTAGTGGTTCCCTAATATTAATCAAATTCGAAAAACAAAATCTTATAATATCCTAAAATAAAAAGGAAACTTTGTGACATTCACAAAATTTTTAGGTACATCACAAGAAACAATTGTCTTGATTTTCTATAGACCAAGCATCACTCACTACAAAGACAATACATAACCAAGGTAATAAACCATGTGTACAAAAAATATACCCTAATAAAACATTAAATAATGTGTATTTTCTAAATTAATTTTGAATCAATCTTAACATGTTTTGTTGGACCCTTATCTAACATCAAGTATATGATGTTGTTGTCTCAGAAAAACACCGCAAAATAATACAGGAATAAATAGAGCAAAAATTTCATGAGTCTTATACAAAAAGATATGGATTTATTATAAATTAATAACGTAAACATAATATTATTAATCTCATAGAGACAACTAAAAAAAGTTATATACATATAATTCTCCTTCACCCTCATTTGATGATATCCACAAAATATATTGATATTTATAAATTAACATTCTATCTTCTATTGATAGGGTAAATAAATTAATCTATAAATGGGATAATTTTATTCATTAAATCCTATTTCATTTCCCATTATTATGGGAAAATCCTCATAATAATTTTTTCCTTTATATAGAATAACACGGGAGAACTTTACAGTGGCATACTAGTATTGAATAAACCCATTTACATCAAATTATCTCTCTAAAAACCCATATCCCATAAAATAAAATGTATAATAAGAAAATTATATATTATAACCTATAATAAATTATTTTTAATCACTATCTAATAGTGAATATTGAGTTTATATGGGAAGGGTTAGAACAACATATGGAAAAAACATCTTAAAACTCTTATTAAACTTATGGAATCACATCTTCATAATACTCCACATAGAACAATGTAACCATTTAGGAATGATAATACAAAGGTTCCAAAAACATATGATCCTTCTGATGGTCAATTTCACTAATTAATACAACATACTAGACTTCAACATCCAAAAAATATAGTGATAATTTAAAATAGACCATTGACCACAACTATGGATTTTAACTACTACTTGATAAGAATTTCACCTTACCATTGAATATATAATAAGAGGAAACAAATTGAGAAATATTGTCAACCCATTATTATTTCATAACACCATAACACATAAATGATAATATAACACCCTTAAACTAGAAAATTCAACTCAAATGTAATTGGAACCCTCTCCACTGTGATTTTAAAAGTATTGACTAATTGAGGTTCCATGATACAATGAGAAGATCGTGAATAAAATTGTAAAAATGGTAGAAGATAAAAAATGGTACTTTGGATTATAATATCCCTAGATGAAAATATCTTTATTTTAAATCATTTACATTATATAAATATTAAAAAATTTAAACCATCTCACAATCCCAAGAAGAGAAGTTTTAGTTTCTTTGGGGACTACATACAAAAGAATCATATTCTAAAACATTTGAGAACATTTCTAAAAGATTAAGTAACATTAAAATCTCATCTGGGCATTTTATATGTTATGATAATCATAGTAACCTAGGGTGTAAAATAATAAGAAATAGGTGAGCTCAAACTCTATATAATGGAAAAAATACCTACATTCCCTCAAGATATATATCATATGAAAATGATAAATGTGATAAAGGGAGAAACATATTATTCAAATAAAAATAGAATAATATGAGTTTTCAATATATCATGAGATGTGGGCATGATATCTCAAATAAAGAAACATATATCATGGATTTTTTTGGAATCGTGTGATAATAATATTGATCCATGTGAAATAATCATTGGTATTTGGCATAGAAATGTAATATTACCCTAAGATGTAGAATTATTGTAAACAATTCCAAAAACATTAGAATATGGTTTCATCATAATAGGGCCATATCTAATACATCTTGACCTTTATGTAATGAGCATAATCATAGAAGGATCATCCTTTAATTTATGATAATATCTATAATGTCCAAAACTACATTACATCATATAATATAAAACGTCAACCAATGTATTGGAGGATGATATAATACCCCAACTATCATCATCCAAACATATTTATACAAAATAAGATACCAATAATTCATCATATTATTAAAACTCATATGATGAAAATGGGGCTAATATCATATTAAAATGTATAACATAACGTTATATCAAAATTTGATTGGTTGATACTAAACTTTCAATCACCTAAAATGTGTTTTTAATCAATAAATATAGAAGGTGATTCATGAATCATGAATCAATATGATTTATATCAATTAAGAAAAAAAAGAAGTGAAACCACAAAAATTAGATTATACATAATGATTTATAACATTGTTATATAGAGATGAAATTTTGAATCGCTTTCAAAAAATCATTTTAAAAATATCACCTAAATAGGAAACCATTTTGATAGTTTCAGAAATATATTAATTAGAACCAGAATAATATATGTGGTGAAAATTTATTCTTACAAAAAGTGGTATGTAAATATTTAAAAATTATTTGAAATAAATCATACATGGATTTCCAAAAAATAATAAAATAATGATAGAGGGAAGAGTTAATTTGGATATAGAAGAAAAAGAGACCATTTGAATGATTGGGAATTATTCCTAATATAATATACATTTATGATGAAGATATTCAATATAAATAATTACCAAAAAATAAATATAAAATTTAATTTAATATCATTATATATTATTAAAAAACTATCATTTATCAACCATTTTCAAGGAGAAATCATGATAACTAAATAATATAATTTGGTTCAATATAATCCTTAAAATATTGTAACATTTTAAACAAAATATATTTAACAACAGAAAAAGACTAGGCTCATCCAACCAAATATTTTAAATGAACATGGAAAGATTAATATTTTATGTAATAATCACATAATAAAAAATATGTCATACTGTAAAATAATAAATATTTCTTATGAAATTAAATTTTAGATAGATAATCCCAATGATCTTGAAAATCATGTATAAAACATTAGGAGTATTTTTCACCAATATTAGAACATTATTTATATCTATAATATAAAATTGACTTCAATTATAATTATTTATAAAAATTTTATTATTTAGATAATTGTTTTCAATATATGGTGTGAGTAAGCATGATCAGTTTCAATTATTTTCGTACAAAATGTTTTGTTCCTTATTATTACCCAAAATTTAATCCTTTCCATATAAATATTGGAATTAAAATTGATGGTTTATAATTTAATATTATTTTATAATATAATTCAATGTGATTTTTGGTATTTATCAGTAAATATGAAATAAATTATAGGAACATATTAGTGATTTTTTTTTGAATGGATGTTGGTATCTTAACCAATGAGTTTAATATTAATGTTACCATTCCAAAAACAAAAATAAATTCACTCTATACTTATTTATATATTATATTTCCAATAATTAAGTTATCATTATCATCAATGAATGTATCTTATATCATTATTCAAGTTAGTTTTTAAATATAATAAAACATGAACACACTATAGTTAATGGATGAGTATCATTATGAATGTTTTTTATATTTCTAAAATAAATATTTTTAAAAATTATAATGATATTTACGAAATATATTTTTGTTTTAGTTTGAAAAAATACAAGAAAAATGTTTTTGTTTGTATTAATAGAAATTGAGAAATGTTGTTAATGATTATTTCTTAGTTATCAAAACTTTTGTACCATAAAAATATTAATATCATTATTAATAAATAAAAAAATTTGATATATAATATGATCTTGGAATGAAATGAAATCAAAGAAAATTAGTACTCTTGTTATGAACATGAGTTTTCCCCGGAATCTCTCCCTGATAATGGAGGGATTTATGAAAATTAATTTGACAAGAAAAAAAATAAAGATGAATATGATTCTATATCATGGAAGAAATATTTTTAATGATTATATAGAAATGTATAGTTAACATTATTTATTAGTGATATGCCCCTTGATATGCAGCGGGAATGATATTATTCTAAATATTTCATCATAATATAAAGCAGTCACATGTTTTACATGTTAATAAGACTAAAAATAAAACAAAATGGAGTTTAAATAATTTCTTTGTTGATCCCCACCTCAAAACACATTTATATACATGTTTTTACCATGTTATGCCTTGTATCTCTTTGGTTAACCCATTTGGACATTACTACAACCACTAATTTTTACCTAATTAATTCGTTTTTATACTTAAAAATAAAATGATACTTATTTAAAAATATATAAATTATAAATATAAATTTCAAATACATATTAGTAGAAGAAATATTTGAAAGTGTATAAAATATTAAAATTATTTCTAGATAATATTATAACATATGTACAAAAATATAAAACATAGGTTTCCAAAATAAAACAAATATTTTTAAATTTATATAATCTCTTACAAAATTAATGTTATATACCTTATCATGATTCATAATTTATTAATTTTTATTAATATATCTATAATATCATAAAATTCCTTATATTTTTCCAAATTGTATTTTTACTATTCATCTAAAATAAACTATTTTAGAAAATAAATGAAAATTTAAATACAGATAATGCTATTTTTATAAATAAAAAAATGTTACTATTTTGGGCAAATTTTTTTTCATTTTAAATTTTAAAGTTTAAATATATATAAAAAAATTATTTCAATAGGAAACTTATATTTCGATATACTATTTATTCTTATTATACATTTCAAAAAAATGCTAATAAAAAAATATTTAATCAATCAATATTATATTCTAACAACATAACCAATTAACAATAATATAGAAATTTCTATTTAATAAATTTATAGGGAATAAGAGTGAAACATTTCGTAAAATATCTTATAATCAAAAAATGAACAATGTATATTTTTATAAAATGTCAATTATATTTAATTAATTAATTAATTATTTAATAATTTTATTTCTCCAATTCACACAAAATAATTATATGAATAGGTTTTAATAATAATATTTTTATATAAATAAAATTTATCACAGTTTCTATTTAATTCATTCTTTCATGTATAACTATTTTTTAACATAATGTTCATTTAAGAAAAATACATAGTGACATTTCAGGGCGCTATATCCACCACCCAAATATATTTCACCCTCTCGATTTTTATTATTTGAACTTAAAAATTATTCATTTGTGTCCACAAGATATATATTACTCTAGTATTTTTTCAAAATGAGGTTTCCATCCTTACTATAAATATTATGACAAACGAAATTAGAGTTTCCATAATAATATAAATATAAATAATGTTGAGTTTTCATTTTAACCATTTGGGATAAATACCCAAATATAATAGAGGTAATTTTTTTATTTGAATATTATAGTTATACCTATTTATTTTTTTGTCTATGGCTTCATTTATCTGTATGATTTTCTAATCATAGAAATTATCATAGCCTCTTTGTCAATAAGGCTAAAAAATGCCTCATATCACATCAAATTTGATGAAATAAAGTATAATAATATTTTTATGGAATAAATTTCTGTAAAAATATATTATATGGGAGTAATATATTATTGGTGAAATAATCAAAAAATTATTTTTTTATCAATATCAATAGGGTGGTGATTTTATGTTCTTAACTATAGAGTAGTGGTATTAATAATAAAAAATACAACACACACAGTTCTTGATTGTTTGATTAATATGTATCATTCTATATCATTTTCTAAACCCACATCTGTAATTTTTTACATATAATTTCAGTATATTTGGATGTTTTGGGTACCTATCATCTTTATTATCCCATGGATTACAGAATTCATTTGGATAATTTCCTTGATTCCCATATTTCAGCCATATAACTATTAGTTGCATGACACAGTGAAATCTAATTTATTTTACCATTTCCATGGATCTCATCAATTTTACTTGAAAATTAGTTTCTATATTCCATCATTTAAAAATCATAAAACATATCCAATTACATTTATGACATTTCCATTGGTGATCCATACATGAATTTTGAAATGAAGTAAATACACCTCATTCCCCTTATCATATTCATCACCATAAATTTCAGGATAATTCATCTTCTCTTCATTGTTGTATTAAGAAACACAAATAGTCCCATGATTTTAATCATAAATCATGATAATTCATTTGGTATAATAAAAAAATATCTCATTCCAACTATGGCGACATTATGTTTTCTCTTAGAGAAATAACTAAATTTTCCATGAAATCTATTCTTAAATTAGTCCCATTTTAATTTAGCTCTAATTGGGTAAAAAAAGAATCAACTATGTGTGACAAATAATTTACATATTAAGTGAATTATTTTTTGATAAATACTTCAATATTCATCCTCAAGATGTACTACTGTTCAAAATAATTATAATAGCTTTTAGTTTGACCCAAATCCATATTGATACTATAAAGGATTCATTATGTTGGGTTCTCACAAATTTATTTACCTAATTCCATAACATAATAAATAATTCATAATATATTGGAATGATAATGTGTTTTAGTAACTTATATACCCATTAACTGTATAAAAAGGTTTACAGTCTTAAGGCCACTCATCAAGAAAAAATGTGAATATTATGTTGATACTCAACCAACATTTTCAAGGATATCACCCCAAGGTGCATGCAGGCCATATAATTATCCACTTCTCAGTATCTATGAAAGGATGAAATTTTATTGATAACCAAACTATATGTAATTGAAAAAACATATCATGTCATTTTCTTATAGTTTGAATCATCACAAACAATTATCTTTAGAGTTTTCACTAATGTTCTATTATCCTAATATACAAATGAAATAAATTAATCACAATAAAACTATGCCCTAATTATATAAAAACAATAACAAAAAAAGATAAAAATATCTATATTTTATATTAGTTTTATAAGACAAATATTAAAAATAAAAAATAACTCACAATATGAAGAATGAAATACTTAGTGACTTCGAGTACTAGATATAGATGTACATAATTCAAAACTATTGTCAATATTCCTCTAAAATTATGAAAAAAAGTACTCTATTTTAGACTCTTATTAAGTTATAACCTCAATTATAACCTAGGGAATGGAATTATAAGAACTGGGTGAGGTAAATTTCTTTTTAAGGGAGAGCATATAATCTTTTCATCATTTTATGGGTCTGATGAATAAGATAACTTATCATAATGGGATAAATATCTTATTAAAAATATTATAGAAGAATAGAGGTTTACATAAATCTAGATACGAGGATGTTCAATCTCAAATGAACAAATGTTTATGTTAGAAAAATAGTGTGGAATCATGAGATAATAAACATGAACCATGGGTAATAATCAAAGACATATTTCATGATAATATTACATTCCGTTGAGAAATTTAATTGTAATGAACATTAACACAAATAAGAGAACAATGTATAATCATATTGTTAGAATATCTATGAAGGCCCAATAACTATGTTGTGAGTGTAATACAGGAAGGATCAATATTTAATTTTTGTTCATGACCATGAAAAACCATACTACATAATCTCATCATATGTGAAATACTAACTAAAACATTTGAGGTAGATTTGTGATTCCACTCATCAACATCCAAACACATATAATCCTTAATATACTGGTCATTCAATATATCATGAATACCATTGGTATGAAATTGGGTTTTATATCATTTTTTAAATGGTACTACCAAACATGAAATCAAAATTCTATCAGTTGATTAAAGAATATAGATTAACCAAAAGGTGTATTTGTTTAAAGCGCTAAGAATTTGAATAATAATAAATATAATCTATAATATTCTTATATTAATAGAAGACAAATTCATGTAAAACCCTTAAAAATACATTTTATTAATTATTTTTGAACATTGATGTATAGAGATTGAATTTTGAATTACATTCAAAAAATAATTTTTTTAAGAAGTTAACATGAAAACCTTTTTAAAAACCCACATTAATACATATCCAAATATACGATCCTATATAATTCCATAATGATATTATATAAGAAATTTAAAATAGAAAATATTATTTTTGGAACGTGAATGGTAAATAATTTTAAATATTTTAAAATCACAGTTATTGAATCCAACATCATAAATATGGTGATAAGTAATGAATTTTTAAAAAACGTAAATATAATTAAATAAATTACCACAGTTAATTCACACGTGGATTTACATAAAATATAAGTATAACATTATCTATTAGTAAAATATAATCGTAGAATAAAGAGATCTCATCTAAAAATAATAATATGTATTCTAAACATCATAAACTTTTATAAAGAAATAATTTGATTAATGAAATTCCCTAAAAGAGTTTAAAAGGGACTATTACAAAAAACATGTTTTAAAAACTATATATTTTATCATTTAGATCATTTCACACAACCCTTTTTAAATAATAAAACTCAAATTATTAAATGAATTTTTATCAATGATTTAATGATACTAAATTAAATTAATCTCATATAAATTGTAACGAAATAATATAAATCACCTAAAATCATATAGATAAAATTAGAAAAGAAAATATAAGCAATATTGATTAATGAAGAATCATTATTTTCATAACTCGATGAATATAAAATTTCAAAAGGTTTGGTGACACAGTATAGTAAATTGAGTGATAATTATATGAAGGATAATGAATGATTCAAAAATTATGTATCATGGTCTTGATATGGTCTTCAGAAAAGTTCATAGTAGTTGTGTGACCAATCCTATTTTCCTCTAGAAAACACTTGTTTTCTAGAAGTCACTAAAAAAGAATCAATATAAATTAGAAATACTCAAGTTAAGTTAATAAAAATATAAAAAATAATCATTAATAAGGATCAAAATCAAGACACATGTATCTTAAATACCTCAAGATTATATAGGATTAATAAGATAAGTGTTTCCCAGAGACATGCTCATATATACTACTGATGATCCAATAATCCAATTTATTATATACGATGACATAATAAATAACAACCAGGCTATAATACCACTACTCAATGAAACATCCCATGCTAACAATATAATATTTCTAGATACATTATGTGACATGTCCAAATCAATGTTCTCATTTTCCATTTTCAAGAAACAATTGTCTAGAAAACAAAGTAAACATCATTGAGTGTGTTTCATAATATTAAAAAAATACTGGAAAAGAAATCATATACCCATAATGTTGTAAATATCACTCCTCACATACAAGATCCATACATATATAATTAATAGATTTTATAGATTAATGAAAATGGAACATCATAAAGGAATTAAAAAAAATTACTTTCAAAAAATAAAACTAAAATTAAAAATAAGGCTGTATTAATGGGAATGTCTAAATAAATAGTAAATCATTACATAAAACTAGAGATATATAATAGATGGAATTTTAAAAGGATTGATAATTAATGTGACCCAATTTATAAATCCAATATAAATCAAAAGAAAAAAATTACCCATCATTTTAGTCGATTAAAGTAAATCAGTATATGAGACTACCACCACCAAGAAGTCTAAACTAATATACCAATCATTCCTATTATTCATAGATAATTCTAAAACATTTAATATGATAGGCATGACAAAATAAATTCATAGAGGATATCATCCTTAGACCCCATTCATATCACTTGATATAAATCCAATTTATACAATTTTGAAATATAACTTTAAATGTATTCAATTTATTTTATATTTTATATGGAACCTCAATCAAACAAATAAACCAAATCAATAAAATTTATACTTTCTAAAAATATTGAAATAAATATTAAATTAATATATTAAAGAAAAAAATTAATTATTTATGTTATATTAATAATACAAATTTTTAGAAATACCCATCTTTATTAAAAGAGAGAATGATAGCAATATTTAGAAATTCTATCCAATAATATAAATAGTTCACAAAATATATCAATTTTTTTAAATATTTAATGAAATATTCCATGACAATAATTTAAATATTCATTATAAGAAAAATATTTTTATTAAATTAATATGAAATATCCTCAATTCCATTTGTAGTGATGGGTCAAAGTAATACTCATCATGGGTTATTCAAAAAATGATAATTATGGGAATAAAAACATCAATTGGATAAAATATAATTCAAAAAATACATGGGATCCATTTAGTTATAACCATTTTAGATTCAACTATCTAGATCATAGTTTCACTTTACCCATCCCGATTATTATGTAAAATCTTCTAAATAGGGATGACCCTAATATGGGACCACAAGTCTGTGTGGAATTAGAAAAAAATTCTGTCATCTTATCTAGTTTTCTCACCTAGAAACCCATGGATTCCAATGATTTAAAATATTGGTTAAAATAAATAACTATTGTACATAACAATACACATGAAAAATAATTATCATGTCACGCTATAGACTCTGATCACTGTATGAAAAAACATGTCCTATATTAATAATAAAAGTTATTAATTATATCCTCTATGTAGGGAAAAATTTAAAAATATAATATATATATTTTCTATAATAAAATAAATAGATACACATTAAGAATATAAATACATCAAAAAATATTATTTTATAAAATTCTAATTGAGACTTTAGAAATTACACAGTAAAACATTATTGTAATATCAACTTTATAAAACTAATTTATAAAAATTTCATTCTAAAAACTTTTAATTTTTCAAAAAAATTATTTAAGAACAAAATATTACTAGAAACACACTAATATTATCAAGGGAACTAGAAATAATGAAAGAATATTCCAGATTATATTAGGATATTTTTAATGAATATTATATAATTTATAAAATTATTTAAAAACATGTTATAACTCAAAATATTTCAATTAATAGACAACACACAACATTAAATATTAGACTCCAAATTAAATAACATTTTTGGATTTTCAAAAAACACATGAAATTAATTATAAAATGGTTTCAAGTTAATAAAATAAGACAATCAAAACCCAATTATGGAATGTGATATTTATGGTAAAATAAATCTATAGTTATTAATTTGAGGGATACCCTTAAATAATTCCTTAAAATATTTTCAAATTGGATTAATACATGAAATAATTGATGTGTTTGAGTTTAAATGAACATGAGTGGTTTATCCTATCTCGTATCATTTGTTATGCTAGAAATGTTGTCAGTCTACTCTAAATGGTCCAAATAACCCCTATAAGGAAATTATAAACCCTAAATAATGAAATAAACTCAAATAAGAATCATGAAACAAAATAACTCATGTCATTGTTATCATATTATGGAAAGAAAAATATAAGGAAAATGATATAAGAAAGAGAATAAGTGGTTTATATCACCTTACCTAGAAAACCTAACATCAGTAGTTGAATAATCCAATGGAGATGATCTTGAGGAATGGTGAAACGAGAGAGAGAGATGTTACAAAGACACTCATCGACATAGGGAGGAAACAATATGTGCATCCAAGAGACCAGAGATAAAATCCAAGAAGGGAAAAATTTCTAGGTACTATATCTATACATTAATTGGAAGTATATCATGTACTGTAGAAGCTATAAATGTTTAGTAGTTTGGGATTTTGGGCTATCAGTTTGGTCATCATGTCAATCAAGGCCTTCCTGGCACATAATTTCATTGGGCTAGAAAGCATTTTGGGCCACCCAAAGGCCTTTATACTATATGAAATTGTTCTTAAATGGACCAGGAAAACTATTAAAGGATTAGTATCTAGATGTTGATTCAGAGTAAGGTACTTCAAAATAGTATAGATAATATATTTGTAAGAATTAGAGGGTATGCAATTTTCCATCAAGACCAGCCTTTTCATGTATGGGAAGCCCAGCCGAACAACCAAGTGAAGGTGGGTAGCTAACGTCATGATGTAGATGCTGTGGAGGGGAAATTCCGAGTATTTATTATCTGGATTATTTCCACAGGAAATTCAGTTCACATAATTTTACAAAGCCTAAGATCCTTGTAAGGGTTCATGTTTAAACTTTAAAATGGGGATTATAAAAAATTTATAAAAATCGAAGGCCTTAGGGCCATATTATGTAAGGGATGTTCTTATAATTTTATGACTTTGAAAGGAAAGTAAAAAAGGAAAATATAAACTATTAAATAGAGAGTAATGATAAACTATTGCTTCATAATTTTGAAATTATGAGACAATTACACATTGGACACAATATTTTGGAAACTATGAACAATCTTTATAGAATTAACTAGATTAAATCTAAACTCCTAACACAATAAGATTTAGATAATGTAATATTAATCATTACTCATATTCCCAACTATTAGTGTATTTTATGGTATCACTGTAATTGAAAAAAACACATTTAACAAAAAAATTATAAATTCTACTAAATATATAAATATTTAACAAAAATATATACCAATTTGTTTTACTAAACCAAGTATTATTCATAACATAGGTCTAAAAAATCACTTTTAATTAGGTATGTAGGTACACACAACATATTAATGGTAAAGGTATTTTTTATCAGTGCATTTATTAGTGCTGATAAAGGGTAATACTAAGTTTTGATTCTATAACACACGGCAGCACGAGAAACAGGGCATGTAGTGTGTCGTAACAACACTCTGTATCACCATAAAAAACATGAAAAATCATAAATTTTAAATACTATTTAAAAATTTAAATGAAACAAAATTCCATCACAAATACATTAAAATAACACATAAAAAATATTTTAGTCGTTTTTTATTTAAATTCATGTCAATTTTCAGTAAAAAGGCTAACTTGAATCCCTACCGGTTACACCATGAGTCAGATTAATGTGAAGTTGATTCATACAAATCAGAAATGACATATGGGTTAGTTTCCTATAGTACCAATACAATCTGAATGAGTTTTCTCATTTTTGAGAATTTTAGTTGTTTTTTAATTAAAAATATTGTGAAATTTAAATAAAAAGATACACCTGGAGTCATAACGATCACACTATGTGTCAGATTAAGGTGAAATTGATTCCTTTATCTCCAAAATATCTTATGATCATTTTTTTCAAATGTATCAAAATAATTCGAATGTGTTTCCAATATTTTCTATACCCTACATTGGTTTTTTACTAAAATTTCATTTTAAACTAGAAATTAGAACTCCGAGTCATACTGGGAACATTGTGTATCGAAATGAGTTTTGGATTATTCCAACACATCAAAAAGAGATTATGCATCATTTTTTCAAAATTACCAAAAAAATTAAAACTTTTTTATTATTTTTTAGTATGAAAGTTGTTTTTACACTAATATTAATGTCAAATTTGAATAAAAATTCACACATGTAGTTATACAGGTCACACCATGAATTTTATTGAGTTTTGACTAATTAATACATGTCTCAAATGACATAAGAATCATTTTTAGAAAGTATAAAAACAATTCGAATTTGTTTCCTATGTTTTGAGTACGTCACCTGTGTTTTCTACTAAAATGTCATTTTAAACTCGAAACATGCACTTTGAGTTATATAGGTTTCATTGTGTGTGGGTTTGACATTAGACTGATTCCTATATGTTTCAAATGAATTTAAAAAATTTTTACAAAATTATCAATAAAATCCATGCATGTTTTCTCTATTTTCATTTAGTTACACTTTTTGTATTGAAATTAAAATTTTAAAATAATATTGGAAACATTGAGCTATACTTCAGATATTGTGTATTATATTGAGGTTAGGATGATTAATACACATAAAAAATGACTTATTGTCATTATTTTGAAAACCCATAACAATTCAAATGGTTTTTCTCATTTTTTAGTATGTAAGTAATTTTTGTCAATAAAATTATAGTCAATTTTGAGAAAAAGAGATGTAATTAGATTCATACTAGTCACAACATGTATTGGATTGGGGTGTGGATAATTAATACACATCTAAAAAAACATTTGGATTAATTTCTATATTTATAAAAACAATATTGAAGTGTTTCGTCTATTTTGAGTATGCTAGTTGTATTTTTTACTAGAATTTCATTTTCAACTAAAAGCATTATATTTTAGATATAAAATTTTCATAATGTATTAGATTAACATGAGACTGATTCCAATACATGAAAAACGTCATAAATTATCAAGACAATCTGGTTTTTGATTCTTCTTTTTTTAGTGAGTGACAATTTTTGTATTAAAATGTGAATTTTGAATAGATAACAGACACATTTTCACCAGCGATCCTCGATGACCATGATATATCAATTTTCATTTTTTAGAAATAAATATTTCAAACACTTACAGACATTCATGTTTGATTAAATTCATTATTATTCAAAAATTTCTTATTGATTATATAACTATTTGATGATTGGGAGTTGTACATACATTGCATCAACAACACTTGTGGGTAAATTTTTTCTTCCAACACATAATGATATTATAGGTGGATTAGAAACCTATATTAAATCACATAATCATGGGGTGAAAAATTTAATTTCAATAATCAACCTGAAAAACATGCACGATAGACCTTATATTATGTTAAAAGTGTTGTGTGAACTTTTCAATAATTTTTCTCAAACACAATCTTGGTACAATCTTCATTATACATCATTAAAATTAACAATATATTTTCTTCAAACCAAAAATTTATCTCCTCCTCCACCTCTATCTCGGACTCGTTCTTTGACTCTACATCCTTTTCCATGAAAGTCCTTGACTCTAACATTTCCATCACCTCTACCTCTGCCTTCACCTCTGGCTCTGGCTCTACCTCCATCATTTCCCAACCATTTTATTGTTTGCAGGTCAGCAGTTTCAAACAAATTTATTTAATCCATTATAATTTTCTTTGAGATCAAGATCAAAAATAATATAATGTATTATGACACTCATTGGTCATTCCCAAAATTTATTTGAATTGTCATTAAATTTTATTAGATCACAAATATATAAGGTCATCATGTAAATTTTTTCGGTCATACATTCTGATAAAAATTACACTCCCCACTCATCTGCATAGAAATTTATTTCATCAATTGAGTATCAAGGTTATCTCTAATATTAATAATACTATTAAAAAATAAAAAATATTTAGAATTATATTTAATGAAATTTTAATAAATTTTTGATATTTGCTATTGGGAGATGCCGGTCTTTTCATTCTTTATGATCTATCTCAATAAAAGTAAATCATAATATGGAAAATCGATTAAATTTTCTTATTTTAAACACTAAATAAACATTTAATAAAATAAATATTCTTTTTAAATGTTTTTTAGTTAAATATTTATATGTATAGTTTAATTTTTTTCCATTTGTAATATTTTATAGGATTTATTTATTCACATACTGACTTCATGCTATGGTTTGGTTTATATTTAATAATTTCCCGACCATAACAAAATATTTGTTAAAACTGGGACTGAAAAAATAACTCAATGTTTATATATAAAATGTAGATTACAGTGAATTAAATATCAAATATACCCTTAATTTTGAATATTTTCCATTTTTATTTCTTCACAAATGAGATAACCAACCATTTATACTTCAGAATCTCATTTAGAGTCTAAAGACACATTTTGTCTATCAAATAATTTTCATATATTTATTTTTCATGATAAATGTAAGTAATAGATTTATCATTAAATATGGTCTCTTCATGAATAAGTAATAATAATAACTATTACTCTTTAGTAGTTGGGGAGAAGCTACTCTGGAATTTTATTTTTTTTCTTTGTTTATTCACTAGATTTTATTGATTTGACCATGTGTGTTCCCACCACTTTATATCATGTAAAATCATACCTCCCTTTAGACCTTTTTCATAAACCATTACATGTTTTTCCAATGATTTTTTTTAAAAACAATTGACTCATGTATCTTTATAAGATTATAAAACAATGATATTGTAGCTACAATAGCATCATTATCCATTTCAATATCTAAGAATCATGTGGAATAGAAAAAACATTAGCAAGCTCATGAGCTACCATAACTATATAGTTACCTTTTATTTAAAACAATTTAAATTAAAAAACTCTTTCACAATACATAAGCATTATACAAAAAGACACCCAGATACGGTAGTTGGTATAATGCCTTTGGAAACATGGAAACATAATCACTGTTACATATGTGAGATACACTATCTTCAACTTGGTTATTCTTGTGTATCACCCTTCTTAGACATATCAAATATAGTACATATCATCATAACCAGGGGAAAGATATCATAAAAAGGGGTGATATCAAAATCTCAGTAAGGGTAAACAAGGGAGACATATATCTATACACATGCTCATAAGGGTTTGAGAACGTGATCATTAAAATAGAAGATCACACCCTACATGTCAATGATCATATAAAAGAATTATCGAATAAATATTGCTAGTTCATAATAAATGAATTAAAATGATGTAAAGGACTTAATACATGAAATCATAACATATTAGTAATACATGGAGTTGTGGAAACACATAAGTATATACTGATTTCCATTATAGCCAAGGCATCAATTCCAAGACCATCTTATTAAAAAAAGTCCATTACTAAACTGGGTGAACCCCTGCTCCGTCACTGTATTACTGAAGTGATTAAAACCTCATTTCATCATTGTATTATTGATCCTTGTAAATCACCATTCCATCTATATATTGATTAATGGAGTAAAAACTCATTCCATCCCTATATTTCTAAACCGTGTAATCCCACATTCCAGCCATGCCTATCTCATGAGATATAAATCATTACCTAATCTATTTGAGGGAGATATTGGTCCTACCAATAACATAATGGTCTCATATATACATGATCCACAAGATCATAAATTACATATCATAACCCATAAAATTTAATTAGTTTCATAAACATGTAATCATTTCATAACCTGTGTAATTAGATAGGTTTCATAATTATTTGATCATAAACATAACCCCTCCAAAGAAGCGTGTTTCAAAAGCATATAACCCTTGAATAATAAATAGGTTTCATTAAAATATTACCCATTAAGGAGAAATGGGTTTTATAATGATTGTGACATTAATCATAACTCCTTCATAAAAAGGATATGAGTGAATAATTTAGATAATTTATATGAAATCCATGAGTAACATCAATAGATGTAATCTTAGATAAAAAATAATTTTAAAATATACAATAAAAACGCGTCTTGAGGAAAATATACATTATTTTTTGAAAAATAATTTTTAATACATAAAACGGATTGAAAATCATTTTATTAGAAAATAATTTCAATAACTATAAAGAATACATGAAATCATTTAAAAACCATTTTCCTTTAAATCATTTAAATAAGCTTCAAAATATTTTAAAATCATTTTTCTTTGAAATCACTTGAAAAATTTTAAAGACAGATAAAAAAAATGATTTGAAACCCATTTATTTGGAAGTACTTTGAAAATATATTAAAAAATCATGAATTTGTTCTGAAAATCATTTTTATTGAAAACTGAGAATGATTCTTGAAAACACTATTAAAACCATTTGATTGAAATAAATTTTAATACTTGTAAATAAGTCTGTAAAATTTTTGATATTTTATTGTCCGTGAAAACTTTTAAAATAAGTTTGAAACCAATTTGAAAAAAACATTCCCTGAGAATTACTCTTTAGAAAAATTATAAAAGATTAACCATTTTAAAAATTATATGGGAGCATCAATGAAATGACAGTGGGAAGATAATTACATGTCATACGAGGTAAAAATATTATTCATTTTGCATGGTAAAAGGGATAGAAATGTGAATTATTTCAAAAAGAGAAAAGAATACTCTATGGAGGATATTGGTAAAAGACAAAAATACTAAATATTTATTTTATATATTATATGGTAATGGTATAATAATCCTGGAAACCCATTTTAGAAAACATATATTTCTAACCGAAGAGAGGGTAATGTCATGTTTTCCTAAAATCAAATTCTTAATTATCTTTTGTACCAAAGAATAATTAAAGGTAAAAATACAATGTTATATCCTGTAATAACATTTGAGATAAATAATAATAATTATTATTTATATATGGATCATAATATTTTATCAAAGGAATCATTAATATGATCGATTTAGAAAAGTGGGGAAATTGTCTCAATAAACTCTTATAACATGGTATCTTGGGATCATGTTATCCATGTAAGCAATGGTAATTAAATAGAGCACATAATATCATGAAATGATTGGTATTCATGATTTTTTATGTAAAATATAATTTTATAAACACCAAAAAAGTGTTTAGGTTTATAACAAAACATGAGCCTCAAAGAAAGTAAATGGAGGTAAAAACACTTTTACAAATTTGTTAACTTTTGAAACAATAACACCATGAAAAAAATTCATAAAATTGGAATATGAGTAACCATAAATTTAATTAAAATATACATAGAATAAAATCATGGGGTTAAAATACACCACAACAAAATAAAGAGTGAAAAATAAGATTGTATCTCACAGAATTTAAAAGTGAGATGAAATCCTCTAACCTTGTGTCTTGACTCTCTTCTCACTTTTAAAGGCTCCATGTTTAATAAATATAAGTTTATTATAAATAATTTACATAAGGTTATTATTGTTTATATTTCCATATATTATTTGATTATGACGTTATATTACCCACTATTTAATGATCATATGAAACGATTTCGGTTCGGGTAATATTTTCATTGTTCGGCACATGTGTCTTAATTTGTTATATCATTGATCAATATACTTATATGATGATTAAAGAATGTAATAAATTACAAAAATATCAGGTATATACATTATAATTATATTATAATAATCTATAGTGTAATGAAGTACGTAATGGAATACACTGTTCAGGGAGATAGTAAGCTGTACGTATGCATGAATGTGGTTTCAAATTTTTATTGTCGTGTTGAAAGAATGTATATAAATTAAATATGTATAAATATGTATTATATATATATAATTATTAAAGTATAATTAATATATCCTATAAGTAATATACATTCATTAAACATATCCTCAAACATTTTTTGTGGCGTGTCAATGAATCACAACGGTTTGAGGGGTGGTTGTCCACACATCCTTAAATGAGATTATAATAATAAAACCTAATAGAAGGTGAAAATATGTGTGTTATAAGAGTAATAAATAATCCTAAAGACATAATAAATATAATATATTACATATATTAAAATTTATTCTATCATAATGGACTCCATGGTTGGTAGTAAAGGTGAAATGAACAGCCATCGTTTCCTGACATAATAGTTCACCATACACAAAAATAGTATGTTCGATATCCATTAGATGGAGGAATGTGTAACTATTAGACATATACCATGAATAAAAACATATTATAATATGTAGGACATTGATGTAATCTCACAATATTTGTATAAATATAGTGGAGGGATGGAGAAGGAAAATATATAAAAGGAGTTTGAGAGAATACATTACCTTTTTATTGGTTACCTACTTTTGGTTTGTGCCCAAAAGTATTCAATGAATGGTTTATATAAAAAGGGAGGCTTCAAGGAAAAAATTAGGATTTTTGGGATGCAATTTATATAGGTATTGTCTGAACTTAAGAGGCTTGAGATTTGTGAGGAGTGGGTAGAGGTGGATCCCTTTTAAAGGGAAGGAAAAGGACACAAAAGGAATTTATAGAAAGAAATTAGGTGTGCACATGTTATTACCTAAAAATGCCATACCAAACCAACTGAACTCAATAAATGAAGGTTAATGGTTAAAATTGGGACAACTAATGGTTTTTTGACATGTTTATTGGTAATTTGGGCCCCATATTTTAATGTATAGTCCATAATTAAATGTAATTATTCCTTTACCACTTTGATTAATTTTAATAACTTTTATTTATCATTTTTGTCAAAAGATAACAATGTACTATTAGAATATAAAAATTATACAAAATATAAATGTTTATTTCAAATTTTTGAAATTCAAATTATATAAGTGACAAAATTATGATTTGTGCTAATCCAGTAGATGATACAAAATAACGTTTTTTTAATGTAAGAAAAAGTTTAAAAGATTGTCAACATTTTATGTTGAGTTTTAAAGAGAAATTTACTCTAATGATTTAATTTTATTAATATATGTGATATTAATATATTTTTACTTGAATCAAAATTTATAGTATTATTTATAATTAATAATTAATTAGACAAAAAGGTAGGAAAAAAAATTATTTTTCAATATTCGTCAAAAAATGTTGTTTCTCAGAAAAATCCCAAAAGTTTACAGTTATATAATTTTGAAATTATGAATTCAAAAATGATGTTTATTTTACCCAATTTAATTTATAAATTTGTCTAAATTTACTTTTAATATTTAATGAAATTCATTCTATGAAATAATATTTTCAACTTAGAATTAATTTACCAAAAATATTTTCTTTCATTATCAATATGTTTTATATTCATAAAACTAAAAAAATTGAAAATTAGTTATTACTAAATTTGTAAATTATGTTTTAAAAATATTATAAAAATAATAAAAAGAGATATTTCATATAAACATAATATTGTGTGTTTCATATTCCAACTCAGTGTTGTGTGTGTCGTACAATATGTCGGTGTTACTTGTATTGCATGCCAAGTTGGTATTTTGTGTAGCACAAGGCAAGTAGGAATTTCATGGGAAATGATTTTTTTACATATTATTTAATATAGAAATATATAATGAATTACTTCCAATGTCATCTAAAATGAAAAATATAATAAAATTAAAATAATTAAGAAAAATAATAATTCTCAATATCACGAGGTGTTACATTCTACCCCCCTTAAAATGAATTTCACCCATGAAATTCATCTAGTTTAATACTTGAAATTTCATTCATAGAAAAAACATTGTAAAAATTGATTCTTAAACATCCCTTATAATGGGAAATTTTGAACCATAAGAGTTACCCAAGTTAATATATAACTCAGTTTCCACATAAGAGAACATAGGTTGTGTGTGAAGATTGGAAATGAAGGAGAAGTGTAAATATTTATTGGGACTGAATGAGGTCACAAATCACAAAAAATTTAATGATCTATGGAATTTTTATGGCCTAAAAGTCATAAAAATGTGATGATTTGAAAAGCCATCATCCCAACAAAATATAATGAATTAAAAATTTTTTTGTTCACATTAATTCTTAATAAAGTTCTATAAAAAAATTTCCTTATTGAGATGTGATTTGATTAAATTTTCAATACATCCATTACCTCATTATATGACTTTCTATGAAATAATTTTGATGATTAAAGCACTCAAATATGCTTTAATTAGATATTTTGGCCCATATAAGAATAAAAAGATTAAATATTTGTCTCTTATGAAAATTACATGCATTAATATACAAAAATAAAAAGTAACACTAATAGTTAATCATAATTATTTATTCATTTAAAATAAATATAAATTAACCATGACATTTCATAGGCCAATGGTAGGTGTGAAGGCCTTATCATTTTTCAATCATGGGATAAATACCCTAGACCTTTCCAAACATGGTTGGTTTTCACCCAACATAAAAGATATATATATTTTAAAATAAAACTAATATATAATATAGAAATCCCTAAAATATGGTTAGTCACTGATTATCCTTTTAACCAAGGTTTTCAACCCTATCTCTGGGAACAAATACTCCTCCAAAGTTTAACATAATCTTTTTTGGAATAATTCACCTTATAACCCCTCTAAAAGGTGATAGTATAAAACATTATAAAGAGACTCACAAAATCAGATTAACATTGATTACCTAGTACAAAAAAAAGTATCTCTTCATTTTCACATTCCAATCATGTGAATACCCTCATCATATATTCTCTTGAAACATGGTAACACCTGGATTACAAGAAATCATTTTGGAAAACATGCATGATTCCTCATTCAAAAGAATATTGGATTTACTTCTCAAATCCAAAAAATTAGTAAATATTAATAGTGTTATCATAAACCACCTATAGAAATGTCCTTACATAGATGAAGAGAAATCAGTACTTTCTGATACACTTATTCATATCCAATGTCTCTTTATACATACCCTATTATCTTAACATAATGAAGATGTAAAGGGTAACCTTATAATCCTTAAAATTTTAACATTCATTAGATAACCATTATAGTCAATCATGACCATTCAAAATAGTCCTATAAGTCCTTAGAAAAAATATAAACTGAAAAATCTATACATAATTTACCATTATTAATTCTGAAATATAAATAAATAAATACATGTATTACTTTATCATTAATCCCTTAACAATAATACATGTTTCCTTTCATATTTCATACATAGTATCTTAATTATCAACAATGTACACATTACTCAGTCCACCATGTTTATTATCTTCATGAACATTCTTAATGGGACATTGTGTTTCATAATAACCGTTTTGAACACACTTAAATCAACTAACATTCAATGGGGACATATAAAGGTAAAAATTCCTAATCATTTCTTTATGTGAACTCCATAATATTCCCTTGAAGTCACATTATTTGTGTCCTTAATTTCCACAGTAAAAACACCTTATTATTCCTTTATAACATTCACTTAGTTTATTCTTCCCACATTCTTGACAAAAAAGTAAATTGAATATTCTTTCCTCTATGGTCTTCATTACCAGAAGTCTTAGAGTACTCCTTTCACTTCATTGGGGAGTATGGGAGTTGGTTAAGGTAAACCTTGTTAATAATGTTACCTGAAAATTTATTAGTCATGATCATGACATCATTCACTCTAGTGATCATCCCACTTGACTATTAATCATAATGTCTTCAATCACATTCTATATCAATCCACTATCTTCTAGTTCTCATTGATGAATAAAACCAGAAGCATAATGTGATCAATACTAATCATATTAGAAAACCACATTTTCATGAAAGTAATTACTTATATGATGCATAAATCAAGAAAAGTTTCCTAATATATGACACTATGGGTTTATCCAAGGTTATTCATCACTAACTTATATAAAAATGATTCATGATGTTTCAGGAAGAGTTTGTGATTTCATAAAGCATATCCTTCAAGAGAGTCAAAACAGTTGTATAAGAAGGCCTTCTTTTTTGAAATAGATTACCCTAACTCAACCATGGAACTTCATGCCAGAGTAGATACCCATAGGAATAATTCTACCAAAGAAACATCCACTTGTAGTTTATAGACAAAGGTATATGTTTAGTAAACCACTCCCTCCATCGTTTTCCAAAATCTCCAGATATTTTCCAAAAAATAAACTCATCCTTATACTTAATGATAGAGATAGATCTAGTCATATCCTTATAAATAAACCTAGGGATCTAACTAAGCTTTTCTCATCCTAGATTCCAAATGATATCTATAGAATTCCTCTGATACCATCAATTGGGACCCTCTCTTTAGAAAACATATACATTGCAAAACATTTGCGGAATAATTTAACACTATAAAATATGAAACCCAAATACTATAGTTGCTATAGTGGGTTTGGAAACATGGAAGGAAAAACATTGGTTCATATGTGAGCTAATTCCTCTCCCACTAGGTTCTTTTTGACTAGAATCTTTCTTATACATGTCAAATCTAGTACATATCATCATAACAAGGGGGAAAAATCATCAAAATTGGTGAGATTAAATGCTCAGTAAGGGTAAACATGGGAGACATATATGAATAAACAATAGAATAAGGGTATGATAACATGATAATGAAAATATAAGATCATACCCTACATATAAAATATCATATACATGAGTCATAGAATAAATCATTGCAGTTCATAAGACATGAATCAAAAAATAAGTAATGTATATATTCCATGAAAGAATAACATATGAGTAAGACATAGAAATGTGAAAAGACATAAGCATAGAATGAATTTTATTATAGCCTAGCATTCAATGTAACAACCATCATAGTGGACTAAGTCCCTTACTGTACCAGTTGAACCCTCGTTATGGCCCAATAATACTAAAACAAGTAAACACTAATTCCATCCCTATTTTATTGAACTGTGTAAATCCTCATTCCATCCTTGCATTACTGAATTGAGTAAACCCTCATTCTAACCTTATATTATTGATAGTAAAACCTTTTTCTATCCCTACCTATATCAATAAATATATTCCTCTACCTAATGCATGGATATAGGTCTCACCCATCACATAATGAAATCTTACAAACATGTCCTAGAAGTGCATAAATAACATATCATAACCCATGAAATGAAATGGGTTTCATAAACATATAAACATATCATAACCCATAGAAAGATAACAGTTTCATAATCATTTCATCATAATCATAACCTATCAAAAGTGGTGGGTTTGAAAACCTTATAACCTATGATAGAGAATCATATTTCATATACATATTACCCATGAAGGATAAATGGGTTTCATAAAGACCATATAATTAATCATAACTCATTCATAGAATGTACATCAATGTAAATTTTTGATAATTTTCTAGAAAGGCATGAGTAACATCAACAGATGTCATCTTAGATGGAAGATAATATTGAAATACATTCCAAAAACATTTTTGGAGGAAAATATATTCCCTTCTTTGAAATTTTATTTTTAATACATAAAACTTGTTCAAAATAATTTTTATTGATAATACCTTGAAAACATATAAAGAATAAATGAAATCATTTTGATACCCTTATTCCATGAATCCATTTAAAATAACCATCAAAACATTTTAAATACCTTTTTCATCAAAAACACTAGAAATATTCTAAATAAAGCTAGAAAATTTTATAAAAACCATTTCATTGAAAATAATTTTAATAATTATAAATAAATACATAAAAATATTTGGAAATCATTTTTCATGGAATCTTATAATGAATACTGAAACATTTTTAAAACAATTTCCTTAAATTCACTTTAAAAACATGTAAATAAGATATGAAACATTGTGAAAACCTTTTTCGTTGGTGAATTTTAAAAGAACATTCAAAACTTTTGGAAAACAATTTTACTTGAAAATTACTTTTTAAAAATAATTTCTTAATGGTTAGACTTTTTAACAATGTAAAGGGATCTTTGAAGAAATGACAATGAGTAAATTCATACATATCATATGAGGTCAAAAGAACATTCCTTTTTCATGATAAAAGGATAGAAAAGTGCATTGTTAATAAATTAACATGAATATTAACTTTAAGATATTGGTAAAATAACCAAGGGTAAATATTTCTTTTAGATATTATAGGGGATTGGTATAATAACATTGGAAACCCTTTTTTAGAAAACATAGATTTCCGAACGAAGGGAGTGTAAAATTGGGATTTCTTAAAAGCACATTCTTCTCTAACATACGTACCAAAGAGTAAAAAATGAGATCAATACATGAGTATATCATAAATTTACCTAGGAGAAGGATTATCATGATCATTATTGAGAGATGTATCATAATTTTTTATCAATTTAATATTAAACATAAACAATCATAAAAAGTAATTTTATTTTTTTAATAAACTTTTATTACATGGTATACTAGGATCATGATCTCCATGTTATGAATGGTAAATAACATTATCATGTATTGTAATTAAAATATTTATATTTGGGATATGGCATGTAAAATGGTCATGTATGCACCTTGAAAAAAGTGTTTATGTTCATAATAAAATACGAGTCTCAATGAATGAAAATTAAGACAAAAAATATTTTAACAATTTGGTAACATTTCAATCTCAAACCCCAGGAAATAAAGATCATAAAATGGGAATGTCAATACCCATAAATTTAAGTAAAATATACATAATATACAATCACATGATCTATATACACTACATAAAATGAATGTGTGGCGAACTTATCTTGTATCTCACAGAAATTAAAACTTAGATGAAATCCCCTTACATTGTGTGTTGATTGTCTCTGTACATGTACGATATTTCAATATAATAAATATAAGTTTATTATAATTATTTAAAATAATAATATTTATATTACTATTACAATATATTATTTGAATATGATTTTATATTACCTGTCGGTTGATGATCATTTGTAAAGGTCTAATTTTTGGTAATATTCTTTGTGTTCATCACATATTTTTTTATTTGTTATATAGTTATTACATATACATAAATACTGATTAAATAATTTATACAATGATTTAAATAACAGTTATATCCATTTTAATTTTATTATAAAAATCTATATCATAATGAATTATTTCATAGAATACACCGTTCATGGAGATGGTAAGTCATATGTATGCATGAATGATGTTTTCCGTTATTATTGTCATATTGAATGAAGGTATGTAAATGGAATATGTATATATATGAAATTATAGGTATATATATATATTTTTAAGCTAGAATTAATATATCATATATATCATATATGTTCATTTAACCCATCCTTAATACATTCTATGTGGTTTGTGATGGAATCACGTTGCTTTGAGGGGTGGTAGTCCACATGTCCTCAAACGAGATTATCATCTTAAATTAAAATTGATGGTCAAAATATGTGTGTTCTAAAAGGAATAAAAAAATTTAACGAAATAATAAATATAATATATTTCATATATAAATATAGTTTCCATCAAAATGTACACCATGATTGATGGTGAAGAAGAAATGAACAATCATCATTTAATGAGGCAGTAGTTCTTGTACACAGAAACAGTATGTTAAACATCTATTAGATGAAGGTGTGGGTAAATGTAGGTCATAAAATACGAATAAAACAACATAGCATATGGACTATACTGGTTACATCCCACATGAATGGTATAATGAGAATAGATGTGTGTAGAAGGAAAATAATGGAAATGACTTTGAGAGAAGACATTGCTTCTTAATCGTGTAACTCCTTTTGCATTGTGCGCAAAATGATTCTTTGAGAGGTTTTCTTCCTAATGTGAGGATTCAAGGTCGAAGGGAGGATTTGTGGGATTAAATTTTTTAAGGTATTGTATGAACTTAAATGGCATGAGCAGTGTGATGAATGGGTAGAAGGGTTGTATTTTTATAGGGAAGGAAAATGACTCACATGGAATTTTTAGAAATAAATTATGAGTACACAAGTTATTACATAAAAAAGTCATTAAAAACCATCCAAAATAGATAATATATGGTGTGTGGAATAATTATGGAGATGAAATGGGTTCTGTATAAGTGTCTAGTTTATTGGGACCTTAATTTCAAGTTCTAGTCCCCAATTAATCTTAATTTATCCTTAACCATTATGACTAGTTTTATGCACTTTTACTAATAAATATAGTTAAATATTATCATGGTATTATTTGAATATAAAAATTATTCTGAATACAATGGTTTATGTTGATGTTTTTCAATTCCAATCATAGAAGAGGAAAAATTAAAATTTATGATAATACCGCAGATGGGACGAAATAATGGGGTTTTAAAGTAGGATAAAGTTCAAAAGTTTGTTAAGATTTTATATTCAGTTTTATAGTGAAATTTTTTCGCAATGAATTAAATTGTATTAATATATGTAACAATCATTAAATATTACCTTAAAACATATTTATAATATCAATTATCACTAATAATTAATTATAAAAAAGAAGGTTTATCTAAAAAGTAGTATTTTTTACTATTCATCAAAAAATGATGTTTCTCAGAAGAATCCAAAAAATCAACCTAGTCTAATTTCGAAAGTTTGAATTCAGAAATGAGGTTTATTTTATCCAATTAATTTTCTAAATGTTCTTAAAATTACCTTAATTAGTAAAATTGATTCATTCAATAAAAAAAATTATAGATAAAAGACATTACCAAAAATAATATCTTTAATTATCAATATGTTTATTTTATATAAAACAATAATATATGAAAATTATTTATTACAAGTTTTAATAGACAAGTTATAATTATTTTTTAAATCAATAAAAAGATTTAATTCATAGTAATCATTGTTTTTTTTCATACGACAACTTAGGGTTGTACGGATCGTACGCCAAGTCAGTGTTGCTTATATCACAAGCCATGTTGGTATTGTATGCAGCACATGAAAAGATTTAATTGAATGTGAAAAGAATGTTTGACATAATGTTTTAATATATACATATATAATGACTTCTTTATAGTGTCATGTGAAATGAAAAATATTGAATAGTTAAATTAATTAGAAAAATAATAATTCTCAAAATCTCGGGGTGTTACAAATCCCCTCTCTCATGTAATCATTTGGGAGGTATTGATGATGTATCCTTTTTCTCGGGATATTATACATTATACCCATCACAACATGTCTATGCATGGGTGTTGAAAAATATAAATTACCTAAAATTGTATCCTATAAAATTTTAGTTATATAATGTTATCAGATGTTTTTTGAATCACATTTAGAAGGATGATTAATGACCAATGTGATTACAATGGGTAAGGTATGCTATTGGGGGATGAATAGCCTCAAAGATAGTGGGATAATTTTGTTCATGTGCTGATATTTTCTCCACCACTCATTCTCTTTGATCCATACTCATACATTGGTCTTCTATACTAGATCGAACACTAATTTATTAGTGTGATGGTTTTTGTGTATGAAATAATCACACCATATTATATATATCTTAATTTGGTTTTATCTCTTATAAATATGTTCAAACATAGACTCCAAAACCTTATCCTCGAATGATACCATGTTCATCAGGGAGCTTCAATGCTACTGAAAGTAACTTTTTTTCTTGTATGGTCATTATAGATTCCTGTGTCAGAACTTTATTTAAAAATATGAACATAAATAGATATTTCAATGTCATATTTTTATAAGTCAACAAAATTAAAATTATTCTATGATTACACATATTTCCCATACCATTTTTTGTTTCAATAGTCTAATTTACCCTCTTTATTTTTAGTACCCTCTTTCCATTGATCATGACCTGGGACAGAATTTTATTTAGAATTTGAATCATTAAACTAAATATAATTAATGGAAGAAATATGATTTTGCATCATGTAATTAAACATATAAAATTTATTTAAAATATCTACCAATTTCATTACTAAATAATCAAACCCCATCCTTATTTTTTTATAGGGGAACACTGATTTTTTTGTGAATTTTTTATTTTTAACACTCTTTTATTGTTTCATAATTAAAAATTTTGAATTAAAATGGATAAAATAACTAATTTAAAATTATATATTATTGTTGTAATACACCTGAAATGATTTCCCATTATGATGATTGATGAAATAATTCCATGTTTCCTGCTTTTTAATGTTTTAATTATATACTGATGGGTGGGGATTTACATTATCCATAACATCCATAAGCTAAAACATTGTAAGAAGAGTTGGCAAGCCTGTGAGGGATATTTCAGTGGACAATAGGACAAATTTATGATAAAATTATTTTCAAATAAATGAACTCTATAACAAATAATGAATAATAAATAATTAATTAATTATATAACATTTTAGTATAATAGATAATTTATATCATTAAATCACTATTATAGCATCTTAATGGACTTCCTTTGTTACAGTTTTAATGCATCACCATGAATCAATATCAATCAAAACATTCATCATTGTGAGCCCACGATAACTAGTGAATGTTTACTTGTTGGGACCAATAGGTTGTCCACATTGTTTCCAAAAAACCTCAAATTATATACCCTAACATTTTTCCATGATAATTTTATTCAACAATGTGATTATACATTGTTTTGTTTTCAACAACATGTTATTGATTCCATAATAATTCTATAGTTTCATGATCAACAATCAGTTTTTCATTGGGATTGGTCAGATAATCATGTGAAAAGTACATTTTATCCAGGAGTAGTAAATCATTTAACTTGTATTCATTGAAAACAATACAATACACTTCAGGAATAAAAGTACACAATTTATTGAATCTTTCTTGAATTTTTTTCTTTCACGAACAAAGATATAATACGTCATTACACAAGTAAAAATAACCTTTACATAATTTAATTAATTCATCCTTAGATGCATGATTTCTTTTATTAAATTGATGATGGATTAGACACAATATTATAAACTATCATTCATCCGATTATTTTAGTTCAAATGTTCCCTGAAGATATACCTAACAAACATTTATTATTGAATCTATTTTCTTGATAACCACACCCAATCATTTGTGGACATACACCATTGTTGGTTGATTTTTCATAAGCAAAAGTCATCACATAATGAGAACAAGTGATTATATTTGATGGCTACTGCTAAAATTAGTATGATCAACATTGAAGATACAATGTATGAGATTAAAGCTTTGAAATTCCATAATATATATTCGGGATATGAATGGTCCCCGACACTAACATATTATTCATTTTCCCTAACATGAAAATCTAATATAAAAGGTTTTTAACAACTATTGTTTAAGAATAATAAAAATGAAATTTTAATTTTGGATTCTAACATATTAAATTTTAGAAATGAAGGAATGAGAATTCAAATAGACAAGAATTTCACTAGTAGTCATTTACTTCCACTCTCAAACGTTTACTATTTTCCACTTTATTTGAAATGTTAATTTTTTTAGTCAAGGAAAAGAGAAGATATAATATTTTGGTGGTATTTATGTGTGGTATATGGGATAGAATGACAACATATAATTTCTCTATGTTTCCATGAGAAATTATCTAGAAGTTGAAGCCGAAAGATGGTTTAGAAAACTGTACTCATTGTGAGAGGAATTCATTCGAGAGACAGATTGGAAACCTTTTAGATGTATCACGGTTTAAGGGGAATATAGTCAAACAGTTCAATTGGACTACTTTTTCATAAAAATATGAAACATGAGTATTTTAAGATGTTCAACCATCATAGTAGTATTTCCAACCATGTATTCTTAAAGGTGGAGTTCTAATAGGATCCAATTTTACTATACCCAAATTAAAAGTAAATGTTTAGGATTTTTTATAATTTTATTTATCATTTTATGTGTTCTTAGGAATTATTTAATGAGGAAGATGAAATAATGAATTAGTTGATGACTGTGGTCAGATATTTGGTATTCAAAGCTATGGAAGTTGGTCTAATGGATAATTATGAATAAAATCTATATAGGATGTATATCATTAAAAAAATGGGTACCAAAATGATTGGAGGAAGGCTATTTTGAAAGATGGAGTCCAATACATCATCAAGAGTTAGATGGAAATAAAGTGTTTAAGGGAATATTAAATAAATATAGTAAATGTTATTTCTATTGAATAATTGATTTATTATATCTTTTTTAAATATAGAAACAATAATCATGAAAGATGCATGAAAATGTGGACCGCTATGCATGAAGTTTATTTTCTTATATATATTTCTTACAAAAATGAATCCTTATTTACACAACCATATTTGTGAAACCCATGTTCCCTTTTTATGAAAATTTATATATGTTTCTTTTAAAGATTATGAAATGTTTTATTCTATCAAATATCAAACATTAAGAATATATTCTTAAAAAATATGGGATATATATTTTTCCTATGGATTTGTTGTATATAAATTTGTCCTTAAAAACCTACCTAGAAAATCTACATTAACACATTACGTAATTATATTTACACATGATGTTGATGTTTCTGTGGGTTGATGATCAAAAGGATTGATTCTTTATTGGAAGGTATAAAGTATCAGATGATTGCAAGTGAATAATTGTGGAGTTTGTGTCATTAATGGTAGGTTGGTTATTCATATAGTGTATTATTTATACTAAGGATTTATAAAATTGTTATTGTTTTTTGGTTGTAGGCATTTATATTTATTGAATTATATATTTTATTATTTTATACAGATTCATATGTCTTGTGAGTCGGATTATGAAACCATTTATCATGGATCATGTTCACTGTTGCATATTTATTATCAGTACTTTGGAAGTTTGTTGATGGTTGCGAGGGTTGTGTTACATTTTGATTTAACTCAGGTCAGGTTATGAATAGTTGGACTATATTATGATGTTAGGATTTTGTAAAAGAGAAATATATTAATAAGAAAACACACAGAAAAAAATAAAGAAAATAAATTTTCTAAAACCAGAATACTTCATTAAAAATCACTTCATTTATAGAGTGGAATTTATTTATAAAAACGTTTGGTAGAAAATTCAACCCATATATAAAATAAATTAAATTCATAAAATATATTTACTATTAATTTTTCAAAATTCAGACATTATTTTAAAAATTTATAAGCATTACAGTGTTGGGAAAATATTAGAAACCATTAACTGATAATGGAAATAAATGGAATCTCTTTTAATGATCTCACTAACCCATTGAATATAATCATCATTCTTAAGTACATTTTTTAGGTGAATATATTTTTTATGAAAATGTACTAATATTTAGAACGTATCAATGCAATTTAAAAAATACTTTTATTAAATATACGTCACAACTTTTGAGTTAGGATAAAATAAAAAACTGAAAAAGTATGAATACAGTGATTTCAAAGAAAATATAAATAGTTTTTTCCTTATTAAATTTTATCTATATAACATATTGATAATGTTAAAAAAAATTATACAAGAAAATTTAAACAATATTTCCATGAATTAGATAAAACCATTCACATTAAAATAATAAGTATAATAAAACACTATTAGAAAAACTATTTCTAACGCCGCCTTTTTTCAAGTCAGTTTTTAAAACTAACATGAAAATCTCTGAAAAGTTATTTTCCACATCGGTTATTAGATAACCAATGTGAAAATCCATTTTTACTGATTCATTGCGTCGGTAATATAAGAAACAATGTAAATATTCATTTTATATGATTTTTATCATTAGTTAAATAATAACTGACCTAAAAAATATATTTTCTAGATTTTTTCAGTTTAGTACTAAATAACTGATGTGAAAAATCAATTTTCAGGACTTTTTCACGTTAGTTATTTAATAACTGACGTTAAAATTTATTTATTTAGGTTGGTAATTTAATAAAATGACCAAATAAATGTTTAAAAACATGTATTTTATTTCTCAAGCATTGATGTTTCAAGTCACAAAGCTAAAATGTAGTTACAGATCAATAGTTATGGTCATCAGAAGTGGACCATCTCTAAACTATGTCTAAGGGAAGGCCAATTTCTGAAGGCCATATCATTCCATTCGTAACCCGATTTGAGCTCCATGACCAATAAAATCATATCTTGAGAAATGAAATACATTTTTATAAACATTATTAGGGTATTCTATTAAATAACCAACGTAAAAAATACCCTTTATTATTGGTTATTAAATAACTAATATAAAAAAGTGATTAAAAATGATTTTTCAAATCAGTTATTTAATAACCAATGTGAAAAAGTGATAAAATTTGATTTTTTGATTCAATAATATAATAATCTTGGTGAAAATTATGTGAAAATTTTAATATCTTTTTATAATGGTTATCTTAAAACTGACATGAACGATAGTTTTAATATCTGGACAATGTGAAATTTCAATTTTTTACATCGCTTCATCGAATTTCCCAATTGCCACCTAAAATTTTTAGTACTGCTTTTTTTATCTTCTCAATTATATGTTTTCAATATACACATATCCTAATTTAACGATCATTTCATTCAGCCATTATCATTCCCTCAACTTAACTCATTTGATCATCAATGTGAATCAATTATTTCTTCTTTTTGTGATCTCGTGAAGGAAATTTTTATTATTTATTCATGATCTATGGGTTTTATGATTTATTTTTTTAATTGATATACCATTTAATGATAATTTCATTCATCCATCATCATTTCACTAAATATACATGTTTAATCTTCTACATGAATCTATTTCTTCTTTCCACAATCTTTTCAAGGTATTTGTTATTATTTTTACATTATTTGTATTTTCTATGAGTAGTTTACTTCATTGATATACCGTTTAATGATTATTATTATGTAATATAGATGGATAATGCTTTATATCATGGTAAAACGACAAATAACTATTTTTATTCAACAATTCCTTCTAAGATGATTCAGTGTTTGGCTTATTCAATCTTTCATCAAAAAAAAATATCGTACTTCTGATGGTCATAACATTTGATCCATAACATAGTTTGAGCTCTATGACCTGTAAAATCAATGCTTAAGAATACATCTATAGTATGGTAAATATATTTCACATTAGTTACTTAAAAAAACGTTAAAAAAAGACATTTAAACTTGTGTTGTAAATAACTGACTAAAAATTGACTTTTAACGTCTGTTTTTATAAAAACCGACGTAAAAAATGTTTTTTTATTTTCAATTCCAGAAGGCCTTTCACATCATTTTTTTAAACAACATTAAAACTCATAAAACCCTATTTTTTTATCATTAATAAAATAGTTGACATGATAAATCATATTTTATAATGTCTCTCGCAAAAACATCATTTGAAAACCGGCATAAAAAAGCTAAAAAAAGAACATAAAAATGTTTTTGTACTAGAGAACCATGTTATAATATTCATATCATATAAAATTCCCCATGAAATTAGTCCAATAAAATGTCAAAATTTTTATCAACATAATGTAATGGTCATAATGTGATGAAAGGATTTAAACAATGAAATAATACTATCTAAAAATTAAAAATAAATATTTTTATGAAAACATAAATAAATCGCCATCAACTCTAACATTAAAGGGATATGATGTTCACAGTAGTCTCATATGAAGTTAAATGATTTTATAGAGTAGGGGTGGAATTATGTTGGGGTAGATAAGAAAGTAATATATGGAGAGAGATGAAGGGATCATCATGGTTATAAAATAACAAAAACAAAAACCATTGAACCTAAAAATCCAACAATGATATATGAAAAAGAAGAAATTAACATACATATGGTGTCTAGAGTTGATTCGTCCTAGAGATTGTTAAGGATTGTCACAGAAAATATGGGAGTTCCATGAGACCTTGATAATCGATACTAAATGAGCCACTATAAGGTCTCCTTTAAATAGTTTGGGGAAACCTTTATGAGTGATTTCAAAAAGTACTGATAAATATTAATTTTATCCGTGGTAAATTTGTAAGCCCAAATAAAATTCATATTTATCATCATTTTTAGAAATGATAATAATATTGCTTTATTAGTACTAAGAACGTCGATAAGAGACCTCTTTATCAATGTTGATGTATTAGATCTGATAATAATCTCTTTTATGAGTGCTTGATAGCACAAATAATTTTCAATCTTTATCAGTGCTAACAAAGTGAAAAAACTTTTATCAGTGAAAAATATTTACCATTGATAAATGATTTATAATTATAATTATAATAAAAAAATGTAAAAATATTTCTATAATTATATATTTTTTTACTAAAATTTTATAATTATTTAAATATATAACTAATTTTTATAATTACATTAATAAATATTTTTAAAAAATAATAATATTTTTATGATTATAAATATATAATTAAATAAATATACAAAATATAAATTTGTAAATATGTTAATAGTTATTTAATTATAATTATATTATATATATATAATTATATATATATATATATAATAAATAAACATAAATATAAATAATATAAATATATTCATTATTTATATATATTTAATATAATTTTATAATTATAAATATATTTATATCAATATATATATATATAATAAAATTATTTATATAAAATAAATATATATAAATATAAAAAATGCATTATTTGAATATAGTTATTATAATTTTAGAATTATTTAAATATATAAATATTTTTTTTCAATATATGAATAATATATTTTTGAAATATATTTCTATATTTATCATTGTCTCTTCATGACATTGTAGGCAATGTGTTTCCTATCAAAAACTTCAACCCAACATGTTAGAGTAAGACATCTCTTTGTATATAATGATTCATACCACACATTTTATATACATGAATAGAAGCTATTGATATAGGAAAACTCTATCAATGGTTGGTACTAATCCCTCATACATTAAAAGTTGACTTAACATGGTCCCATCATGTCTGCAATTGTTTTAATTGTATATTCTGACTATCAATTAGTTAGATGATGGAATAAAGTGCCCAAGTGTTGCTCATTATTTAGATCTTTCTAAAGACTCTTCCACAATTTTGACATAATATGGGTATCTCGAGCTGAAAAAGTTGATAGAGATGAACCTGATGTCTTAAGTGTAAATTAAAATGTAGTATTTTATGGTGTTCAAGAGATAATTATTCTCTTATATTAAGACAATTTAATGATTCTGTAAGGCTATCATCAAAAACTCATATCACATCATTCCTTATAGGTGGCCATGGTAGTCCTCTGACAAAGCCTATAAAAATTCTGTACCACATCCACATAGTAATTGGAAGATGTCACATGACACTTTTAAGATGTTACCTTATAGCTTCCACTTTTCGAAAAACCAGACATCTATACAATTAATCAACAACTTCCCGCCTAATATTATCCCACCCAAAAGGTTTCTTCAAGTACCTATTAATCTTTTTGATACCTGGATGTATTGAAAATTTTCTATTATGAGTATCAGACAACAATTCCATTTTAATCTCCAGTATAGATGGACCACATAGCCTCTATCAAAATTTTAGAACACCATCTTCACAAACAATGTATGATAATTTTCTTGCATTAAACGTTTTAATCTTCTTTTGAATGTTCTCATCATCTAATTTAGAATTATTTGTCCTCTCTAATAAATATGGTTATTAAATCATTTTAAAAATTAATAATGTATACCTTTACTTATAAATTCACATATCCATATTTACTCTGTCCATCAATATAGGATCCTTCTCGATCATTATTTTAGTTATAACTGAGTGATCCTGCCTACTCAAGGTCTCGACTACCTTATTTTATTTCCCTAAGAGCTAGGGTATCGAGAAACCACAATCCTTGAGTAGCTCAAAAAAAATTTATTTGTCTCTTGTTGATCTTTTTCTATGAAGAGATGAATTTTAGAGTTTCATGATCCTTTTATATCTCCCAACTTTTTCCATAGTGATAATGCCTTGATAATTTCAAATGGAAGGTTATATCTTCTAGATCAAGGTGATGGGTTTGATAGTTATGTTTGGGATTCGTCAAAAATATTGATCTATATATGATAACATTATCATTTTGTATTAGTACAAAACCAAGTCCCTTATTTGTTGTATCACTATATATGATAAACCCATCACTTCCATATCGTTGAGTCAAAATTGAAGAACTAAATAATATTATATTTATTTCATAAAAATAATTATTCACATTTCATTTTCCAAAAAGAAAACTAAACCCTTTACATGTAATCATGGTTAACATTCTATCCAATCAGACACAATTTCAAAAAAACCACCAATAGTAACCTACCTAACTAATGAAACTTCCTACCTTAGTAATGTTTTTTGGTGTTGTCCATTCTCTAAATTCCATTTTATTTATAGAATCAAATGATATTATATCATTGAAGATAATATGTTCATGAAAATAAACATCTTGAATCCTAAAATCAAACTTACTAAATTTACCATATAACAACTCCCTTATAAGATTATTAAGAATGGTCCACAAGGTATTCTCATGATCATAATATATTTTAGAATATAGTAGAATATCATCAATGAATACCAAAAAAATTATTAATATATACCTTGAAAACATGTTCAATAATTCCATAAAAACAGGGGGTGTATTAGTTAACACAACATTCATAATTTTAAACATGTAATGACCATTCCTCATAAAGAAATTGTTCTGTATAATGTCTTCATTCTTAACTCACAATTAGTGATACCTAGAACAAAGATAATTCATTGAAGAATGTCAGGACACATGATGTTGATCAAACAAGTCATAAATGAAATGTAGAAAATAATTGTTCTTTATTTTAATGGCATTTATTTTTCTATAATCTATACAAAACCCCTTAGATATATCATTATTCTAAATAAATAGAATAGATCTACCCTGGTGAAACATTTGGGAAATAGATGTATTATTACCCAAATCCTCTATTTTTTCCCTCATATCCACTAACTCCTCAATGTCCATTATATAGGGATAATTTTATATTGGTATTTAATTTGGGATTAAATCATTGGAAAATTCAACTTCATGCTCTTGGGGAAGTCCATGTAATTCCACAGAAACAGACACCAATGGATTACTGTACAATAGGTATATACTAAACATTAATACTATCTTCACCATCACTTGATGTTGTTTTTTATTCTCCCATATCAATTTTACTCATTAGATAAAGTGGGTGTGGATCTAGTTAAGAGTTTCGTGAGGAAGCTTCTTCTTTAATGATAAGTAAATCTACAGCTTCCTCATAAATCAAAATTTCAATCATCTTGCAATAAATTTTCACATAATATTTTCAAAGCTAGTCCATACCAATGGTTTTATAAATTTCAACCATTGTGATGATGATTTTGTCAAAAAAAGAATGTTTATGTGTCATAATTGGGATAGATTGACACATCATTGTTGGAATGAGTACTTACTTATGAGTATTTACTGACAAGTCCCTTATTAAATTAAAATAAATTGTATATTTTTTTGTTAAACTGGGTTGATAAAATCGAGTGTGGTCAGAGAGGATCAAATAATGAATTGGATAAATTTAAATATATGATTAATGAACTTCCACCAAATCATTGGTTTCTTCTATCATATCTATATTGAATTCATAAGATAGGAAATTTCCCCTCTATGTCTTTAATGGTAGATTCCCTTATTTCATAGGTATTTTTTTCATTGTGCGCCATATCCTGGCTGTTCTATGATAGAATTGTTGTGTTTTCATTATTTACAGTTCATTCATTGACATGGATAACCCTTAATCAACCCTTATAAAATACTCTCATTCCTTTTTAGGAATTTTCATGGGTGACTCATTTCACATTTGTCACATGATAGAAATTTATTTATTTTCTCCATTGACACATTCCATTTTAGTTCATGTTCAGATGAATTCTATTTTTTTTTGTTCCATTTGAATATATTTATTCTATAAAAATTTTTCTCATACATGATGGAACATAAAACTATTTCATCATATGATGAAAATGTTTGAAGAACCATCCCCCTTATGATATTTACCTTAATAACTTTGATGAAGTGATTGATCTTAATCATTGTATTGCCTATAATATTCTAGGCATATTAAAAAAATGTTAAAAGGTATAATCATTTTATATAACACACTCTTGTTCATTTTTTAGCACGATAAGTGAATTAATATTCATATCAATTTTTTGATCACTAGGGATGTTTTTATCAATGAATATATCTTTAAATGTTCTCTACTAAATGAGTGTTATTTCTTTTTCCACCATGGTATTCTAGATCATGGAGAACCATTGATCAACGTCACCTATGAAGCAATATAATGAATGTGTATCCTTTTCCATTTTATTTCATCTCAAGGATGTAAATATTTTTTCTAGATACATAATCCATTTCTCATCTACAACTTGATTAGTATACCCACTAAGCAATGGGTAATACTATTGCATAAAGGGATGCAGTATAGGAGAGTCTCTCTATGGATTAGTTTTCTCTATTCAAGAAAGGTTATTCACCATAGCCTAATTATGATTCCATAGTATATTCAAAATTTTCTCCATTCCAATACATACTTTATTGGTTTATTTAATAGGGAAACATTTTCATTTTATATTAGTATTATTACCATTAGTCCTGTCAAGTTTCATTTCTAAATAAAGGCATTTATAGGGTCTTCTCATTAAATAATGTATTTTATATCATAAAGTATGATTATAGATATTTTGTAGAACTCAACATAAATTGAATGTTTATTCATCATATATATAATAATCATAATATTTATTTAATTGGGGACAAGTTAAATTTTAAATCCCTTATAATGCATTAAAATAAAATGTTAATTATCATATGTATATCATCCCAGAGATTCAATAAAGGTGCATAATATGGACTGCTTTTACATAACATGTAACACTTGATTCATCCCCATCACACCTTTTCAGAGTTGTTACCCCAAGATACATCTGTGAGAGAACCACATCAACATGTAGTATCCAGATAGGGATGTATTGATAGGAAGAAACAAATAATATCCACCTTACCAAAATTAAACCATGTTATTCTAAAAAAATCCTTAAATTCCATCATAAGAGTATGTACCATAATCTATGTTTTCTAAATCTAGTTTCATGGAAAATAGATTCTTAGAGCCGGTGAATTATTTGAAGTCAACTATAATATCCAAACAATAGAATCATCGATCTGGTGAATTATTTTATTACATTGAAATGATTACAATGAAATAATATACTGATGGAATTAATAGTTTAGTAGTTTTGGAAAACCATATTATATACATGATAACCATATTACAGTGTGAAAAAGAAAATAAACAATAATATAATTAAACTCTCATCATCCTTGAAAATAATTCAAATGATTCATATTCATAACTTGGAAAGTAATTAAATATTAACATTCACTTCAAATGATTAGTAAGGGTATGTAAAAAAGATTAAATAATGAATCAGTGATAATAAATCTATATATATTTTCCAATAACTCAAAACACATGTAATTCAAATGACTAGATAGGGTATAATAAATATAGAAAGGTAAATAATCGAAACACATTCCATTTAATCTATAAGATGAGAATGAAATGAATCCATAGATAATTTCAGAATAAAAATATTAGAAATAGTAACAACAATAACAACTAAATTATCAATTGATGAAATGATAAACTATTAGATTCCTTGTTTCTTAGGTATATGATACATTTACAATAAAGACAATTCACAAAATGTTTTATTATTTGGAGTGGAAAAATATCAGATATGGATAGATGATACATATCATGAGACAAAAAATTAATTGGGGGGATTTATTTAAATAATCCCCAACCCATGTTCTACATGTACAAAGCATTCTTTATATATTATATAATCGATTTAAAAAATATTTTAAATAAAACTATCCAAAAAAACATTGAAACATTGTAATATAAATATATAAATGATATTTGTGATATAATATACCAATTCATAGAATACGTACACCACACACAAGAAATAGGTGGTGAATAAAGCTTCTATCACACATAAGTAAATGTGAGATGAGAAGATCCTTACATCACCATTCCATTTTTCTTATACCTGGTTTAACCTCTAGTATAATGGTTTAAATAATGTAATAAATTAATATTAGAGACTTATAGATATTTATTATATCATAAATTATCTTTTTATATTACTTTATCCCCCAGTTGATAATAATAATTCATTATTTTAACTATTTAAAGTGTTTATTGCTTAGTTTTTCGAGTATGTTTTGAAATTTTACCTACTGTTTCTATTAAATAGATCACGATTTGATAATATCATGAATTTAAATTACAATTTAAATATCATATTTATTTATTATATAAATATTTACAATAATCCATAAAAATGGGATATATGAAATAAAAATCATCATTTATGGTGGTGGTAGGCCATACGTATGGATGAACACAACTTCCATTTCTTTGTCATATTAAAATAATGAAATGTAAATAATATATATATATATATATTCCAATGTGTGTGTATTATAATTTGACTAATATATTTATTTATTATTTGTAACATATTCTTATTAAAACCATTCTCAATATATTCTATTTAATATTTGAACTAATCACATTTCATTAAGGAGATAGTATTCCACACATCCACAAATAAGGATATTGTATCCCCATAATATGGAACACATGAGGGAATGTGTAATACAGTAATTAAATAATAAAAAATAAATTAATTATATAATAAAAAAACTATAAATCCTTTATTATTTAAGACTTTTAATGTTTGTAAATGGAATAATGAACAACATAGGTTCACATGATTGTATTCTACCGTACACATGAATGATGATTGTGTATCATAGTAGATGGATGTGTGTGAAAGTTGAGCTAGAAATATTAGAATAAAAAGTTTTAGTATGTTGAATATATAGATTTTATTATAAAATAATGTAATAATATGAATTTAATGGATTCAAAATGAAATAAAACAAATGTTATTGTTGATGAATGTTAGTATATTTTGTGTAAATCCTTTTGGTTTTTACCCAAAAACATCCTTTGTTGAAATTTTTCCCCATCACAGGATACTAGGATGAGGGGATGGAAGTGGGTAGCATATTTTTTTATGGTTTGGATGAGCTATAAGGCTAAATGTGGTTTGGGGATGTGAGGTATGAGGTTCCCTTTTATAATTGAGGTAAAGGGATGTTTTGGAAACTATGAAAATATTAAATTAATATAAAAAAATTGTAAAATACAAATAAAGAAAATGTGAAAAATTTCTATGATAATATGATAATGATTCAAAATAAACTCAACAAATTATTATACATTCTTATTTTAGATTATTATCCTTATCCTTTGGGATTATCACTTTGTTAAACCCATTAACTCTTACCATGATAACATGGTTTTTTACGCATTAAAAGATAATATAGTTACCATAATATGAAAAATGAACACTAAATGAGTCATGGATGTAATTTAAAACCACATATAAATCATTTTTAATATTTTATATTTTTAATGAATTTTAAATCTTTTAATAAAATATAAAAAGTATTAAAATATCATTAAGGTCAATTTCAACAATATTCAATTCATGGATTTTTGAGAAATATCAATACATAATACAAAATTGAATCATTAGATTAAAAACATCGCTAATATTTATAAATCCTCTATAAAAATTATGGAGGACATAAATTATATAAAAATATATTTATTTAAATATATTTTATAACATTTATTCTATATTCCAATTAATTAAACAATTATAGCTTCATCATAGTGATATCCATTAATCTAATTATTTATTCATTAAAATTCTCAAATAAATTATCTTGATGAAGATAAAACTATAATATTCCCAATGACAATTTATATTAAAATTGATACACTATTTTACACCATGTTCAAAATTTTAAACTTGATAAAAACAAAAGTATGAAAATTTTTACATTTCAATGAATAAAATAGTATAAATTGAATAAACTTATCTATGTGACTCTAGGTGCTCAAAATATAATTTCATTGATGATTTTGGTGTAAAATCACCCATTCAATTAAAATAGTACAAGTTTTAGTGTAATTTAATAATATAATTTTTAGCATTAATTACAATATTTACCCTTAACCGTTTACATAAAAAAGTGCAATGTTTATTATTCGTATTTTTTTCATACAAAAAAAGGAACTAATTAATAAATTTGGAATTTATGATTAAAAATATTTAATGTATTTCTCATATTTTAAGACACATAAGATGACAATATTATTTTAAAATTAATCTCATAGGCGGGGCGTGGAAGTGGGATTTTAATGTGAGAACGTTTAAAATATTGATTTTTTATATCATTACTCAAAGTGAATTTTATTCTAATGAAATTACATGGATAAATCGTATAAAATTTTTCTATATATTTATTTAATTAAAAAAAATAATATAATTTATCACAATAAATTAATTATATGATAACCAATTATCAATTAAAATACAATATCATGTTAAAATTCATCAACACATAAAACAGATCATAAAATTATCAAAAAATAATCCAAAACATATTTTTATATTACTATTCAATATATTAAGTTTATTTCTTAATAAATATATATAAATGTGTGAAAATTGTATTTTAAATAGGATCTATATTAAAACATTGTAAAACTATTATTAGAAATATATAGGTTTTGTGCATAAAATTGTGATTGTTCTTACCTTTTTCATATAAAATATATTGGATTAATGTAAAAATATTTTATTGAATATATAACATATAAATTCACTATATTAACTATCAATATGTTCTTGAATGTAATTGACCATGGAAAAAATAGTAAATACTGTTTGGATTAAACCCGATGTTGGGGGAACTATAAGATATCAACCAAATTAATTTTTTTATAAAAGGAAAATATGGTAGTGCCTAGAGATAATACATGATAGACTTTAAATATTGTGTTTTTGGTGACTCTTATTTTGTTCTCAATAAAATTATGTATTTTTATTTCAAACAATGAATATGTTTGGTCTGTAAAACTTTAATAAACATGGATATTGTGCTTCCATATGGATATTGGAAGGTAAATGTGAATTTGATTGGGTCACAATTCCAATCTTGGGGCTTACTGGATAATAATATTGAGTGATGACTAGGGTCTTAAGAGAAATGTTCGCAATTATAATTTTTACTATTACAAGTGTTTTCTTTGATAAGAGATCATTGTGATGGTATATTTCATTATTGTGTCGGTGTATTACAAGATTGTGCTTTGGTGTAGGTCATTTAACAAATTTATGTATATGTATTTGGAAATTGGGTTCCATACTTTAATCATATTTTATATTGTAAATATCAAATATCATGTCCTTATTTATGTGCCTTGTGTGGAATGTCTCAATGTTTCCCTACTCCACTGTATACTCAAACCCTAAATTTGAATATTGGTACATATGTAGACATTTTTAACTATGATATTATTATGGAGAGATCTTTTACTTTTGCAGAGGAACACCATGATTTTTTATTCATGGATTATGGGAATTTTTGTGTGTGTTAGATTCTATATTGGTGTATGGTTTTGTGTCACATTGATAACGTGAGTCATGCATAACTTGGGAAGGTCATTTATTAATTTTTTTTTCATTTTCAGAAAATCGTATTTTTATTTTGTAATATTTGTAGAATTATTATCTTCTAACGAAAAAATTATATTCATATTTCTTTGATTTAGCCTATTATAGGTTGTGTGTATAATGGGAAAAATATTCCTGAATGATAGTCCCAAACTAAATTCATATATTTTAAAACCTTTGGTGTCTTGTGATTGTAACCTAATATTAGTGGAATTTTACTCCTTGTTAAGACAAAGTTCTATGGGTGGAATGTTATAAATGGATTAAATTTTGTATAATCAGTTTGTTTTGATGTTATTCTTGGAAATATGATGTGATGAAACATGAAATGTATAGTATAAATTTTTTTAGTTGGCCTCTTTATACTAAACATCAATTTAAAATGGTATTTTGGGTATATGAAGTGTTATTTAGAACAACATGATTTATTTACAAATCATCATCATTGGTTTAGATGATGATTTTTTCGTGTCATGCACTTGTAAAGAGATATTGGAATGTGAAATAAGATACAACTAATAAAATTGTTCCATCAGTACCCTAACTAAACTATCATCCTATATAAAGAATCACACATGAATTCAAGTCTTTTGAAAGGGGTAACCATGAAGGGGAACCATGTTATTTTGATATCATAATGTAATCATAGATACCTATCCTATAAATAATTTATGTTGACAGGTAACCTAAGAAATAAGAATAATTTCTTTGTAGGATGATCATGATTTTTTATTTCCCTTGAAATTCAACTAAAATTAAGGATAATCAATTAGATTACAGGCATTAAGACCTTGAATGATAATGGTGGTAAATAAGTATCAATTTAATATAAATCTATTAATTACATGGGATGAGTTTGAGAAACATTTGTTTATATTTTCTATAAAATATCTAAAACTAAATAATGTTATGACCATGAATTAAAATTACATTACATTAATAAATTATTCATTTAAAAATTAATGTGTGTGAAATGGTTATCTAATATTGATCTATGATTATGGTATCACAAAAACTATGTTATAATACATGATATCATAATTATTTAATTTTATGAAGTTATTGTCAGTAAGAATGTATTTTTTTCCACTGGTATTATGCATGAACCTAGAGGGTTTTCCCCATTAATGAATTCTATCATCCACAAGAATCAATACTCATTTAACATGGTATTATTTGTTGATATCATTGTTCCGGAAAATGATATAAATTACTATAAATGAAACATATATATTTGTTTGAGTAAAATGTAAAAAAATATTGATTATTCCAAATTCTCTATGTGGGAATTCAAGATATTGTATGTTCATTTCCTTAGTCGTTTTTTAAAATAATGTCAAATTGGATTATAAATAAAATATTGAAGGAGTAATTTCTAGGAAACCATGTATGAATCAATTTTTGGAACATAACCTTTTAGGATTTGAACTCCATTATCATAACATTGTCTATGATTTCTCAATCCTCAATTCTCTTATTAAATCATTTCTGAGAAATTTTATTCCCTTCTAGTAAACCAATATTTTTTATAAATCATTTTAGGAGAGTAATTATTCTATCACTTCAGAACCTATGATCATATTTCTAGAACAATAAAAAGGCTTCGTGTTATACTATGATTCAGACATACATATATGGGCATATTTCCTTATAGATGGAGAAAATTTGTAGTTTATTGGTGATGAAAATTTAGAACACATGAGATGATCTACATAACATATAATCTGGAATTAATATGGATGGTTCATGTTTTAAAAACACGGTATCAACATCAATTTGGTGAAAATATAATATTAATCACTATTCATAAAATATTTAAGTAAATATTTTTAATGAGGGATATGAGAAAAATGAAACAAGAATTGATGGAATATCTTGTGGTGTTTTTCTATGACATGCTTTATAAACATGGGAAGGGAAATTTATGAGGTGACGTTTTATCTTAAAAATTATATAACCATTCAGTCAATGAATCTCACGATTAATAGAAATAAATGAGTTTAAATATTGAAATAACTATACACTATACATAAAAAATTAAGGATGATTGTTTTCATTCACGGATAATATAATTCTATATTTGGTTATTCTAATCATATAATCACAATGACCAGATATTTATTTTCTTGCAATTCAGTCAATCCTCAATGGCATAGAGACCATTTGAAATTGGATAGAAGATAAAAACTCTATTATTTCTTTATACTATATGATATTAGTTCCTCTATAATTCATATAATTGATTCATTCTTCCTAATACAATTCTAAATGATTTTTCTACCCAAGTATTATAAAAATGTACATGTCAATGAAGATGAATTTTTTGGGGCCAATTATGAAATTAAATATACTCATTTTTATATGAGATATCTCGAAAATCATCTAGTAAAGTCCAAACATAATTTTTTTAATATTAAAGTTTATGTATATATTAGTATGGAAATGAGATCAAATTACACGATACATTTTCAATTTTATCAACATTTTATTATAATCATGACAAAATTTTGGGGATTATAGACAAACAATCCTTTTTAGAACACCTAATTCAAATTCAATATTACAATATAGAACAAGACTTCGTGAGCCCATACATTAAGGTTGATGTCAAATTTCATGTGGTAACCATTTATATTATCAGAAATTTTGACTCTAGATTCACCTTTTGTTTTTTTAAAATCTAAAACTAGCACTTGGAAATCGGTTGAACAAGAGTAGGATATATCATAAAAAACAGTTGGAAATTCATAACATATTATCTAGATATTGGAATACATGATTTAATATTATATTATAAAAAAAATCATAGAGATATTATCTATAATAAATTAATTCTTTAAATAAAAATATTTTTCATTAACCAATAAATATTGTTCTGTTAGAGGAATTGTAGGTTTATCATTATTTATATCTACTTTTGTGGGTAGAAACTGATAAAACCACACTAATTTCGCCTATTATAGTTCATTAATTTACTCAATAATTAAATATTTTTAAGAAATGATTGGATATAGCATAAAACATTCCAATATATCAGTCATGTCATCATTTTTATCCATTATGTTTTGACATTGGTAACGATGTATTATTGAAATCGTAACAATGCATAGGCAATTAGCATTTGGATAGTTAAGGAATGTTGGATGCTTGAATTATCATCCTATTCTAGATTCCCTAATTTATTGTAAATAATGCATATCAGTTAGCCATACCACAAAAATTCACTGTATCCCATTTTTTTCCAAGTGTGTTGGTTAATGAATTTATACCATAATCAAAGCGATGTGATTTGTTGTAAAGTTGTTACTCTTGAAATAGATGGTACATTTATCCTGGACCTAATTTTCATGTATATAGATAATTAAATTTCACATGAGTTTGTTTAATATACATAGAGAGTGTATTATTGAAGCATAGTTCGATTTATGTTGAATATTTTGAGAGATATAATTTTAGGCTCAAGTATTGGTTTGAACTATTCATTGCAGGCATGACCTCCATCTTTCCATGGAAATAAAAATCCATGTTTGGGTGAATGTAACACCCTGCATTTTGAGTTATATTACATCATTATTGTGTAATTTGAATTTATATAGTGATTATGTTGAGTTTTGTGTGTTTCTGGATGATTACAAGGAGTTTATGAAGCTATATAGATTAGAATAAGTTTGAAATTTTTTTGGGTAAATCATGGAGGTTTCATAGATAATAGTGAATGTTTAAGATGTGATTGTGGGGTATGTGATTTTTTTATTCATTTTGGGTAAACTATGTTGTAATAATATTGTAATAATTTATTTTAGGATATTTCGTTTTTCATGTTTTGGTTAATAGTTCTCCAAAAAATGTGGGAAAAATGTGTTAACCTATGTATTCGTGGGTATCACACATATAGATTGTGAATGTAATACCAAACTATATGTCACATATATTCGATGTCATTATTGATGTCTGAAAATTATTTATTAAAATTAAAACATCTAATATAGCCCCCATTCTTCCACCCTTGACTTATAGTATCAAACATTATGATTATTTTACGAAATTGTGTTGATCTCCATTCCATCATACAATGGATCCAATGAATCATTTTTCATGTATCAAATGAATTCAATTTATGAGTCTTTTTTACTTTTCACTCATTGAACTTGTCATTTTATTTCGTAAGGAACACTTTATATAGGTTTCCATCCAAGATCGATGGTTTGGGATCTGTTTTCATTGAATATTTTTATCATATGTTAATGGGGAGGTGGGGGATGATTGTATTTTAAAATCATAGTGTAATTATACATATATATACCATTTTAGGTATATATCTTCACCCACATTCTACATTTTCAATGACATCCCATGATTTCAGTTTTCCTAATAAATAGATTTTTCTTTTGACGGAAAATTTATGATAAAATCCTATTATAAATCACGGTGGTGGGTTATCCTTTAAATCATGGGTTAGTTATGAAACCCACCACATGAATGATATATTTATTTATTTGAATATAAATCAAATAATATTTTTAGAGAGTGAAGATGGAATATGAATGGTTTGAATTCATTCATATTCCTATGGTATGGGGATTGTGAATTATAAATTTGTATGGTGTTACCTTTTGGGAACAATTGACGCTACCATGATGTGATGAATTGGGTAGGAAGGATGGATTTCGATCATGTGTATGACTATTCTAATGGCTTGGTATTATTGGGGAATCATTTTGATGGTACATTGAATGGGTGTTTATGATTTTACCAAGAGTGTATTTGGGTATAAGTTATTTCACTATTATATAGATTTTTTATTTTGATCGTTGATTTCTATACTCTCTGAAAAATTTATATATTAGATGTGATCTATCATATTCTTATTTTATTTTCATGTATGGGTACTCATAAGGTTATTTTACTATAATTTATACTTACCCCATGAATGTGAACATGGGTGTTTATAACAATGTTATTAATCAGGATATAGGTAAGTGAAATGTATAATAATTTACTACGAGAGCACTATTATGATATAGTCAAAATTTAAAGGCATTTGAGATTTCAAGTTATTTGAGTATTGGAGGATGGAAGAGTTTCAAATTTGTACCTTGAGTCATGCATGTCATGTAATTATTGTCTCTTATTTTTTTATTGTATTCCATTTCTATGATGATTTTTATATTGTTATATTTCAAAAAATGTTTAGTTTTTCTATCATGTAATATATATGGTCTCCTTTGATTTGGAAAATTACAAGTTAAATGTAAGTGTAAAGGGAAACTATTCCATAAAAATGTTATCCAATCCTAGACATTTATTGAAAAAAATTGATGTCCATGGAATTGTACCTACGGTTAGTGGAATTAAAATTCTTTATAATACAATGAGTTGGGGTCATGATGATAGATAACATATGATTCCCATTAGTATTTTCAACTATATATGGTTGTGTGTGGTATGATAACTAATGTATGTGATGTGAAATTTCTGATTATAGTTGCTCAATGTCTCAGTAATAATTGTAGGATTTAGGTAATTTAAATATAGGTGACTATATCTTAGAAAAAATAACATGGGGTTTGTATTGGGACCCGACAATAATAGTAATTTAAAAGAGGTGTAAGAGAATACATATGATAGGGATCACACAATTTTCTATTTCAGGGTTCCACTCTCTTGTGGATGAATTTATGAAATACTTGAGAATTTTGTTGCAGTTGGGCTAACAATGGGAGGAGGTTAGTTATTGGGTCTATTAGGGATAATGAATAGTTATTTCCATGGTATGAATCATTAATTTTTACATGGAGGGATTACCATCACAGTGGATGGGTCATGAATATAGTGAGAGATGTTTATAAGGATCATGAAGACCCCTAGTTTTCAATGTGAAATATGTAATGGAATTTTTTCTTTGAAAAATAATATATTCTTATTCAGATGTCTATTTGGGGGAGCAAATGAGTTGATAACAAATTAAGACTGGGTTAGTGTGATCTAAGTGTGAATCTGATTGATTTTACATTGATGGATTTAGAGAGATCATGGTGGATGGTTTGGTTAGTTATTGATCCTATTATAGAATTACATACATGTATATAATAGAACTTTAGGGAGGGTATGCGGATGATTTTACAATTCCTTTCCTTGTTAATTCATCGTGATCAGGTGAGGTTGTATCTTTCTGGGAGGAGCGGGTATGCGATATTTTCTAAAGTAGACCAATGGTGGTACGACTAGTTTTTCACGTGGAATTTGTTGTGGTGAGGTGAAAAACAACATCAAATTTTCTAAATAACTTTTGGAAGTCTATTTTTAATTAGTTATTCCAATAGTGGGAGCATCATGGATTAAAATCAGCTGTTGGGAGTGAATTCATAGTGTGTGTGAACTATTATATTTTGGATGAAGTGGTTGATGACACTTTGGGGTCTCGATAGAAATATATGTATTTGAGAATCATGTTGGTGTTGGAATTAGTTACTGGTTGATGTCTCTTCAAATATCAAATAATTAGATTCAACACTTATATTAGAATTATAGGATTTTGGTTGGCATTCAAAGACATAGAGAGGATGGTTGATTATGAGTTAATGAACATGGTTGGATGAGGTATGTGGTAATATAGAACATCATACAGTTCATGATTATGAGAAACCCTATTGTGGGGATTTTCTAATGTTCCATTAATTTTATATCTATTGATTTCTTATGGGATGTTTGAATTTTTTATTAAGGAGTATTGGTTTTCAACGAATGTGTTCTAATTTTAGGAATCCAACCATTGGATCACCATGAAGAGATGGTTTTGGACATGGATTGGGGAATGTAATGCATTTTATGAACTCCAGTGGGATTTGAAGAAGGTTCAAGTGGAATTTCATAAAATCTACTGGTGTAAATTTTTTTTACTCCGAACAATATGTCATGATGTGATAGCATGATATAAAGTGTAATACCATGAGAGGTGTGGAGTTTTTCATAATGTTTGGGGCCCTAGGAAGTCATTATAACATATGGTGATTCATTCCACTACCCATAGGTTTCATGACATGGTGGTGTTTGAACAAGGCCTCAACCATTTTATAGGGATGGTCATGATGAAAACCCCTTAATGATATGATGATCTTGTCATAAAAAGTGTAGAATCATAATGTGGTACCCCTAGGTCATTCCATGACCAATATATGGATGTATGTTTTTATAAGGTAAAACTCATAATGTTCTGATACCCTCTTCAATTATATATACAGATTCACAAGGGAGGATGACAATTCAACTAGCCTCCTCCCCCACTATTCCCCCATGGGAATTCATAACATCCCATGATTTTAAGAAAAATCATATTTCAACTAAATAAAATTATTTGATATATTATGATACAGATTATACATATTTTATCTGAAATTTTACGCAATATCAATATTTTCTTATGTTTAATATAACATTATGTTTCTATGATAACTTGTGTTACATGAAAGGTTGAGTCTTACCAAATAAATATAAAATCTAATATTTATCACATAGTCATTGGAATTGAGGGAATCGATATTATTAATAAGATTATTAATATATGGATTACACATAATTATATACATAATCATTTTTTGATCATTTAATTTGGAATGAAAATAAAGTCCAATGGAATATAAAGGATGGGTTTACTTAAAACCTTTACAAGTATGTGGATTTTTATTCATAAATTAAAATAATCCCTACTATTAATTGAAATTAATGAAATATATATGTTATATATTTAATACAATTTTTTAATTAATAAAATATTTTTGATTGGTTTATGATATGAATAAATACAATTCTAATTGTAATGAATTTATATGTTTAAAAGGAAATTGTACATATTTTTAATGAATGTTTTTAAAATTTTTTTTTGACACATTTATAATTTTTATTTGAAATTTTTTTTTAATAAAAATCATAAATTACATACTTATGGGGAATCATTTTAATTTTTCTATAAACATTAATATTTTGATAAATAATGAATAACACTGAATTTTAAATGAGAAATACATTTCATCAAAATAATTTATATTGATAATTTATATTTTTAATTTTGTTTAATGTACAAATAAATAAATTTTATAACATTTAATAAAATAAATTTAATTTATGTCAATTCAACATTATAATTGGATAGTAAACTATTTCAATGTTTTTAATTGTTTTTATTAAAACCCGTATTTGTTGTCTCGTCCGTGGGATAATTTTTAAAATAATTTCTTCCTAATATGTGATTGGAATTTACAAAAACTGATTAAATATTTTTGATAATAATAAATTACAAGTTTCAATATTGTAAAATTAGTTATGAACAATAATATTAATGAAAGTAATTAAAAATAATTATAATGGTTAATGTAAAAATTAGTTTACTTAGTGGTAAATTATTAATCATAAGGGTCCATTTTAGCTAGAAAGTTATCCAAACCAAATTTTAAGGCCATTACTCGACCACATCACATATTTTATATAATTGAGATCATTATCTGAATAACTTTATTTAAGGAAGATATATAAGTAGTGTTTTCCTGTTAATATTTACAACAATACAACTCCCCCTCCACTTTAAAAAGGCACTCAACCTCCCCATAACTTCACACCACTCAATCCCATTGGATCATCTAGAATATTCAGAAATATTCTCCCAACACATGTCCTATAAATCAATAATCATCAATTTTTTCATAATTCAAACCTAGAATGTCATTTTGTACAAACAAGATGGAGTTACTCAAAAAAGAGGTAACATTCTAAAACAGAGGTAACATTCTTTAATGAGAAATTTTTTTATGTTTCTTTCTTGACCCCTCAAATTATTATTATTTAATGATTTTATATGAACCATTATATACTAAATGCACTATTTTTTTAATTTTCATAATAAACCTATTCACACTTCTATAAAATGTGTAAATAAAACACCATTTGTGTGTATGGATAATTACCGCCACACAAACCAAAACCATTCATTTTTTTCTTTAACGGCTCTTATGGTTTGGAATTATGATCGACATAATTTTTTTAAAATATATACATTATATTTTTATTTTTTCATACTTATTTAGTTATAATAAATCACATACAATCTTCTTTCAATTTAGTGTGAATATGAAAACATTATTTGTATATTTGTGGACTATAGGATCCAAAAATTGATGCAATACATTCACCCTTTAAATGTAATATATTATATATTATTGTAATACAAATATATTATATAACGTAGATATTTATTATATAAATTAAATAATTATATATATACATATAACATATAATTTTCTTCTTTCTATTTCACATAGAAAATTTTTTAGCATCGTTCATAGGAATGTAAACTTCAACCTCGTCAAAGTGATGTGATCCTTCCTTTTTCATCATCACATCACAAGAACATTATATTTATGTTTGTATATAAATATGTCAAATTTTATTTATGATATAATTGTAAATATGGATAGCTAAACATTACATACCTTCATCCCATTAAACATTGATAAATGAGAATTTTACTCATGCATATGTACAGCCTACCGTCTCCTTGGTCATAAGGTAGTTCATTTTTCATAACCACACATCATGTGTACTTTTAAAATTATAATTGAATTCAAAATTTGATTATTATTTCATTTTTATTATTATATATATGTTTATCTATTTAACTCATTGACCATAGTTGACCAATCAAAATAAGTTTTGACCCGTTAGTTGAATCTGGTTAAAACATCTAACTTAAAAATTACTGATTATGTAACTTTATATAAAACGTTTATAAATAAAATAATATTAACAATAAAATTAAAAATAGATATAAATAAATTAATGAAATTGACAAAATTTTATTCTTCAAGATGACAGGGGACAAGAGTGAGAAATGAGACTCAATGTAATAGATTTTTATCTCACTTTTTACATATACGAGATAAATGTCACATTCACCACCTAATTTTGTCTGTGGTGCATCTACTACCATACTGATATATTATATCATGAATTATTTTACTATACTGTTATTTAAAATCTTTTCTTGATGGTTGTTACTTCTGGGGATTATGAAATAAATGTTACCATAGTATTAACAGATTTCTTAACACAATTTTTATTTATTGAATTAATCTTCTATGTGTTTGGTTATGTTATTCCATGAATATCTATGAGTTTAAATTTTAATTTTTTTTATATTTATCCATTTATCATTGGGATTTATATTTATCACAGATTATTACTAAATTTATTTCTTTTAACAGCAGTGATAAAATCATTGTTAGGGGTTTTCTCGCCTCACATTTATTTCTTGGATTTATATTCGGTATTAACCAGTTATTTTTGTTGTATGGTGTATATACTACCCATTAATGTTTATAATGATTATTATCCATAAATTTAATGTGTTTAAAATATACTTTTTATGATATCTCTTTAATATAGTTTACAATTTATAATTAATAAAGTAGAAATGGTTTTTTGTCACAATTTTTGCTTCTCTGAGACATTAGTTATGTTATAAACCAATATTCTTTAATGAGGTGAATATAATTATCATTTGACATTATTTATCATAATTATATATTTTTTCATCATATTATATGTTTAATTTATCTTTAATAGTTCATTGGTATTATGATCCAAATCATTTAATGTGGTATGAGAAACTTTAGAATTTTTAATTATTATTTTTCATATCAATTTTGTTAATGATATTTTAATGGTATTTTAATTAATGAACATAAAAGAACATTTTTTAAAATTATCCTCCATTTTGGAAAATTTTTATTGATACAATCCAAATTAGTTTATTGATGGATTAGAATTATTTTAATGAAATTGTTATGGAAGCCATTTGTTTTCCATGGGACACCCATGATGTGAAGATATTGTTACAGAACCCTTTTATTTTCCATGGGTTAATCATAATTAAATGATATATTTTTGAACCCATTTTTTTATATTGTTAAATTATGTTTTAAATAGATATTAATAGAACCATCTTCTTTTATATGGGTTAATCATGTTTTCAAAGATATTTCTTTGAATCCCATTTATTTTCTATGGGTTAATCATGTTTTCAATGTGATTATTATAGAACCCATTTCTTTTCCAAGGATTAATCATGATAAGAATAGATTTACATAAAACCAATTTATCTTCCATGGGATAATATTGATTTAAATATATTGTAATAGAAACCATTTATTTCTCTTAGGTTAATCTTGTTTCAAAGATATTGTTATAGAGACCATTATTTTCCCTATGTTAATCATGTTTCAATGATATTTTTATAGAACATGTTTTTCTACATAGGATAATCAAGGTTATAATGGGATAACGGTGTTTCCTATGTTTTTTTTATGAAATGAAACCTTATATATGTTTTGATTTGTAAAGTTTCATGATCATTTGATTGGTGGTTTCTTGATAAACTATTAACGAGTGCTTCTAGGATAAACGAATGATGGGTGGTTCCATGATAAATCAATTATGGGTTGTTACATGATAAACCAACGATTAGTGGTTCCCTGATATCCCTATAATTCTTCACTTATGGAAGTTGACCAAAACTTTATTCCATTTGTAATAGTCAATTAAATAGTCATGTGAAAATGATGTCTAATGTATTTATATCATTTATTTATTCTTTTTAGGGGTTTATAATTTTTTTAACAGGAAAGATAGATATCACATGACTTTTTATTATTGATTATAAATAATCTTTCCTTTTTCATGATTTAATCATTTTTTTTCTCAATTATTTATAGGTTTCTGTAATTTTATGACTCACTCAAGAATGTTCATTATGTAATCATACCCTTATCCACTAATATTACAATTGATGACATTCCATTGTCAATTTTTATGTTTACCCTTACTGAGAATCTGATATCACCCATATTATTTTTTTATTTTCCCTTAGTTTTAATGAATGGAATTGAACTATTTATTTTTATAATGGATTGAATATGGGTGATGATTATGTACTAATGTGAAAAATAAATGTTGGGATAAGTTGGAGAAATGATATTTTAAATTCATGAGAATTATTTATGTAGGAGATTTTCCTAACACTATAAAACTATAATCATAAAATATCTTCCAATATATAAATTATCCTTGTATTAATTTTGATAATATAGTTTCCAGATGAAAAAACATGGGTCAAAATTATTGTCATCAAATTGAAGAATGTAATGTTAGGGATTTCATTACATGATCCAGGAGTGTGGGTTCCATGATATTACTGATGGTATCAAAGCTATGTGAAGGTAAATTTTTAGATTATGATGTTCTCATATAAGGTTATCTAAAGTGTATTAGATACCATCATTTGATTATAATATTAATGTTGCTCATTGTTTCAATGTCTTAAGATATCCATTTTGATATTTTTATATAGTAAAGCTTTACATGTTATCACTGATGTTTTTTTTTTGATTTCTTTTCTTGGGCTAGTGTGTTAGTAACCACTAGGATCAAAATTAAGTGTTTTTTTGAAAAGAATTATTTTTAAGGAAAAAAAATATGGGCAATATATATTCATGGTGACAACCCATCACATCAATAAATGAGGTGGGGGTAAAAACCATAACTGAAGGGTGAAAAGGGTTTCACGTACTGCCACTAGCCTACACGATGTCCTGGTATGTATGCCCATTTTTTAGGTAAATATAAATATAATTTCAAAAACATATGGGATTTTATTTTATGAATAAGTGTTGATTTGTCTTGTATGAATATATGATTGAGTCCTTCTAATATTTGTGATCTAATTTAGTCAAGAAATGTTTAATGAATTATAAAGATATTTTTTATAGAATTATTTTGTTTCAATTTTGGGTATTAATATTGGATTTTTTATTACTATATTGTTTTATGTTTTACTCAATTTAGAAATTATCTTATACTATTCCTTCTATTTTTGTTTCTCTTACTGTCTAACGACAGATGGGATATCTTGACGATACCTTGTGTGGTTACGTTGTTTTTAAATATTGATTATAATGATTTAGGAATTAAAAATTAATCTTCAATACTCATTGTTAGGAGAAAAAGGTGATATTTAAGTGGATATTTATCAATATATGAAATTCTACTAATCAAGTAAATATAATTCTATTTTTATTTTATCTTTTTCAAGATTGTTGGAGAATTATTTAACTCTATGAATAGAGCCTTGAAAAAAATTAGTATCTAGAACCTACAATATTGATGATCCGGTGGTATTTTTGATCATTTAATATTTATCTTTTATGTCCCTTAAAATTCCATTGATTATTCTGATTCATTATTATCAATGACTTAAATCACACAATATAATTGTTTATATTTTTTATATATTCCCATATATGTTCCCTCTATGTGTTATCCTTATTTTTCATAACATCTGGTGACCTTAATATTTACCACACTTTCGTTTTAATGGAATGTTTTTCTAACCATTTTTATGATGTGGGATTCAATAATAAAATTACACAAATGTTATTCCTTTGATAATGAAGATGACTTGTGAGGCCAAAATTCATTTTTAGGGGGGTTAGATGGGATAACCCATGATTTTGAGAAATATATTATTTAAAATTTATCTAAATTATTTGATATATTTTATTACATGAAATGAACATTATATATTACATTTTACATAACACTATTTTTGTGATGCTTTGAACATAGCTTTTATTTTCTTAGATAACTTGTATAACATGCAAGGCCAAGTCTTACCAAACAAAAGTATAAAATAGTAGTCATTAAATAACCATTAAAATGGTTTGAATGAATAATATTAATTGGATAATGAACACATGATTTAAACATATTAATATAATGAATTCTTTGGTGTCCATTTAATTAGGAATGAAAATAAAAACCAATGGAGAATAAAGGAAGAGTTTTTATGAGAAACTATTAACAGAATGACATTTTATCATAATAAATGAAATTAATACTTATTATTGAAATATATTAATTAAATTTATTTTTTAAATATTTAATAAAATTTTATGAAATTCATCTCGTAGTTTAGATATGTTTAATCTAGGAATAAATCGAATAGGAAAAATAAAATGCAGTATATTTTTTAAAAGAAGTTTTATTGAATTTAATGGAATACTTATTTTAAAAATTATTTTTATGACTTTTATAAATTTTATTTCACAAATATATACATAATTTTTTTTAAATATTTATATCAAAATTTACATTGGGTAAATTCATAATACTTTTCTGAGAACATTAATATTTTGATGAATAATGAATGACACTAAATTATAATTGAAAATTCTTTTTCATCTAAATAATTTATAGTGTTTAATTATATTTTTTATTAATTTTAAGGTATAATTAGATTTATTTTATATCAGTTAGACCAATTATTTTATAGGAATAATTTATACATTTAAATTGGATATAAAAACATTACAAGCGTTTTAACATTTTTCATTAAAACCACAGTTTTTCAATCCCATATATGAGATTATGTAAAAACTAATTTATGACAATTATATGATATTAATTTGAAAAAATATATTATATATCTATAATATGAATTATTTATAATTTCTAACAATTCCAATATAGTTTTTACAAATAAAAGTTGCAAAAAAATTAAATTTATTTATAGTGGTTAAGGTAAAAACTGAGTTTACTTAGTGGTAAAACATTAATATGAAGGTGGAAAATCAAATATAAACATTTATATAACATATTTTATAGAAATTATTATATAATATCCCTTATATTATATAATTTGTGTCATTAATTGAGGAACATGATGTAGTGTTGACCTCACAATATTTTTTAACATTTTATATTTAAAAGAATGCCACTCCCCTTCCACTTTAAAATGACATGCACCCTACTATCTTATCCAAAATAATTAATCACATTGGATCAGAAATACACTAAAAAATAATATACCAACATCAATAATATCATCCAAGATTTATCACATTTGTTAGAAATAAAACCAAGGAAGTCCTTTGGTGAAGACCAAAAGGAGTTACACAAAAATGAGGTAATAATATTCAACGATAACTTCAATTTTATTTCATTATCCACCCCTTAAATATACTTATTCAATGATAATAAAATACAAATTGTATCATAAATATGATATGATATTTATGTAAATGTTTCTTCCAAATCCTAATCACACTTCCATTAAGTAGATAACAAAATCATTGCTCATGTGTAAAGCGTACTACCGCCTTAAAAAACAATGTCATTCAATTTTCCATTACCACCACTTATGGTTGGGAATTATGATATTCATACATCTATTATATGATATATTTTATATTAATAATGTATTTATATTTCTATATTTATTATATATCAAAAAATATACATTCCATTCTTTGGGAATATGATAACATTGTTTGTGGACCTGTGGACTACTGCCACCTCAATGTGATGTGATACATTCACACATTATACTGAATATATTAAGGATATGTTTAATAAAAAAATATGATATAATTTAAATATTAATTTTATTTTTTCTAGTTTGATATATAACATATAACTTTCTTCTTTCCATTTAACAAAAAAAGCTATATTGTCTTTCATTGACGAGTGGACTTGCACCCCCATGAAGCAATGCGATTATTCCTTTTTTATCACCACATCAAAAGAATTATATATATATATATATATATAATATGGTTTTAATATTATAATAGACACTGTAAAGATAAATTAATATTTTCTTATTTCCATAATGAACATTGAAAAATGATAACTTTACTCATGTGTATGTGCCACGTACCATCAAAATTTTCTAAACGCAGGTTAATTAACATTATAATAATTCAGGTTAGATTTTAAAATTATACTTGATGTAAAAAAATGTGATAATTATTTATTCTTTATTATTCACGGTAACTTTAAAAAATTACCTCATTTACCATAATTGGCCAATCAATGTCAGTTTTGACACATGTGTTGAATATTGTCAAAACCATTGAGATAAATATTATTGATTGATTTGTTGAATATAAGATATTTATAAGTTAATTAAATGAAATATTAAACTTATAAAACATTTGGAAAAATGTTAACAATTTATATAATATTATTATTCAGAAAGATAGAGGCCAATCATAACAAATCTGACTCAATGTAAGGGTGTTTAATAACACTTTTTTCATATGTGAAATAAAATTAAAATTCACCACATACACCATTTGTGTAGGGTATTTACTAACCTAATGGTATATAATATCATTAAATATTTTATCTATATAATATTTAAATATTTCATTTGATTATTATTAATTTTGGGCTTTTGATTTAGATGTTACCATAGTTGTAAGATATTCTTTATTTAATTTCAATTCATTGGGTTAAAGTTCTATGTCATTGGTCATTTTATGACATGAATATGTGTGAAAAACATCTTATGTTTTTATAATATATTTACAATTTCAATTTTTTATTTATAATTTTATAAGAGATTTATGTCAATAATTTATTCTCACTACAACAATACAAACTTTGTAAGTGTTTTTATAATCTCACTATTATTTCATTGAAAAAATTTCCATATTAACCACTTTTTTGTTGTTTGGATTGAAAAAATCCCATGAATATTTATGATTAATATTATATATTAATATATGTGTTTTTACAAAAAAAAATTTATCATACATCCCTCATTAGGTTTATTGTTTCCAGGGTACCAATGTTGTAATAGATTTTTTTCATAATTTTTGTTTCTTGAGATGTTTGTTATGTTATATTTATATACCTTTATGAGGTGTTTATACATATAGTTTTACATGATATATCATGAATATACTAATTATCATGCTATTATATGTTTAATTTAACATTATTACTTTATGGGGCTTGTGATTTAAATGTTTCAGGGTTGTATGGGAAACATTAGAATGTTTAAAGGGTATTTTCCCCATGAAAATTTATAAAGATCATTTAATGGTATTTCCATTCATCATCATTGACCAAAATTTTTGTAACTTATCCTACACCAAAAAATTATTTATTTAAAAAATACACATTATTTTATTAGTAGGTTAATACTATTTCAATGAGATTGTTATGGAATCCATTTCTTTTCCATGGGCTAACCTTAATTTTAATGAGATTGTTATGGAACCCATTTCTTTTCCACATGTTAATAATGTTTTGATGAGATTGTTTTGTAACCAATTAATTTACACCAATTAATCATGTTCTGAATATATTATTATGTAACCCATGTTTTCTATTGATCAAAACTGTTTTCAATGAGATTGTTTGGAAATCCATTTTTATTCCATAGGTTAATCATATTTTCAAAGTGAATAGTATTGTACCAATTTCATTTCCATTGGTTAGTCATGATTCATGGATATTCACGTAAAACCCATCTTTTTCCGTGAGTTAATATTTTCCTAATAGATTTTAATGTAACCCTTCACTTAATACTTTTAAAGTGGTATGTTTCCCAATGAATTTATTCATGTTTTGCATATTTTTTTTCAATTTAATACTATACTTTTTGGTAATTAGTAGGGATATATCCTATGACGATTTTGATGTATTCCTTGGACCTTCTTGGAGAGGTTGGTTACAAATTTGGTTAAGTGAGGATATATAGTGAGTTTTATGAGAATATATCAATGTAGTTTGAATTAAATATATAATTATAATTTATAATGATTATTTATTTATAATATTTTATAGGATATAGAATCTTGTAAGTATGGATGATCTTGGGAGATACATGGTGAATCTCATTGTGGGTTTAAGTGTGGTATCGAGGTAGGTGGACTGTATGATGCGATTTTATATGTTTGTTTTTCCATGATTGTTAATGAAAGGTTGGATTTCTTGGGTTTGGGACAACATATCTTGCTATATATTTTCGTTTTTATGAGATATATATGGTGTATTTTAGAAACTATATGTTGTAATAATTTCTATTTCGAAGTTTTGTTTTTTTTTTGTATCACAAAAAGACAATACGTCCATGGGTTAATGGTGTTGGTTGAGTTGAAGAGATAATCTTGATAGTATTGGGATATAATAACATATTTTTATATCCTAGGATATATTTCATATGTTTTGTGGGTAGTAATGAGTGTCTTAGGGATAGTACCGTAGGGTGAGATAGTTATTTATCTCATTATTGGTGAATGAACACTTTTATGTAAAGAATTGATACATAATGATCATTTGGAGTATGTTTATTCCCTTTATACTAGATCATGTTTGATAGATGTATATTCCCTCAAGTGATAGGTTTAGAGGTCTTTTTTGTTGATCAAACATTCGGGTCCTATATTCATGTTGATGTTTTGGAATGTCATATGATATTGGATATTGATTGGTGCAATTGAGTAGAGACAAAGACGTATCTGAAAGACCCTAGTGGATTCCTTGAATGAACAAAAAAAAATTTAATAAGGGATTTATTATCTTGAATATGTGATAATATTTATTTTATGGGAGAATAAATTCCCTAAGTGACTCATTGATTGTGATGAGCTTTAAAAATGGATCAAGGGTTCTCTTTCCAGTTGTTATGGAATGTGTGTATAGGGGTGACCATCACCCTGAGTGAGAGGAGAAATATATGTGGAGTGGATCCTAATATGAGTAAGAGTGTAGTCATCAAAACATATATTATTTTCCTCAATGATATGGTACATTAATTGTAAGCACTTTTTGAGAGGGAATTGGTCCACTTGGGTTTTGAGAATTTGATCCTGGGAGAGGTGAGTGGTCAAGTAGTAACCATATCCTAAGTGATAGGTTAGTGGAGGGAATGTGAAACCTCCCTCAGTGAGAGGTCCTAGTAGTGGTGTGATTAATTTTATATGTTTAATGTGGACCCTACTTAGAGAGAAAATGTTATGTATGTATTATTCATGGTCTCCCCTAATGTAATATGGTGTTGGTAGGAACAAATCGACTCAGATGGTGATTCTAGGACATGGAATAGGGATCCTAAACTATATCTTTTGGTATAATTAAAGATTTTATAGATATTTGACGCTGATTTCTCAGGTTTGGTATAGAATATATAATGTATGGAATGAGGAAAAAATAGATTTCTTTCACAGAACTAATATAGGTGTGGTTGAGTGTAATGGTCTCTTGTTTAGTACACCAGGACCTGATATGCTTGTGCAAATCATCTACTGTCATTATGTCTAGGTTAGTACAAAAGTTCCCATAATTCAGGTCCATTCATGTAATTTATTTTAATCATGTATACACATGGTTATATCAATTAATATTAGGGTTTCTTAGTGAGAACTTTTTTAGTTATACACCAACACCCTGAATGGGAACCCTGGGGAACATGTAATCCTTGAGTTTTCATTAATATTAAAAAATACATGTTGTAGATTGGGATATAGTAGCTTGATATCTATCTGGAGACCAGGGTGAGGTGAGACTCATTGATGGAGGTAGTTTCACTTGTGTATCTTATTTTTCAATTTATTTATTTATGTTTTCAAATATGTGGGGGATTATGGATGTGTGATTTTATTGTTTTCATGGTTTATATTTATGGATTTTTTTTAAATTTTATTATGTGTATTTTGATAACAATGCTAAATAATATTTTCTTATTATTTTTTATTAATCCTTTTTTAGAATGTAATTCAATGGAATGGCCTCCCAATATTATGTATTAGACCCCCACTGTAGGTCAGTAGTCTCCTGTATAAAGGGAGGCATGTTCAAGGTCATGTAGTGCTTGAGGTTTGGGAACTATCGAGAGGACACAGAACCATAATAGTATAATAACTGTATTGAATTTATATCTTTGTAATAGTTTCAAAATTTAATATTCAATGATATAATTTGAAATATTTAACATTATGAATTATTCTTAATTAGACTCAATTTTTGTGTATAAAATAACAATTTATTATTTTAAAAAGCATTTAACAGATTTCCATTAAAATATTATACAATCAGAAAAATAGATTCAATTGGTTTGTAACATTATAATTATACATGAAATACATTTTCTAAAAATATAAAGGAATGAAATTATTTAATAGATATCATAAACATCAAAATTATATGTATAAACATAAATTTAGTGGATAATATTTTTAAAAGAAATTAAAAGAAAAAATATTATTGAATTATACTTTTTAATTATTTTATTATAATGAAAATATAATATAAATATCAAAATATTATTATCATAATTTTAACAATAAGAGTGGAATGAAGTAAATTATAATTAAAATCAATAAGAAAAGATAATTATAACATCATTGATAAACTCATTTATAATACAACAAAATTCATTGAAGGATAACATTTTTGTTAGAATAAAGCTTAATAAAGAGACCCTGAGGGTGAGTTAAGTGTTCCCAACTAGAAATATCTTTATATAATATTTCTTTATAAACAATTAAGTATTATTTAAAAATAGGTAATTTAAAAAATTAGTCACATGAACCCTGTATAAAAAGTTAACACTATTAAACTGAAAAAGAACACTACAAATATATTTATATATACTCAAAAAATATTAAAATAAAATAATTGTTACCTAAAGTCAAGTAAAAATTAAAACTATAACTTGATATTCAGGTATTATAGGGCCCCAACAAATAATTCATTCCACAAAGACAAAGTAAAAAATGAAAAAAAAACAATAACAATATAATAATAATTTTCAAAATAAGAAATATAGACCCTTTATTGTAAATGTGGTGAATTGTGAATGATGAACATTAGAGGCATTTAAAGAAAGTGTGTTGGTTATATGGCCATTTAAATAGATACTGAAAATTTTATTAGTCAACTAACCGATGACATAATAATATAATGGTTACTTGTATTATAAAATTTATAAAAATTTTGTATTAAAAAATAATGAGAATATCTATATATGTTAAAATTAATTTTTTTCGCAAATAAAGATCAATTTTTTTCATGTAAAATGAAAATATGTTTTATTCTTGGTAAAATATATTTTTATGGTGAAAACAATATTATAATTGAAATTTATTATATCTAAAAGTATTTTTTACACAACTACGTTATTATATGTGATTCATAAGAGATATTTTTAAAAAAATAAATAATTATTAATTTTCTGTGAAAATAAATCATACCATTAATATTTTTATTTATTAATAAATAGAAATTTTTTTTACAAAATAAATTCAAAATAAATATAAAATTATTAGTATAAATGGGATTCTATTTTTTGTAATCATTACATTGGAATATACTAAGGGTGACATCTAATAATTTTTTAAAATGTTTAATAAAATTATTATTTGGATAGTACTATAAATATAATAAATATTATAATAATATATATAAATTATTTTTTGTGGTTTATAGATTTTAAAGAAATATTTATTATAAAATTTTCTATTAAATTACATAAAAAGATACTATTCTATCACTATTTTTCAAAATAATAATCAAATTTTATATGTTATTTAAAACATTTTTCCTATAAATATGAATACCACCCCACAAAATCTTATTAATACTCACACCACAAGATTATTAACTAGTAATTATTCAGATAAAACACTCCCCAACTCTTATAGGTTTCAAATCTCGAATGTCTAGATAGATATATTTTTTTTTGAAACAATTTGAATTTTAATTATCAAATACGTTGTATCATGAATTACGATTAAAAATGAGATTTAGAGAATTGTAATTCCTCAATGTGTAATTTTTGGGTGAGAAATGATGCTCAAGGTGTGTAAAAAGATTTTAGATGAAACATAGAGGCATCATGTTATGTTTTTGGATTAATAAGAGTTCTTTAGAAAGTATGCATGGTTTGGATTACAATGTTTATGAGAAACTATTACACATCTTAAAATATCAAGAGGTTTTTAGTTCATTTTAGTGGAGAATTGTTCAGATTCTTGGTTATCCAATGGTTTGGAAAAAACAATTCTTGGAAAAGGAGAAATCATGTGAGATATCAGTGGGTCTGATACATAGAGAATGGTATGTGAATAGTTTTAGAAAAACGTTGTGCCTTCTAGATTGAGGGATTCAGTATTGATCACATAGATGGAACATGTGTTTTTAAACAAAACATCCTCACCATGTGGGGAATGGGTGTTGTACAGTAGGGGTGCACATAGTTAGAAAACAGTTTGGACAGTCGTATTGTGAAACCATTTGATTTGGTTGTCCTTGGATAGATGCAACTGCATAGTTTTCACAATGTTTGGAAAACCATATGGCTAAACCAAGTGGCTTCCAAAAAATTTCATAAATTGTTTTTTTTATAGATTTACACTCTAGTATTTTTAGTTACCCAATCCATTTTCTTCTCCATTGTGTGCATGAACCATAAAGGGCCCTCTTCCTTCATCCCTTTTTCAATCATTTCTAAAGAGGTGATTTGGTGGTGTTTCTTCTGTGTTTTCAGGTAAGATCCATCCAATTGGGGATCCCGTTATTCCTCCATTCAATTCATTATAATTTTCGGATTCCGAGGATTATGTTGTATTGATAATCCCATCGGTGTCTGGTGGAAAATTTTGTTTCGTATGGGGTTTTTGGTCGGGTTTGGTAGAAGAGATCCTGAGATGGATTTTTCATGTCGTTGTGTGGAATAAAATTGAGGTATATGTTCATGGTTAACCTTGTTAGAGTTTTCCATTTTCTTTTATGTTAATTAGTTTTTGAATTGGAAAGAAACCATTATGGAATTGGCCAAGAATTTAGTCAAGGTTATAATTTTAGACTTCTATGAGTGGCTATATTTTCTTTGTGTGTGGTATGATAACCCAAGGAGTTTATCTATATTATTCCTAGTTTGATTTTGGTTATTAATTAATTTAATTTGGTATAATTAATTAATTTTTTTGAAATAACTTTATGGCCTTGGTTATTGTGACGATTTTGGTTGTGTATCAAGGAGTTTTAAATGATTCTTAGATGGTCCTTAGCAAGGATGTCATTCTGTGGAATTGTTTTGGGAGGAGTTTTTCATGTGGTAAATAGTCTAATAGCTTTATCCATAGTTTTTTTATTTTATTTTCATCAGTATGTGGTGGGTTTCAGAAATACCATGAGTTTCTCCAATTTATCTTTGGATTATATAATTAGTATGGTGGTGTGGTTTTCTAGATTAAGAATATTGGTTGGCATGGAAAAATAGTAAATATATAAAATTGCCTGAATATGAAAATAAAGGGTTGTAACATGTAATGGTATTAAATATGACTTTCATAGGTTAAAGTTTTTTAAATGACTGTGTGGCTCTTCAAATGTTTTTAAAAAATTTAGTTAGGTTTTTATTCACTTTTGTTTGTCAAAGTGGGAAGCATTATTTTGAAATGATCCTTATTTTGGAATGAGGTATTGACATCCAAGTAGTATATGAACGGATATTAATGGTATTTAAAATCTCAATATGAAATTGGTATATGGTTAAATATTTGGTAAAATTTTTTTATCAGTCATGTGATGTTTTTAATAGAAATATATGCACTAGATGTTGTTTTTTCAATGTGGAAGAACAATTTTTTTGAAGTGTAATTTTTAAATATTTAATGCGGGTGTTTGGTAAGTGTATTTTGGAATATGACAATGGTTTTTATTTTTTTGGAATGATTTGGTTTTGATGGTCCGTAAAGACCTTAGTAAAAATGTATGATTTAAAGGTGATTTTTTTAATTGAATATATCATATGGTTATTATGTTGATAATATGTATTTTATAAATGATTGAGTGGTTTACATGTTGGAATGTTGCTCTAGGAATAGGTATTTATGCATTGATGGATGGTTTAGGTGATGATTTATGCTTTGTGCACATCTAGTATCCTAGGGATATGTTTTCATTCTACGGCTATAGTCATTGATAGTATACTTATCGTATATATGTCAGACTATGTCTCTATATACATATAGTTAAATTCATGGTTTATGTTAAAAACTAGAAAATTAGTGATAATGGTGTACCATATGGAAATGTATGTTGGAATGATGTTTATCCTTCAAGGCCTAGGATAAACTGATGCTCTAGGAATAACCATCGTATGTATAGATGGATTTTATACTAATGAATTTGGAAGCAATGTTATGTTTTTATGATTTTGATAGACAAAATTATCATCATTGGTACCAATATTGTGGTATATGGCTTGGTTCTTGATGGAGCTTCCAGCCATGTTTTATATGGGAGTTGGTATTTTTTTTATATTTCATACCAATTTTTAAGTGACTAATGGAATATGTACATAATTCATGTACTATATATGTATATTTTATTCCTCCTTGAGTATAATGAATAGGAAAACCCCTTTTTTAGATTAGATATGATGTACCTTCTATGTTATTCTTTATGGGTCTTCTTTTTGTCGGAACATATTTGAATGGCCTTGGTGTCACCTTAGAACCCATAGGATAGTGAGTACTAAAAGAACTATTATGTAACATAAAATATATTTATTTATTGTAAATTTTATTTATTTCACTCTTTATGCAGGTAAACTATTAATCTAACTGGTATTCGATTTAGAAATTGATAGTGTTTTCCTAGTGGGATTTACTAACTCGTTCTCATGCCTCCATTTCAATTAAGTACCTAAGAAGATATTACATGTTCATTGTAGGCACGAGATTGGGTTAAGGCCTCCATTGAGTATTTTTAATCAAGAATGATACCTCAGTGGTTTCACGTGACTAGATGGTATTGGATTATTAATCCAGTAGAGCTTTTTTGTACATTAATTTATTTTATGTTTTTATTTTACAGCCATGTGGGTGGGTGGTTGTATGTATGACATGGCCATTCAGGAAATTGTTGCCTTTCATTTCATTATCTTCTATTTCCGTTTATTTCTTATTTTTAGTTTCTATAATGTTTATGATATTTGGTCATTTATTCAGGTTATGCACTCTAATATAGGGGTAATGTCTCTTCATAGTTCCAATTTTGACCCATGCTATTAGTTGGAAGACTCTGGCATACTAGGATTTGTGCTTGAGATCATGTGCTAAATTGTATTGGGGAAGCAGTTTTAGTGGTACAAAAGATGAGATATTATAGGTTGGGGTTAGAGCTATTTAATTTCATTTTTTTTCAATTTTTGCTTTAGTATAAATGTTATATTGGAATTTTTCAAATATTATGATGGATCCTAGGATGGTGCATCACGAACACCTGTTCATGTTTTATATCTTGGTTACCAAGTGTAGGGATTAATGTTATGGATTTATGATATTATGATTCTATTTTATTTTCTCTTTGAGCGATGTACATGTAATTTTCATTTAATGATTCATGATATATTTCATGCACTTGGACCATTAGTAAGAGGCCTATGGTTTGGTTTTATATCATTGGCCACTAGAGGTACGAGGTGCTCAGTCATAATGTTATTCATATAGGATATTCATGTTATAGGAGTGTAAGTGTGTGGTTTTGAGGATTTATTTCTGATAGTGGGTTATCTGGGTATACAGTTAGACACTCATCATTTAAGACATTGGCGTGGTTCATATGAATATTTCATTTCTAAATGATGATAGATCTATATGACATAAGTATAGGACCAATAGAACCCTTTAATGGTGGTTTTTGTATTATTGGTTTCATATATGGTTCGTCAAGGGATAAGGATGATGTGGCGATTTTGGGAGAGGACTAACACCCATTTTACGGGTAGATGGACGGTATATGACACATGTATGGTGCGATACCTTATAAGAGGAAATATTGACTTATATATGTGATTTAATGATGATATATGTTCATGTTGATTCCACATGAGTTGTGGTCTTATGTTAGTTGGCATAGAACATAGGTTTTGGGACCTAGTGACTTGATGTGAGACATGATAAATTAGGCTAGTAGGGAGAGCATATTTACCATTTTTTGTGACTTTTAGGATGGTAGTTGGGTCATGTGGATTTAGAGGGTAACCAATGACAGAGGTTAGCTGGGTTATGTATTCCATAGGGGGTTTGAGGTAAGGATGAATTTTTCATCCTTTGACAACAGGGCTGAAGAGTGTAGTATAATATAGTGTACTAACAAGTCGAATGCCATTAGTTTTGAAAAGGAGGACTTGAGGGATAATGGGATATTAGTGGGGTTGGTTTCTCAAGGGGATGGATTTATTGGGGTCTATCCAAAGTATTGAATATGTTCAAGGGTGTTTCTAGTTTTTATTAGCCAGATCAAGATCGCATTGGGTGCCAATGAATTTTTATTCTAGTGTGCAAGTTCTCTATTGGTGGAGAATATGCTGCTGTGTTTGTTTTTTAATGAGGATCATATAGGTGTTTAGTTACATTGAGATATTAAATACATTATGTGTTTATTATTTGGTTGAAAATTTTGTTTTTAAGGTTGGGTGATATTAGATTTCTAAACCAGTTATCTGTGGATACGATTCCATGATGGTAGTGAGGGCATTAATAATCTAAGAGTAACACATTGAATGATTCTTAATGCATGAATGGTCACAAAACAGGATTTGTCTCATGAATTTCTTTTGTATTTTCGTTGAATCAAGGGATCTCTATAAAGGGTGAGATAGGAATGTGAGTAAATAATGGTTAGTGGATAGGTCTTGTTGGCTGAGGGATTGAAAATCATTAATTTTTGGAGACAAAATCATGTTTTATGTTTAGGTTACACAAGAGTGTGTTATGGTTATGAAGTCCTGAGATATTGGAAGTATAAGTGTGTGTTGATTCACTATTTCATTTGGTTTTTGTATCATGCATTATGATATAATATGCTTGTGGTTCTTGAGTAGATCATGAATTCGTGATTATGATGAAGATAGATGTGGATGTGATGAGATGATAGCAAGTATGGAGTCCTAGGACTATTTGTGGGTTGACACATCCTAGAAGATTCAGGTGACCTCAAAAATGGATGTTTGGTGATGTTTTTGTTTAATGAAATCATGGTCCACTCTTAGTTATTATGATCATTACCAATATCATGAAATTATATTATATATGATGAGAGGGTAATGGATATATTTATTGCTACCATATTATCCTTTGGATGGATATGATGCCTCTTGGGAGATACGATCATGGGGATATTAATGTGAAGTTATTTGGTGGAAATTAAACCATCAACTATTTATTGGTTAGGTCCTTGTAATTGGATGGATATCGAGGAATAACATGGATCCCATTCATAGATTATGAGAACATGTGATATTTGAGTCAGTAGAAGAAAAAATTGTGGTTTGAGTTATTATAAGATCACACTATGGGGGCTCAATAAGCGTCTGGTGTGGACTCTAGGGTGACATTTGGCTAGTTTTCAAATGACTTCAGAAGTGAAGGCATAGAAATCAAATGACATGAAAATGCGATGATATATAAATCCATATATATTGTAAAAGATTCATCTATAGACAATCCAACTGGGGTAACCTCGCAATGGGGGTGAGGAATATTTCATGTTATGTCTATTATATTGTTTTTCAATGATTAGTGTGTTGTGGGATTGAGTTTTTATTTTAATAAATGTCTTGAATGTTTAAAGATAATTATTATAAAATGGATATGAATTTAATTCTTTTAGTTTTTTATAATGATAGTGGGTTCTAGTTGTAACTGTTTTTATCAAAGATATTATGATGCAGTATGTGGGAAACTATTTTGGGAACTTAGTTTCTTGATGGAATGGGAGGGGTATGTACAATAAAGTTGGTTATTATATTTTGAATATTATAATGAGTATCACCATAGAAAATAGCTAATTATGTGATGTAATTTTAAATATTTTCATTGTGTGGGGTTAGGTTGGCACCATCATGGTGCTATTTTTTCCTAATGGGTGTCATTTTGGAGACTTGGTTGTTTAAGGGATTAGACTTGGAGGTTGTGCCTTAGTGGTATTTTTAGATATTGGAAGGTGATGAAGGATGTAGATAAGATATGTTGGGAATGATGACTATTAGGTGGTGTAGAGGGATGAACACCGAGACGTCTTGGGGATTAGAATTTTTATGGTGGGGAGGTTGTTATATCCAACATTCATATTCACTAAAAAATTACTAATTTGTTTCAAATTTTTGTTACCAGATTGGTTGACTCTTGGATTAGAAATACAAATGATAATTTTATTTTTTTAATGAGACAAATTATATTTTTGATATAAATAATGGGGATCAAGATGTGTATTGAGTGTTTTGATGGTATTTTGAGGCTTTGAGTAAATTATCAAGAGTTTTAAATAAAGGGTGAAATGTTTAGTGTATGCCTCTTATGAGACACTATGTGATACTTTGATGATACTAAGTTTCTTTGTTCATTTTGAAATGATCAAAATTTAGATTAAATGTAAGAGAATAGTTCTATGTAAAATTATTGATGAAAATGGAGAAATTTTTTGAGGTAGAGGTGGGTCTAAAACATGGTGTGTGTAATGAACACAGTTTCATAGAAACTGTCCACCTTGCTATAGGATAGAGGTAGTGTTGACCTTTTTTAGCACATAATTTATCATTCAATTCAGACAAACCATATAGGTCAGGGGTGTTATACAGTAGGGGAGAAAATTATTATTTAATGGTTTCACTAATTGCGCAGTCAAACATTAAAAATTGGTTAAAATTGGAAAGATCAAACATCATGGTTTGTGTATGGTTTTGAAAATAGTAAGGCCAAACCATGCAACTATCTATATTTTTAATAAAATGGTGTTTTTATTGTTTTTCACCTCCAGTAATTTCAGTTACCCTACCCCTTTTCTTCCCCATGCATGGAAAAAATAGATGAGAATTCTCCTCCATTCTTCTATTCTACAAGACACACCGAAGAGGTTATTTTTTGGTATTTCTTCAGCGTTTTGAGGTAAGATCCAATCTCTATAATATTTATTATTTATCTTATCCATTACTAAAAATTTTGGAGCTCTATAATATATATATTATTAATGATTACATTAGATCATGATGGAATCATTTTTTTCCATGGGTATTTTTTAATCTTGGGTATAATATATCATGAGATGGATTCTTTACATCATTTTATTGGGTTCTGTTGAGGTATGTGTTCACGGTGAATTTTATTCTATTTTAATGTTGATTTAAATTTAATTATTAGTCAAATTTGTATATCCTCTAAATTAATGGTATCATAATTTGTAGAAAGTTATTTTATAAGTATACAATGAGTTGTTAGAATTGGATTGGGTGTGGTACAATGACCCATTCAGTTCATTAGCATTATGCCAAGTCTGATTTTGGTTAAGTAATTAATTATTATATTTATAATTAATTATTGGTTTTTTGTCATAAGACTAGATCTTGGCGTATCATGATAAACATTGATAGATGTCTAAGGTATGGAATAGTCCTTTTTTAGTCATTGGTGTGGCCTTTATTCCTTGGAAATATGTTATCTTGCTTCATTTTTAAGGTAGTTGGTCTAAGAGATTTACATGCATTATTGTTTATTAGTTATCAGGTGTATGTGGTGGGATTCATAAATATGATGGATGACCTATATTATTTCTTTGTATATGTATGTATTTGTCTAATGAGATTAACATGATTAACCTCATTGTTCAATTGACTAAGTTGTAAAAAGTTTTAATGGGGAGAATAAAGAAATATAGGGTTTCAATTTGTAAGGGGAAAAATTTGATGTTTTATGTGTTGAGTCTGGAGAAATTCATATGCGGATCATCAAATGGTTTTAAATGTGTGTATTTTTCTTTAATATAGTTCTATGTTTTAATGGGGGGATTAATGTTTTTATATGATACTTTTTTTAAATTAGGTGTTTCCCTCCACGTGTCTTCCAAAAATGTGTTTTCATTTTAATTAAAATGTTGATTTGATATGTTTATGTGCTTAAGTGATCGCTAAAAATTTCTTAATGGATCATGTGATGGTATTAATGGAAATTTAGGTCTTGGAACATTCTTTGTTTTCAAATAGAATGTTCCATTTTTTACAAGTGTGATTTCGAAATGGTTAACAAGGTTTTTTGGTAAGTTTATTTTGGCAAGTTAAAAGGGTTGGGCTAGGTTGAGGCATGTTTTGGTTTTGAATGTCCATATGGACCTGAGTAATTTTGAATTTTCATAAATGTGTTTTTGTGTTTTCCATCAATGTTTTTATGGGTATGATGTTGATCATAGGTATTTCATAAATTATGGAATATATTTTCTCGTGGATTGATGATATGGTAATTGATATTTCAGAAATGATAGAATGGTATAGGTTCAAGAATAATTTTTTGGGGACATGTTATATACAATGACTATTTTTTCATACTATGGATCTGGAAAAGAATAGTGTAGGTTATTTTTTAAATTTCAAACTGAAACAATAGACACTGATAGTATAATTTGTGGTTTAACTCCCAAATTGAGTCACTAGGTGATGATGTTATACCATGAAGAAAATATGTTGAAATGATGATCCTCTACCATCCGCTATGCTAGACTGATTCTCTAGAAAAAAATGATGTTCAAAGAAACAATGATTAAGTGTTGATGGATGTTGTAGTGAGGCTCTAAAAAATAATGTTAATTTTTGTTATGAATTCTATAGACATCACCTTCAAAATCTGTACATATATATTGGAATATGGATAACTGTTGGATGAAGGATCCAATAACATTTGATATTGGTGTCGATATTTGGTTTGGATTCTAGACCAACATTCTAGGTACTAATGGAAAATAAACATGATACATGTAACATTGATATATATATTAAGGATCAATGTTTTGAATGAATATTAAAAAAAACCTTTTTGGTTTAGATATAACATAACTCTTCTGTTACCTTTTGGGGGACTGGTTTAGATCATTTCATGTTTTATTGGTCAAAGTGTAACCTTAAAACCCAGGGGCTAGTGAGAACTAGATGTTTTGTTTTGTTCCATGGAATTTTTTTCTATAATTTTTATTTATTCAACTAATTATCTTTATACACTTTTTTGTTACTATTATACTCCCTATACTCCATTGGTGGTGGCTCGCTGAGTTTTACTCACAACTTAATCAGGCAACCATTTCACATGGGTACTCGAGCAACTATTGTATGTTTATTAAGGGAACATGTTAAGGCTGAGTTGTACAAAGATTTTTGTTCCTTGATCGTGATATATTTTTGTTTTAAAGTGACTAGATGGTATTGGTTTAGTGACACTATAGAGTCTTTTTTTGTAATTTCTATTATTTTGGTAAGTTATTTTTATATCATAGTGTACAGTTTTTGTATGTATGATATGGTCCTTTAAGTCTTTATTGCATTTCATTTTTTAATGACATGTTTCTATTGATGTATTCTCTTGTATTACATTGATGTTTATGATATTTGGGTTTTTACTTTTGTTTGAGAATAATGTCATTGGTGTATAGTATCCTCGTATGTCCACATTAAACCCCCACTACAAGTCGGCAGCCAATGGAATATGAGGAGGCACGCATGCGGTCTTGTGATCAACCAGCTCGGGGAATAGGTTTTAAAAGAACCAAGTATGTGATTCTACTTTCCATATTCTTAATGTACTAGACAGACAAAAAATAATGATGTTAAGTGTCTTATGGTGTAGTTTATGGGAGCCATATAAAATAAAGAAAAAATTCTATTCATTTAATTAAAAAGTCACTTTCATTTATTTTTTTCATCCACTGAACACTTATAAAATAAAAAATAATAATAATTTATTTATGATTACAAATATACATTAATGTGAAGTATAACATTATATAATTATTAAAATATATCTTCCAAACTTCTTATAACACACGTCCAATCGTTTCTTATTTTAAATTCATATATGTGTGATGTTACCAAACATCAATTACAATATAGCATGTATTGATTTGAAAATGGATTTAATAAAAAAATATAATATTTATCACATGGTTATGGCTTTGAAAATATAAATTGTGAATTTCTTTAATTACATTAATATTGAATGCTTTGGTCTATTTTAACTACCCACTATTAGTGTATGGAGACACATTTAAAAAAATAATTATATTTGGAACAATATATGGAAATATTTATTTTATGACAATAGGAAGATAAATACTCTTTAACTTTATAAATCTAGAGAAAATGGAACTATTTAACTATAAATTTGACCATTATTAACAAACTAAAGTATTTTTAGAGTAGTTTAACAAATAACTCAAGGTAGTTTACATGAGCAACAATAATGTAATAAATTGATTACACAAGATAATAATGGAAAAATAATATGTTAGACAAAAATTAAGAAAATATTCATCCTTAAAATAAACTATTTAATCAATTTATCCATGATATTAATAGATAATTTAGCCAATTAAAGACATGATGTAGGGTAATCCACAAACCACTCTATTTTTTCAATTAGATTATATCTTTTATCTCTTAACTTATATTAATATCTCTGTTTATTACATATAAATATTTTATATTTAGTATATATGTTTCTCTAATATTTGTCTCTTTTATTGAACATTTACTTTATAAGGATGTAATAAATTCTCAATATTGTTTCAAAATAATTCAATTAAATCTATCCTGATTAAATGCATATTTCATATTCATTATTCATTTTCATGTTTCACTCTTTACAATAATTTATGATCAATTGTTTTTAAAAATAATAAATTTATTATAAATGAATATTTTCTCAAATATGATTTTATGGATAATTTTATAAGTAATGTTGGTCAGAGTGGATACTCAAGAGGGGGGTGAATTGAGTTCCAATTAAAATTTATGTTAAAAACATTTCTCTAAAAATCCCCCAATTTAAAAACAAGTTAAACTGTAGTGAATTTATACAGATTGTAAAGGGTCAATTAGTTTCTCAAATATTGATTTGGTCTCAGTTAATTAAATCAAAAGATTAACTTAACATTCTAAACTAACTTACTAGTTCACAATAAGTATAAACACTTACTAATTTAACTATCAACGTAACTTAGAAAAACTTGTATTTCAAAGTAATTAGCAGCAAAATATAAAATATATAGTATATTTTAGACTTAATCTAAAATGAACTGCATATATAACAAATATGATCAGTCTCAAGCTGAGACGTAGTCCTCTCAAACAATTTATATAAATTTAATCCACACCCTGGACCGGGGTAAACAACCGTACATAGACTGTCCAGGTACTAATACCTCTACCACTATTTTTCGTGGGAAAACAAAACAATAGCACACAGGCTGTCCAGGTCTTACATGATCTCTACCACTATCCATAGTGGGATACAAAAGAGTTAATAAAGGTTTGTGTGAGGATTTAGAAATAATTTAGCATAGCATAGGAGACAGTGTGAGTAAATAAACTACAGAGTACACACATATCTCGAAATTTAAATAAAAAAATCACTAAGAGAGATGATATGATTGTAGAATGCTCTAGTGATTTGAAGTGCAGCTCTCGAATCGTTTTTTTTTACAGAATTGCCTCTGATTCCTTGTTTGGTCTTTGTCTAAAAAACAGAGGGTCATTTCCTTCATGTTCATTTTGATCATCTTGAGTGTTTGAGTAGTTTGATGTAGTTCTTCACTATTTTATTGAAGTTCAAATGGTGTTCTCTTCTTGAATGAATGACTTCGTGTATGTACAGTTTTATTCCAGTATGAATGTATCCTTTCTCTTCTATGTGAATAAACCACTTTCCAATGCTATTCAGTCCTTGATTTCCCACACTTCATATGTGCTTTGTTCCTAGCCTTTGTCCTTCCTTTTATAGAATTCTGCCTTGTTCAATGGGTATGATTACCTTTTTAAAGGTACGAGGTACGGTTCCCTGACATGCCAACTAATCTCATTAAATAACATAAATTTCATTAAAATCATCAAATATTACCGTTGATTAATAATTAAATAATTTTGAGAGTATAGAGTTTTATTGGTCAATCTTTCATCAGTAGCCTTTTATTGGTAGATGTGTAATGGTGGTCTTTGTAAAGCAGTGAGCTCCCATCGGATGCTCTTTGCCCTTGTACCGGTAGCTCTTTGTATTGGTAGTTGTTACTCCGTATATTTTTAGCTCTATGTACTAGTAACCCCTCGTATCGGTAGATCTTTGTCTATAGGTAGCTTGCTTGTATTGGTGGATCTTTTGTATTCATGACTCCATATCGGTAAAATTTGTATCGGTAGCTTGTGCATATCAGTAGCTCCATTCTGTACAAGTGAAGCGTATATCGGTATACATATTCTATCGGTGACTCGTCTTCTATTGGTAGCTCAGAATCTATCGGTGGACTTGATCTATCTGAGACATGTGCTTAACGGTGGACTTATACAAACCAGCAGCTCTACGTATTAGTGACCTTTGCTTATCGGTGACTATGTCTATCGGTAAACTATGTCTATCGGTAGACTAAGTACCGGTAGATCTGTATCAGTAGCTACAATCATATCAATGACTAACACTTCTATTTTATGAAAAACATATCCAATTGAGTTAGAATTACTTCAAAATTCATATAAACAAAGATAAACATTGATTGAAATATTTCAAAGATTATTTTAATATTATTATCAGTTGGATAATCGAATTCTATAGATGAAAAGAATTAATATATATATAAACATTATTTGGGATTATTAAATTATGTGAAAGAATAATTGGGATTATCAAAACTGGTGAGGTCAACAATATCCCCCTTTTTGATAATCACAACTTATGATTTTATAATCCTAATATAATTAGTAATGTATAAGAGGATAGTGCATTAGATCGAATTTTATCAGAGAAAAAAATATATTAAAAAGAAAATATATCATAGAAAAAATAGGAAACAAATGTATTAGAGAGAAATGAATTAAACTCATAAAAGATAGTATTTCTCCCCCTTTCTCATAAATGTTTTTATTCCCAGATATGTTTCTATTAGAAAATATTTCTCGTCCTTTTTGATAATAAAAAAGTGGGACAAGAAGGAGAAACATATGAGAAGAGAAGTAACTGATGGTAGAAGAAATTAAGAACATATATATTTCTTATATCAAACAGATACAAAGAAATACAAAAAGAAATACAGGTGATTCCTATCAAAAAATCCTTGCCACTAATCAATACACATCCTCAGTATGAGATTTCTCCTTGGGATCAGAAGAAGATTCATATGAGTAGGGTGCAGGTGACGACTTAGAAACTCTAGAGGTGATCAGAGGTGGCTGAGCTACTGAAACTGTTCCTGGTCTGTACTGTGTAGCTCTATGAGTGATCATTGGAGTAAGGCTTCTATAGGCTGGGTCTAGAGTCATCTGAAAAGAAGACGTTATAGAGGTAGATGTAGGTAAATCTGTAGGTATAATCACTAGCTTGGCATTGACATGCAAGAAGGGTAACCGAAGATTTCAAAAATCCATAATAATTTATCCTCCTCTTTCCATGGAAAAAATGAAATTATCCTTATTTTCAATGAATTTGTTCAAGGCTGGAGTAAGTTCCCTTAGCTTTCTTACATGCTACCTGAAGGCCTGATTGATAGGATATAGCTTCAAGTATTATAACATAAGCTTGAAATGATTATTGAGTTGATGATTGGTGTAAACCCTTTGGAAATAACAATCTACCTTGTCTTTTACCTCTTTCTGAGATGTAGAAGCTTCTCTCATATAGTCCTAAAAAATCTTCATTATTCCTCTAGCTGAATCTCTAGTAGAAGATACCACTTTGGTCAGATCAGATGAGTCTATAGAGCCACTAGATGATGCTGAACCAAGCTCATCATTCATCACAGCTCTAATATGATTCAGTTCTATTGAATGTCTTGAGGCAAGAGAACCAATAGAGAAGGATATTATTTCCTTGACGTTTTTGGTCAACCCACTGATAATATTTTTGACTTGGGAATCCTGGGTGCTAACATGATCTTTCATGGAGGTTTTAAATCCCTCAAAGACTGACACCATCTATCTTAAAACACTTTTTTACATAAGCTAAGTCCTTATCTGCTTGAGAACTAGAACTCATATAAGATTCTAAAGAGATAACATACTTCTTTAGAATTTTGACATCTTCTGCTAAGCTAGTCATCTAATTCTCTCAAGCTGTGACTTCATCATATATATCTTCCACAAAGGTAGAGACATTTCAGCCAAGACAGTGTCCAAAAGTCTTTTCCAAATTTCTCATCTCATAAACAAAGAAGTTCTTTAACTCGGAAAAATAGGCACTAAAAGACTCTTTAAACCAATTCATTAAGGATTCATGATCAGCTATGGTAATCATATCACCAGGTCACTCTTTTAGATACTATACTAGCCACAAATTCATTCATAATTGATTGAATGGATGACACTATTCAAGCTTCCATTTTCCTTATATCTTCCAAAAATCTGAAATCTGAGATCAAACTTGAGCTTATCCAGATCATGCATTTTGTCCACATCTTCAGGTAACAACTTAGTCTTAATATCATAATTGATTTTTGGTCTATTTAGGGATGTCTCAATATCATAATATGGATAATACAATCCACAAAGCACAAAACCTGGGTCTTCTGTCCAATCCTCAATTTCAACTGCCACTGAAACACTACCAAAAATGATTTGATGCTCCCCCTCAACTGGTTTATTATCTTGTAGATCAACAACATTCTAAGTAGGTATTTCATCCTCATAAGAATCTTATACAATTAACTCCATCTCTGCAACAGCAATATGCTCTTCTGTATTAGGCACAATTCCTTCCATCTCACCCACTACATCATTAGCAGGCACAACTGAGCTTCCAATCAATGGACTCATACTTAAGAAGACAGAATCATAGGCTTTAGATTCATTCTCTCTTTCTTCTTCATTATCAGGGGCTGGCTGGTCTTCCTCGTCAACAGGTGTTTCTTATTCTAATAATGTTTCCTTTCTTGTAGATATAATTTCTGCAACAAGACTTGGGGGCAAGTCTGGATCCCTTCTATCATCCATAGAAGTCTCCTCTTCATCAGACTCATCACTGTATTCAGGTTTTTCTTCACCAGGTCCTAGACCTAGATCCTTCACATCCTTATGCCTTGAAGGATGATCCACATTTTTGAACTTATCATATATATTTTTTTCATCATTAACCCATTATTTTTTCTCCATGGATTCCAGTTTACATTCATGTATTTTCAAACTGTGTTTGTGATACAAAAATTATTCCTTACTACCACTGTACCATCTTAAGACTTAGCTACCCCTTTCACTTTGATCATCACTGAGATCAGCTTGGAAAAGAATAAAGAATTGGTTTTTGATTTTGGCCTGATCATATCCTCTATTTGAATCATTATTTTCATGCATAGATTCACATTCACACCATGTCCCAAAATATTTAGCAGATAGATATCCCGATATCTTAAATTTTCAAAGTCTCTCCTCCTTGGAATTAAAACATTCTGAACAAACATGAAAAGTAATCTATTTTCTCCATCTATATTAGCAGCCACCACCTGTCTTTTCTTTCCACTACCGGTGGGTTCCTCTACGGAAATATCATAGTCAAATATCTTGCTTTTAGGTGGTACTGATTTAGAGAAATATCTTGACAAACCTTTGTGTGGGACCTCCAGGCATTCAGCCCACTCAACTGATGAAAAATATATTTCCTTTCCATTCACAAGTGAAATCATTCGGTTCTCATCTTCTGATTTCTAAAAGCATACAAACACATAGAACTGTTTCATTAGCTTCAAATAGTTGGGGCCATTGTTTTTTTAAAACCAATATACCCACTTCTGATCTTCCAACACCTCGATAACTAGCCATTTTCTTTATAGCAGACATTCCACGCATAGCTCTTTTTCGATCACAATAACTATATTCTATAAATGCAGGTTCACTGGTCGCCTCCCTAACCTTGTTCTACTAACATTGCTACTTCCTTCTTGATCTATCTTCTGCTTCTTCGCATTCATCTCATCAACGTTATCTCTGATAGTGGGAATTTTGGTTTTTCCAATTTTTAGTTCGAGAAACATAGGGTTATCAAGAGATTCAGAAGCTATGGTTTGAGGGAAAAGGGTTTGATGTGGATCGAAAAGTAATTAAGTCTTAGTTTTATCATTTAGGAATCATAAAATATGTAATTAAAAGAAAATAAGTAAATTATAAATGATACATATTCATACGGCAGACAGAGGTTTAAAACAGCGCATCAGTAGGGTATATCAGTGAGAATTCTTAATCAGTGAGGTACATTGGTGAGGTATCACATCAGTGAGGTACATCGGTGAGGTATCACATCGGTGAGGTATCACATTGGTGAGGTACATCAGTGATGTACATCAGTGAGGTATCACATCAGTGAAGTACAACGATGAGGTATCACATCGGTGAGGTACCTACCGGTAAAGGTTAATCGTTCCTAACTCATGTCTAATGTAACTTAACCTATCTGAACACAATGGTTTGATGAACATATCAGCTAATTGATGTTTAGTACCTATAAATTAAAGAGTAATGTCACCTTTTTGGTAATGATCTCTTAAGAAATGGTTCCTTACATCAATGTGTTTGGTCCTAGAGTGAGACACATGATTCTTTGAAATGTTAATTACACTAGTATTATGACAGTTAATAGAAACACGCTTAAAATAATATCCATAGTCCAAAAGAGTATGTTTTATTTATAGAATTTGTGCATAGCAGCTACCAGCAGCTATATACTCTACTTAGGCAGTAGACAGAGCAACACAATTCTGCTTCTTAGTACACCAAGATACTATGGACTTACCTAGAAAATGAATTGTTCAGGATGTGCTTTTTCTGTCTAACTTGCAACCAGCAATTTAGCATCTGAATAACTCATTAATTCAAAAGATTTTACTTTGGATAAATCAAACCCAAATTTACAGTATCTTTAAGATACTTAAAAATTCATTTAACAATAAGAAAATGTGATTCTTTAGGATTATCTTAAAATCTTGAACACATGAAAACACTAAAAATAATATCTGGCCGACTAACAGTAAGGTAAATAAGCTTCTAATCATACCTCTGTAATTGGTTTGATCAACTAGTTTCCTAGTTTCCTCTACATTCAATTTACAGACACTACTAATAGGTGTTTCACATTCCTTAATACTATCCAAACCAAAACATTTTAAAAGATCCTTTGTGTATTTACATTGATTCAAAATAATACGATTTTCATTTTGAAAAACATGGAATCTAAGAAATTATTTGAGTTCTCCCATTAAATTCATTTCAAATTCATTTTGCAGACTCTTTGAAAAGTCATTACATAAATAATTTTTAGAGGAACCAATGATAATATCATCAACATGGATTTGTACTATCAAACAGATTCAGATATTCTTTTAATAAAAATATTTGGATCAGCAATCCTTCTAGTAAAAACTTTTGAAATAAGAAAATTATTAAGTCTATCACACCAAGCTCTTGGAGCTTGTTTAAAACCATATAAAGATTTAAATAGTTTGAAAACTCGATTTTGGAAATGGAGACTAGTAAATCTAAGTGATTGTTCAACAAAAACATCATCAATTATAAAAACATTTAGAAAATCACTTTTAACATCCATTTGATATAACTTGAAATTCAGATGAGCAGCATAGGCATGTAAGATCCTTATAGCTTCTAACCTAGCTATAGGGGAAAAGTTTTCCTCATAATCTATACCTTCCTCTTGAATATGACCTTGATAAAATAACCTATTTTTGTTTCAAACTATATTTATAGACTCAACAACATTTTTTCTAATACCCCATTTAGTTCCAATGGTCAAAGTGCCCTTAGGTCTGTCAACTAATTCCCAGATATTGTTTCTTTCAAATTAATTTAATTCTTCTTGCATAGCCATTACCCAAAATTCATCATTAATTGCATCATTGATATTTTTAGGTTCTAACTATGAAATAAAGGCTTGATGTTAAACCTAATTTCATAATGAAACTCTAGTCTCTGTGCTTCTATCAATATTTCCAACAACAACATCTAAAGGATGATTCATTAGAATCCTAGTTGATCGAGTAAAGTTAGGACTAGAAATTTAAGGCTCTTCTCTGTATTCTGGTTCTATAGAAGCAGATTTTGGAATATGACCAGAACTAGATGTCTTTACAACAGGATCATTGGTTTTATGATTAAGGTCCAGAATAGACATATCTTCTTCAATATTTTCAAGAGAAGACTTACGTTCATGTGGATCAGTTTCATCAAACTTGATATGAACAGATTCTTCCACAGATTTGGTTTTTCTATTAAAAACTCTATATGATTTTCTAGTTATAGAATAACCAAGAAAAATTCCTTCATCACTTTTGGATGAAAACTTGTCAAGATTATCCTTATTATTAAGAATAAAGACTTCGCAACCAAAAACCCTGAAGTAACTAACCTTAGGTTTCCAATTATTCCACAACTCATAAGGGGTCTTCTTGAGAATGGGTCTAATCAATACTCTATTGATAATGTATCAAGCTGTATTAAACGCTTCAGCCCAAAAATAAATAGGCATATCATATTCATTATGCATAGTTCTTGCAATTTCTTGAATGGTTCTATTTCTTCTTTCTACTACACCATTCTGTTGAGTTGTTATAGGGGCAGAGAACTTGTGGCTATAGCCATTGTGTGAGAAATAAGATTCAAACTCATGATTTTCAAAATCATGACCATGGTCACTTCTCAAATTCTTAGGCATATGTCCACTAAGGTTTTCTATAGACTTGGAGTATTTAATAAAGTAAGAACAAGCATCAATTTTGTTAGCTAAGAGGTATACCCAAGTATATCAAAAAAATCCTTTACTAAGACATAGACATAGTTCTTCCCATTTAAAATAGAAACTCTAGATGGTCCAAACAAATCCATGTGAACCAACTCGAGAGGTTGAGAAGTTGAAAATTCTTTCATTGATTTAAAAGAAACATTATATTGCTTTCCCTTTTAATAGGGATTACAATCTTTGTCTGATGGGAATTCAAGTTTTGGTAGGTCTCTAACTAGGTAATTCCTAGTCAAATTTCTATGTGAGTGTATATTGTAGTGTCCTAATATTTTGTGTTATAACCAATATTCATTATGAAAAGAATTTAATAAATTAATGTTCTGTTTAGCTAAAGAATTCAAATCAACTTTATAAACCTTTTCATATCTCAAGGTAGAAAATACTAAAACATTATTAGTGTTAAAAACATTACAGAAATAATTTTCAAATTTAAAATTGAAGACATCATCACATATCTGATAAATGATAGCTTATATTTAAGTCCATCAAAAAATAAAACATTAGAAATTAAAACTGAATCAGTGTTACCAATATGGCCTAGGCCGATGATCTTTCCTTTAGAATTATCACCAAAGGTGACATGGCCTCCATCAACTTTGATTAAACATTTGAATCATTAGTAGTCTCCAGTCATGTGTCTTGAACATCCACTGTCCATGTACCATACCTTATTATGGGAACACTTCAAACAATTTTCCTACAAAACAGATTTAAACAGAAAATGAATTTAGTGCCCATATTTTCATGGGTCTAGACAAGTTAGCAATCAAACCTTTAGGTACCCAAATTTTTCATATGGGTCTCATATAATTTACAGAATCAATTTATTTTGAAAGATAAAAATTATATGATCTATAACCATAGTAATAACTAGTTGTAGAATATAGGTTTCCAAAACATGAACTAGCAGAATTTTGTCCAGATTTATGAATTAATCTAGTTTTAGTGAACTCTCTCTTTCTAGGCTGATAGCTTATTCCAGTGGTATATTTAGGTTCCACATGCTTAAATAGAATTTTCTTAAGTGTATCTTTTCCATTTGTGAATTTTTCTAAATCCATCCTTAGTTTCTCATTATACATTTTTAGTTCAGTGTTTTCTTTTAGTAGTTGAGCATTCTTTTCTTTCTCTATATGAAGGGTAGATTTTACAGAGATAGTTAGAGCATAACGTTTCTTCATGGTTTTATACTGGTCCTTCAATTCATTATAGGTATCTTCTATAATATTACCATATTAAAATAATTATTCACTGGACATATTTTCATATTTAGAATCAGAATCAACTCCAGAATAATATGAATTTAATGTAGGAGGGTCCAGTGTTACCTAAGATGTTTTTGTCATAAAACACATGTTATCATGATTCTTTTCAGAATCGGAAACTTCAGATTCACTTGTGCTGCCTTCTGAAGCACTCCAGGTTTCATTCATTACATTCTTATACTTTCTGTTATTATAGTCATGTTTCTTCTTGAACATTAATTTTGGACAATTAGCTTTAATGTGACCATTTCTCTTGCATTCATAGCAGATAACTTCATCACTCTTATCAGGTTTCTTCCAATAATTTTTCTAATGAACTTTGATGTCAAATTTTCAATTGTAGCTTTATTTTTTGAACAATGTTTTCTTTCTATAGTATTTCATAAATATTTTGTCTATCTGAGCCATCTCAGCATCACTATCAGATTCTAAACTTTCAGTTGTTGAGCATTCAGTTTGTATGTGAACTTTCTCCTTTTCCTTGCTCCTTGAGGTAGTAGACTAAAGTTCCACTGACTTCCTTTTATGTTCATCATCTTATTCCTTATTCACCTTGAGTTCTTCCTCATACATCATTAGCTTACCAACTAATTATTTAACAGACAATGTACCAATATCACATGATTCTCTAATTGAAACAGATGTTCCTCTCCATCTATCTAGTAAACATCGTAATATCCTCATGATCTGTTATTTTGTAGGAACAAATTTTCCAAGAGAGCTCATGGCGTTGAAAATTTCATTGAACATGAGATACATATCAGAAATGGGTTCATCAGGATTCATTTTGAAATTATTATATTTTATAGTATAAGTTTTCAATCTCATTTCATTAACATTGTTTGTTCCTTCATGTGAAACACCCAAAGTATCCCATATTTCATAAGCAGTTTTACAAGAATACATTCGATTGAATTCTTCATCTCCTAAAGCATAGTAAAAAGCATTCATAGCTTTACAATTATTATTGTAAGATTTCTTTGTAGCTACATCCCAAGTAGATCTTTCTATTTCTGGAATTTAATATTGAGTCTCTATAGCAGTACAGATATCAAATCCTATACTCTCTAAATGAATTTCCATTTTAAGATTCCAATGGGAATAATTTTTACCATTAAATAATGTTGTCCTATTGGTAGTAACACCTTATAATCTATTATCCATAACCTGATTTTAGTAAACAAAAAAAAATTAAAGAGATAAAATTTAGAACTAACAGAAATTTAAGATCATTAAGATACAACTAAAATCACCATTGAAAAAATAGAGTATTTCAAAAATCCTTTTTGAAAGAAAAACTAAACCATTGACACCAAATGTTGGTCTGAGTGGATACTCATGTGGGGGGCGAATTGAGTGCCTATTAAAATTTCTATTAAAAATATTTCTCTAAAAATACCCCAATTTAGAAACAAGTTAAACTATAAGGAATTTATAAAGATTGTTAAGGTTCAATTAGTTTCTCAATGATTTATTAGGTCTCAGTTAATTTAATCAAATGATTAACATAGATTTTGAAACTAACTTACTGGTTCACAATAATTATAAAAACTTGTTATTTAACTATTAAAGTAACTTTAAAACAAATTGTATTTCAAAGTAATTAGCAAAAGAATATAAAATATATAGTATATTTTATACTTAATCTAAAATGAACAGCAGATAAAACCAATAGGTTCAGTCTCAAGATGAGAATTAGTCCTCTCAAACAATTAATATAAATTTGATCCACACCCTGGATCGGGATAAACAACAGTACAAAGACTGTATAGGTACTATGAACTCTACCACTGTTCTTCGTGGGAAAACTAAACAACAACACACAGGCTTTCCAGGTCTTACATGAACTTTACCACTATCCAAAATGGGATACAAAAGAGTTATGAAAGGTTTACGTGAGGATTTTGAAATCCTTCAGCTTAGCACAGAAGATAGTGTGAGTAAATAAACTATAGAGTACACACACTGCTCAAAATGTAAATAAAATAATCACTAAGAGAGAAGATGAGAGTTTAAAATTCACAAGTGATTTGAAGTGCAGCTCTCGACTCCTTTTGATTTCTCATAATTGGCTCTGAGTCCTTCTCTAGTTTTGGTCGAAAAAACAGAGGGTCATTTTCTTCATGTTCAGTTTGATCAGCTTGAGTGTATGAGTAACTAATTTGTAATTCTTCACTCCTTGAGTGAATTTCGAATGATATTCTCTTCTTTAATGAATGGCTTCTTGTATGTCTAGTGTTCTTCCAGTATGAATGTAGCCTTTTTCTTCTATGTGAATGCACAACTTTCCATCGCTATTTTCCACACATCACATGTTCTTTATGCCCGGATTTTGTCCATCCTTTTATATCATTCAGCTCCATTCAATGGGTATGATTACCTTTTTATAGGTACAAGGAATGGTTCCCTGACATGCCAATAACTATCATTAAATAACATTAATTGCATTAAAATCATCAATTATTACGGTTTCTTAATAAATAAATAATATTGATCGTATAGATTTTGTCTGGTCAGCCTTTCATCTGTAGCCTTCTATTGGTAGAGGTGTAATGGTAGTCTTCGTAAATCAGTGAGCTCATATCGGTAACTCTTTGTCCTTATACTAGTAGCTAATTATATCGATAGATGTTACTATGTGTATCATTAGATCTATATATCGGTGACTCCTTGTATCGGTAGCTGTTAGTTTATCGATAGCTCACTTGTATCAGTTTCTCTTTTGTATTCATGACTCTATATTGGTAAACTTTGTATTGGTAGATTGTGCATATTGGTAGCTTCATTCTGTACAAGTGAAGTGTATATCGGTAGACATATTCTATAGGTATCTCATCTTCTATCGGTAGCTCAGCTTCTATCGGTGAACTTGTTCTTTTAGAGACATGTGCTTACCGGTGGACTTATACAAACCGATAACTCTACCTATCGATGAACATTGCTTATCAGTGACTATTTCTATCGATAGACTAAGTCTATCGATAGACTAAGTACTGATATATCTATATTAGTAGCTACAATAATATCAATGAATAACACTTCTATTTTATGCAAAACATATCCGATTGAGTTAGAACTACTTCAAAATACATATAAACAAAGATAAACATTGATTGACATATTTCCATGATTATTTTATTATTATTATCAGCTTGATAATAGAATTCCATGTATTAAAAGAATTAATATATAGATAAACATTATTTGGGATTATTAAAGTATGTGAAAGCATAATTGGGATTATCAAAATAGGTGAGGTCAACAAGTAAGATACTATATTCATAACTTCTACAATTTTCCTTTACCTATTCATAAAATTGACACTAAAGAGGTCCATATTTATACCACATTCTTGACACCTTAATTTGGTTTTTTACTTATATAGAAACGCTTATTCATGAATTTCTGTTATTAATTCAACTATGAGCATATCAAAATTTTAAATCCATTTTTTCACTAAAATCATTATGATTCTAATATGATTATGCTTTGTTATAATAGTAGGTAACCAATTCCATTGAGATTGGTTCTCTCATAAACATGTTTATATTTGGTTTCTAAACTTATATAATATATATGAATAAAAATTTTATGATTTGATTATAGGATTATAATTATGTATCCCTACAATCAATTATTTAATGCTTATATTTCCTGAGATACCATGTGTGGTACCTGGGGAATCATCAAAAACTATTATAATGTATTGATAATGAGCCTAGACACACACACACACACATATGAAGAAAATTATCATGTTTCTTATATATTAGAATTATTCAATGATATAGTGTTATAATATATATTATTATATGATTTAATATGATTATATTTGAAACTCCAATTTTTTGGAATCATGTTATGCCTCTTGACTCAGATTTTATACCTAATTATCATTCATTAAATTTAGTTATCCCAAAATAATATTCATACCTTTCCATTCTTCATTTATTTTTTTCCTAGGAGTAACATATAGTGTAATAAATTTTTAAAGAGATTTAAGATAACCATATGGTGACATATAATATACGGTTTCCCCATACAAGTGAGTGATTTTATAGATGATAGATCACTATAATACCTTAGGCACACCTACCTGTATGCTAGAAGATACCTACTAATAGTGATGGTTAGAAAAGTTACATTGGGGATACTATACCCTCTTTTCAGATTATGATAATAGTGGAAATAATGAACCAACATGAAACACATAACATTGAAAAAAATCTACAATACGATTTACAAATACTATATATAAATTCTGTAATATCAAAATAATTCTACAAGTTAAGAAAAAGATAATATACCATCAGTCACATATAGTAACTAAAGAAATGAAATAAATTGTGGAATACAGAACTTTCAAGGCCTAAAGTGTTCTAAACTCTATCCCAGCACCCATAGCCCATATTTCTCCTATAAAACTCATTAATAAATAATAAGGTACATTCCCTTGTCCCTATTTTTATATATAATTTCTTCTTGGGTACCAAATGGCTGATAGAGAAGAGTATGAGTACGAATCACTAAGCTGTAACCAATGATGTCCCAAAATAATACAAGATTAATAGTTTTTTATATGGTTCCAAATTTATAATTCATTTAAAAAAAATAAAATTAAAAATTAAAAAAAACTATGATCATCATCTTTATAGTAAACGTGAGGCCAGATCCACCTACTTTAGTCGGTGCCAGATGTGTTCGAGCACATGGTGAAGACCGTTCCAACACAAACCACTTTTGTTCAAGGGTAATATATCTTCCAGAGTCCAAATAGGAATATAGTGGTAATATTACATTCCTTGGGGTTGTTGTGTCTATCTGGGGTCCTACTTCTCCCTAATTTTAACCAAAAGTCTTAGCATTAACCGGAGGGCCTTCTCCACCATGGGTTTATCGAAAAATCACCAACATCCCCTTGAGGGATATGTTCACCATGTCTTTACTGATAAACTAATGATCCCCCAGTCACAAAAAAATGCTTATAAGATTTATAAAAATTATATCCCATTAGCATCATGTCATATATAATCATTTTAATGTTCTTGTTTTCAAATAAAATTATCTTTCTTATTTAATTCCTACTTCAAATATAAAAAATCAGTAAAAAAATTCATATTTTAATTAAAAAAAGAATTCCAAAACATGTAATTCAATATTTCAATTTCATTTCAAAATCAATTCGCATTTATCAAACTAGAATACATTATAAGATAATTTTAAAAATGAATAATTAAATTCCAATTTCAAACACCATATTAAATTTTCAAAACTAAACAGTAACCAAAATAAATTCTTAATATATAAAGGTATAAACCAAGGGGAATTGTTTCACTATGATTTTTCTTTATCGTACCCATATTTATTTAATATACAGAACATTAAATGGTTTTATAGAATCCTAAGATATCAATTGATGTATTTGAAAAAAATTACTCTTATATAAAACAAACATCTTGAGGCATATCAATACCACTTAATAAAATTTTTTTGAATATGGGAAAACAAATGGGGACCACCGATCTTATGTCTATAAGGGGTCACATTCCCAATACTGACCCTATTTAGATTATAAATGTAGATATCAATGTAGAAGATAAAATGACAAAAAATTGAAATAATTAGAATAAACAAATGTTACAAAACCCATAATGGATAGGTAGTGAGAAATAAAAGGGAGTATGGTTAGAATTACCACAAAGAAATTATCACATCAAATAGGAGACCAAAATACCAAGTATCTATCGAAATACATCAATGATGTTGGGGAGTAAGAGGGATTCTTGAATGGAAGAATCGTTGCGTGATTTGGGTGAGAAATTTGAGTGAGTAATATTAAAGAAAAAAGGGGAAAATTTATAAAATAAACAGCCAAAAAATATATCCATACCTTTGGATATACAACGAGTCTTATATAATAAAATTTGGGACGTCTATAAAAAATTAATCCAATTTCAATCTTACTATCAAGATAGTGGCAATACAGCCTCTTGGATGCATGCCCTGAATTACTCTCAAGCCTATTCAAAACCATCAAGACCCATAAAATACCAGAAAAACATCTAAAATTATTGGAATAAAAATTTAAAATGAGTTTAATTGTAAAAGTGAACCTAAAAGTGTGTTAGTTTTTAAATATTTTTTGGAAATGGTTGAATAGAAGTCATTTTTCGACTACTAGATTTATTCTTGAAGAAGTTTTTTTAGTTTTCTTAATTATTTTGACATTATTAGATATCAAAATCCACTGTTATTTTTGGGATCATATGAGGAAGTACACAAATTATTTCATCATATTCATTGTTGTTATTAATTTATATAAAATCTATGATTTCATTTTTTGATATGATTTCAGGGTGACATTTTTTCAGACTCATAATTTGAATAGAATGATGTTTTTTGGGAGAATTTAGAAGACTCAACTATCGGTTAAAAGGATTTATTTCATTTTCCTATTTAATTTGGTTCTAAAGATTCATCTTTGGATAATATCGATCTTAAAACTCAATCATTAAGGGACCTTAATATTACATTAATTTCATAAAAAATGTGTAGGAAGAAATTTAGGAAATGAGAAAGAACAAGTTGATTGATAAATTTAATTAAAAGAATCCATGAAAAAAAAAGATTAATGTTCTTGAAGATATATAAGATTGGGACTATGACATCAAAAATGAGGTTAGTAACAATAGTTGTTAATTATTATAATTGTTTCTTAAAAATTTGATAAGAGGTGTATAAATGTACCTAGGGAAGCTAACTGTAAAATGACTTCAATGTAGAGATATAGAATAATTTTTTGAGAATTTACATCAAATAAGGAATGGAGAATATAGTGATGATTATAAAATAAATACTAGATGAAAGTGGAAGAAACATGTTGACATATCAATATTGCATTCCATGGGAAAAGATAAATATTTTCCAAATCTAAGATGGATATTTTTTACCTAATGATGATGAAGACGGGGAAAATGATTTTGAAAATGAAAAAATTTCAGAAATATCTATAGATAATATGTTGAATACAATATTTATTGATGACAAGTTATTACTAAAAAGAGAAGATACTTAGTTATAATTTCATCAAAAAATTTAAGTCAATCAATGTCAAAAAATTATTATAATACATAAAAGAGAAATTTTGAATTTGAAAAGGGAATGTTCTATAGAAAATAGTAAATAATAGTATCTTGAATAGAATGTTAAATTGATATTGGAGATTCACTTATTTAATAAATCTCTTGAAAATGTATAGAATTATAATTAACATCATGATGTAAAGATAAAATAAAAGGAAGAAGAGTTGGAAATACATCAACAATAATTATATAAATCATATTAGGTAGTTAGAAGTTTCTTGAAATATATCAATAAAATTGGTGGATGTTCTGGAATGGGTTAATTTTTAAAAGTTAAAAACAAATCTTCATAGTTTGGAACAAAATTAAATGGTTTCTAAACAAGATAAAATATGCTAAAAACATAAACAAAAAAACTAAAATGAAAATTTTCTTAAAATGTCATTGTCCAAATAAATTATTCTACTATATATGATTACAACATATATGGAAATGAATATAAAATGAAGAAGATTTTTTTGAGTGATAATAGGATGTTTGTGTCTCAATAATGTTTATATGTGAAATATTATAAATTTGTTGAAAAAAATATCTATAACTCCAATATGTATGGATGTTATAGGGGAAAATATTATTTCTAAGGTTATAATTGGTAATATGGTGGATTTTTTTATAAATAAAATATTTTTTGGTTTAATCAACAACTCTAACATTTTCTCATGGGTTATAGGAAGAAATGTTCATGGGGGTCCAATCCTATCAAAAATGGAATTGTGTGAAACATAGTTTGAAAGTAGAAAATAGCTTTTAGACTCATCAAACTATTTGTTAATTATGTGAACAACCTGATCATATTTAAAAATGTAGTACTTTTTTTCTACTGGAAAAAATGTGTTTATAACCATTTTAAAATGATGAATTTCGTGTTAGATAAAGGAAATGATAATGATTTTATTTTTGAAACTTCACTCAATTTATTAAAATGTGAAAAAATTTAGTATTTTTATAGTGGATGATACTCATATATTATAAGATATTAAAACCTATTAAATAACATGAAATATTTTAAAGATGTAATAGTGATGTTTGGAAATGATTAATCACTCACAATCAAATGAGTTGGATCTCCTCTTTTTGGGGATGAAAAAATGAAATCCAAAATGTTCTTATTTATTAATGGTGTAAATGGAAAAATTTTTGAGTGGTTCATATCTTTTTTCAAAATAAAAAATGTTTTTATAAGATTTTTCTTGAAAATAGATAGAGATGGAAATAATTTTACAATATACTGATGTAAAAATTGAATCATGTTTCAAGTAGGTGAAGTAAAGCTGTTATGAAACATAAACATGATAAAAGAAAATTATTTTTTTGAATTAAAGGATTGTGCATATATTTTGTAGCAATATGTCCCTCTAATTAAATTGATATTGAGGTCATGATATTCCTAATGTGATAAAGAGAAGATATCAATGTTGTTAAATTTTTCAAATGAGATGATGACAATCTTTGTCCATAAAAAATCTTAAATTCATACAAATCCTCATCTAGAACTAATGAATTTTTATATGTTTGGGTCAAAAAGTATAAAATCAACATTCATATATAAGTACATCATTTCTAGGATTTATTATTTTTTTTCAATTTACTTGTATTATATACCAGATACATATATTATATGCTCTAAATATGTCTAATACTTTCAAGAGAAGAGTTGAAAAATATTGTGAATATTCTATGAAGATATTATTAATTTTTAATTGTGGTGAATACAATAATGTGTAATTCAAATTGTATCCTGAATAACATGGAATTATTTAGGAGTTTAATGAATCAAAAACATCATTATAGAATGGTTTTTCTATATTAAATAATAGTTGTTTGGTAGAGATAGGGTTTACAAAATAGATTCAACGTGAACATTCTCACTACTTATAGATGAAGGTAATGAGAAGAGTATTTTATATTCAGAATAAGTTTTTCTAAAATCCATGTTCCCATTTAACTCCTTACAGAATATTTTTCAATGACACTCCATGTTTGAAACGCTTATGGGTGTTTGATATTCCCCATATCATACAACGTAAGATTTAAATTTTGGAAAATTTTATCAAATTGGGGGAGATAAAACTATTTTTTCAATGCTTCATATAGTAGAGTATAGTTTTTTGAATAAATAAATAGGAAAAATATTTTTTCTGTTGATGTAAATGATCATGATAAACATAAAAAATATGTTTAAAAAACAAATGAAAAAAAGGAAGTTTAATGAGATATAAGAGTTTTTAGGGGATACATAATTAATATTAAAATAGTATTAATTCCACAACAACTAAAGAATACGAAACATCAAGTTCATGTGATGAATTATAATTTCATATATGTCATCGTAGTCTAATTGAATTGGTGGAAGTATAAAATATCATTGGGTAAAAACAATGTTAAAATTTGAAGAACATAAATATTTTCTTCACATAATTAAATGTCTTAGAAATTTCACCCGAAAGATGATAAATAAGATTTTGTGAATCATGAGTGGTTATGTAGTACGAAATGAAGTGCTGGATAATATTGAGAATAATGATACTTGGGAACCTGTACCCAACATATAAAAAATGGTATTGAAATAATGTGGGTTTTCTGTAATAATATGTATTAATATGGTGATGTTATTTGAAACAAAAGCATGGTGTGTTTGAAAAGGTTTCACAAATTGATTTTTACGAAAAAAAATTTCTTGTGGAATGGTTACAAACTATCAAAATAATAATTGAAATCATCACACAGTGACATTGAAAATTTCCCAGATGGATGTTAATTATGATTTATCTTATTAGAGAACATGATGAATAAGTTTATATTGAACAATAATTTAGATTTTTAATTATGAAAGTTGAATTTTATGATTGTAAGATGGTGAATGAATTGTACGGGATAATGAAAGCTCATAGAATTTGGTATTCTGATTTGGATTCCTATATGAGTAAGTTTAATTTAAAAAATTAATGAGTTGATATTAATATATATATTAATGAAAATTAAGTGATTTTCATCATTATAATTGTGTATATTGATGATGATATCATTACCGTGAATGAATAAGGGGCTTGAGAAATGTTTATAGAAGATATGAAGAAGTTGTTTCAAATTTCTATTCTTTGTGAAATGAAATTTTTTATTGGTTTGAATATATCAAAAAATATTAAATGAATCAATATATATCATGAGAATTATTTCAGAAACATCTCAAGGGTATTGGAATAGATAATTCAAAACATATTTCCAAATCAATTTCTATTGGTATAATCTTTTCTATATATTGAGGGGGAATGAAAGTGGATTTTCAAGAGTTTTGGATGATTATTTTATGTTTGTCATATCTGACTACTTCAATACCATATATTATGTATACTTCTACCTTAAGAGAAATATTTTAATGTGATAAAAAAATCATCTCATGATAGGAAAATAAATTCTCAGATATATCTTATGCACAATAGATTTATGAATCAGATATAATAACAAAGTATGAAATTAATTTCTGGATATATAGAAGCTAATTGGGAAGGAAATGCATCTGATAGATGATCTATATCTGGTAGATCTCTTATTCATGAAAATCTTCTAGGAGATGGAAAAATAATATTAATAATTCAATAAATCAAAGAATGGTTGAAGAGAAATATTTATCCGCTTCTCAAGTTGTGACACAACTAATGAGTATAAATACTCAGTTGGAGAATTTTTTAGTAGAGGTTAATTTACCACTTCTCATGTGTTTTAAAAATCATAATGCTAAAAATACCATAATAATTCAACAAAATATTCCCATTCAAAACAAATTGATATCAAATATATATTCATAGTAGAGAATGTCAAGAAAAATGAACTCATGTTGAAGTATGTTCCTAAAATAAAACATGTTACATACCTAGTAATGGATCCTTTACCGAATGAATAATGTATCAAATAAACGATGCCCATGTGAATCCAACCTCATTCTATCTAATGATGACTTATGTGTTTCTTTCCACAAAATTATCTTGACATTGGATATTTTTTTCAAGGGGGGGGGCATTATTTCATAAATCTTTCCATTATTATGGGCTAATAATTTTTAATAAAGAATTTATTTAAGGGTATTTTTTGAAGGGATTAGCTGTGAACATAGTGTGTGAGTGTGTGAAATAGTATAATTTTTTTTTATTTCTTTCTAGAAACATTTTTTATAGTAATTTGAATTTTGTTTTGATGTGGTATAATGTTTGATGTTCTAGAGATATGTTCTTTAGTAAAAACTTTAGGATAGCATGGTTTTACAATCATTGTCTATTTTTCTAGATAATGATTTCGCTCAAGTCGGATTAACAAAATTGAAAAGTAATTCATAGCCCGAGTTACAAAGTTTTTTGTATTTACAAACCATGATTGACAAAATAATACAAAGGTGGAAATTATTGGGACCATGTTTGTAGCACCCCCAAAATCTGTGAAATATATTTTTGGAATTATTCTAATTTGGTTGATATTTTTCGTTCAATGAACCACTAGAAAATGTTTATATTAAATCACTATTTCTATCTTCAATTATATGAAACACCAATATATCATGAACTACATGCAACATAATTTTTAACATGATCTACCTAGAACTCTCAGGTTAGCAAAAACATTACATGCAATATTTACTTTCCATGATGTATTTGGTAACACAAAATACAATGTTTTACCAAAAAAATATTATTAAAATGTTATCAATTAACATTATATGATGAAACAAAGAAATTAAAATAGCTATTACAAATAATATAACCACATTTATGAAAATTTATGGTTTTGAAAAAGATATGATGAAATGATAGGTTAAAAATAATTAGATATGAATATGAAAACCTATTGTTTATAAAGTAAAATATTAATATTTCTATGGTCACAAAGCTATTTTATCATAATAAATTAAATTAATTTATGTTAATGAGTGGTATTAATGTAATATTTGTTGGAACATCCTTGTATGGATTGTGATTAACAATATATTTATTTATTGAACTAGATACATGATTTATTTAATACTAATGTTTCACATTTTCTATGATTCCATTTATATGATAAGACTTCTTATAAGATATTTCTTGAAATTATTATGGAATGTCACCATTGGTTGGTAGTCACTGTTACTTCTAGGATGAGCTACCAATAGATAAGAGACACAGTTACTGAGATGATGAGATACAGCTAGACCGAGTCCCCATCAACACTAACCAGATCTAGCACTTCGATAAGCTACAACCAGAGGGAAGTCTCTGATAGATATTCCGTCACCTCCAAATTCTTATTATCATTGTAGTATGAAAACATTGATAAGAATGGATCAACATAAAAATATATTATTTGATACTTTTTCAAGTCTACAAGACTAAGTAAAAGTCTATCCTAGGATTGTGGATCTTCTCTAACCGCTGATATTATATATTCACCAAGGATCTATCTCTTGGGCATAGAACTACTGAATCTAGGGACATCTAATACAATCTCTCACAGATGAGATGTCTTGTGGTGAATTTTGTGACTGAATTTTTGAATTCTACCAACCATATGTATTCACATTATTTCAAGATCAAATACACAAAATCATAGAACCCATTATTTTTATTGAATGAAACACCATATAGTGATCAACTAAAATATTCCTATAGATTTATACGATACTCAATTCTGCTTCAATTTTATAGAACAAAGCACCAAATTCTCAACAATGCGGATATTAAACCAACGAACATTAAGAACATACCAGACATGAATTTTTCTATTCATATTTGTTCTGTTTATTTATTTATGAGTAGTGTTTTTCCTATTATCCAACACACACTGTCTCCAGTGCATTACTAGAGAACACATAATATTCTCTTCTTCCTCAATCATTTTCCCTATGTGTTTGTGAAAGAGGTCCCTGTGGAAGAGTCTTTTATCTTTAAAATCCTATTGTTGTTTACTGTATACATAACACAGGTTGTGAATTTATTTGATTATAGTTATAATCTCCATAGGAGAGGGTGATTTCCAAATATAGGGGATTAAGTATCAACTTGAATATGAAACACTTGTATACTCCATAATTCATATATATTTCATACTACAATATACTAGATTATTTTTATATCTATAAACAATTCTATTACTTTTATAATTAATCTTTATTGGTGTTTATATTTTTGTTTTATATAAATTGATTTCAAAATTTAATGAATTTATAAATTTTATTTTAACTAATCCTTAGTCATTCTGTAAAAAATCTTTCAAAACGATAAATCTTATAAGGATATTATATTTTGGTCAATTGGATGGTTTAATTTTATCAAGAGGAATTTAATTTAACCTAGCATTTATAATAAATTTTAATTAGGAACTTAATTCACCCTATCTTGAGTTACTCACTCTAACCATCATTTGGTATCAGAGGATAGTTTATTTTATCTATGAAAAAAGAATTTTAATTATTATTTAAGAAGTATACCAAATGTATCAAATTTCGGTCATTTCTAAATTTTTGTTCTTTATGGATTATAGACAATATGAATCTTCTACAAAAATAACTCCTTATTATAGTGGTATATTTTATGCTCAATGGAAAATTAAGATGAAAATGCATTTAGAAATTATGGTTTTTAACATATGAACGGTAATAGAAGAACAAAATTAGGTACCAAAAACCACAAGAAGTACATTGACTAATTCAATAAAAGTAACATTCATAAATAATTATAAATCTATGAATGCCTTATTTTTTGCTTTAGGCAATGATGAATTCAATAAGATATATACTTGAAAATCTATCTATGGGATGTTTAATATCTTATCTATCTCACATAAAGGAACACAAAAAAAGTCAAGTAAATGTGATTAAATACATAAAAAATTAAATATGATAATTTTAAATTGAAATTTAATGAACCTATTTCAGATATGTATCTTAGGTTCATTGAGATATTCATCACCATGCACTCATATGGAGAGATAGTGACAGAAAAAGATCAATTAATGAGACTAATTGGATTCTGACCAGAAATTAGGGGAGTAACATTTGTATCAATTAGATAATAATGTAATATATGTGAAATACCTATCATTTAATACATTGGAAATATGATTATTTATGTAGAATAGATTAATGTAAAAAAGGTGATTGATGAAGATGATCAAAATGAAATCAGTTGCCTTCAAGGATACTACCTCTATACAAAGATAATAGGTACAAATAAAAGAAACCAAAGAAGAAAAATCTCCAAATCAAATTGATGAAGAAATGGAACATGTAGAAATAAGGATGATGATATTTTATAGGAAAAACAATTTCTTCAAAAAATAAAATTATAGAGGAAATTATTATGAGAAAAGAAAATGGAAAAAGGATTTGAAAAAGAATGACATTAAAAATAAAATCATCTGATCTGAATGTATGATGAATGGCCAATATAATTCTAACTATAAAAAATTGAAATATAAAAATAATTTTGAAGATAAGGATAGAAAATACTAAAAATACATGAATGAACCACATAGTGACTCTGCGGAAATATTAATTGACTAGGACACTAATAGAAAAATATATAGTTGAATGATCCAATATATTCGTTACAATAAGTATATTAGAGGTACACAGTGTTCATTAGATTTATCATAATAATGTTTCATACATTTATGAAAATGAATAAATTAATTAGAATTTGTAAAACAAGACCATAAATGATCTATATGATTAGCATAACATGATGTAAGACATCATTCATGAGCTGAATGACAAATATACCTTACTAAAGAAACAAAAGTCCTTAACAGTAAATGCTAAAAAAATATTACTATTGAAAATGAGAAAATTTCCAACTACTAATAGAATACAATGAGTTAAAATTATCAAATTAATATTTGAATAAATAGATAGAGAAGTATACCAATTGTAACAAATCATAAACTCAAATACAAGGAACAAATTTTTCTCCCATGTATATTACTAGAATATGTTATTAACCAAGACATAGAAAATTTTAAAATCTGAATTCACATAAATTACTAGTTTTGAATGTTCATTTACTTCCAATACCTACTCAACTATACCAAATGATGTTTTTATCTCTAAAAGTATTCAATATTTTCATAAGATATTTTTTAAGAAAATATGGTTTTCCAAAATCATTTTTTTATACTGTAACTGAACCTAAACGGATTTGGGTACCAAAATAATTATTGGCATAAATATTATGTTATGAGAATAATATTTAAAAACTACATCAAATGTGTAACCTTTTTGGATATTTTATTTTCAAGAAACATTTCTTTTTAGTGTTAAAAAATCAAAATTTTGATCAATTAAAATGGTGGACAGGTGTCTTTTGGTGACAATGCAAAAGGGAAAATCAACATGCATTTCCTTATTGTTATTTCTAATTCAGTATTAATTTCCAATGTTTCATATGTAGATGGTTTGAAAAACAATATTCTTATCAAATCGCAACTAAGTGATCATTTATTTAATATAAAATATGAAAAAATGCATGTCATGTTTTTAATGATAAAAAAGATTTTAGTTTTTACTACTTTGAAAAATGAAAATTTTAATTCTATTGATTTAAAATCTTTATATTATAAAAATATTTCTTTCTTAAGTACCATTCACAATGAATCAAGGATTTAACATAATATACATACCCATTGCAATATAAATTCACATAGAAAGGCAAAAATGAAAGGGTTAGTTAGATACCTACAAAATAATAAATTATCAAATGATAGAATTTGTAATCCCTGTTAAATAAAATTCACATGTTTTTTTATATCAAAGAATAATATTTCAAAATCTCATCCATTGGAGTTAATCCATATGGATATCTTTGGAAATTCAAGATTCTCTAGTCTAAATGGAGAACATTAGGTATATGTACTTCTAGATGACTTCTCTAGATACACTTGGATATAATTTATATAAAAAAATTTATTCATGTTCTTACTTTTTTGACTATGAAAAATATATAAAACCCATAGTAGACATAACATTACGAACTTATATAGTGATCATGGATGAGAATTGGAAAATCAAGACTTTGAATCATTCTTTTATCAAGATGGATATAATCATAACTATTCTTCACCTAGGACACCACATGAAAATTATGAGGTACAAATATGAAAACTGACACTTCATGAGATAGACCGAACCATGTTAAATGAATATGAAGTACCTGTTTAATTTTTGGGATGAAGCTATTAATACTGACCATTATACTATAAAAAGTGTATTAATTAGTCCTCACATGAATATAACACCTCATGAGATTTTGAATAATATAAATAAATAGGTTAATTACATTATTTTTTTGTTTGCAATTTTTTCATTTTAAATACAAATGTTAATTTGGGAAAAAAATATCCATGAGGGATGAAGGAATATACCTCGGTTATACAACTTCCAGTAAAGCATATAAATTGTTTAAAAAGAAAACTTGAACAATGGAAGAATAAGTTTATATTATGTTTGGTGAAACTAATCCCAATTAATTTAATATTATCATAGAAGACCATAAGGATGATTTTTCAACTCTAAATCTCAAATATAATCCTTCAAAAAAATTTGTTAAACAAAAATTAGTTCAACTAGTAATCATACAGAACCTTAATAAGAATAAATCCTTGATTATATCATCCCCTGATTTGAAATACCCATTACGACACATAGACACCACCGTTTAGCTGTTGTAATAGAAAAGGAACATATAGGTACAAACACCAAATCATCCCTTGGAAAAAAAATTGAACACCATATTTTCTTATCATAGCATGTGCATAATAATATTGATGTTTCCATCGATGATGAAATTTTGGTAACATCTATACAATAATATCATATTGGATTTGAAATAAATAATGTTTGGAAACTTGTTTATATACCTAAAAACAACATGTCTATTGGAAATAAGTGGGTGATTAAAAACACGGTTGATGAGTCTAGCACAACATGAAAAAATATTGATAAACTAGTTCTGAAATGTAATAATCAATAATATGGTATTTATTTTAAAGAAATGGTATAAACTTTCGTAAGAAACGAAGCTATTTGGATACTTATTTCATATAGAGAACCTTATGATTTCAAATTATATCAAATGGATGTGAATATTTAATTCTAAAATGGACTTAAAATTGATGATGTTTTTTTTAATAACCCTTGGTATTTCCAAATCCTCATTTTAGAAATCAATTTTTAAAACTAAAAATGATTTATATGGATTAAAACATGCACTCAGATCTTGGAATAATTGGATTCCCTATTTCCATATTTGAAAATGTTTTTTATATGGTATAGGTGGTTCAACCATAATTATAAAAATAATTTTAAATGATTTTTAATAGTAAAAATATATGTAGGTGATATCATTTTGGGATCTACTAAAGATTCCTTGTGTACAATTTTTTCAAAACTAATTCAATATAAATTTGAAATGTGTTTAACGGGTGAACTCAAATACTTTCCTGGATTTCATATTTTTCCTAAAAATTAATTACTTATCTTAAATCAAATTAGAGACACTAAATATCATTTAATTCATTTTAACCAAGATATTAGATAATATTGTGATACTCCCCATAGTACCACCGGTAATCAAGGCCTTGGTGAATCTTCAAAATTTGATGATCAAAATAGTTATAGTGGTATGATTGGAAATCTATAACACAAAACTGCTGGTCAGCAACATATTATGTTTACTATGCATTTGTGTGCTCACTTTTAAGCTAATTTAAAAGGGAAAAATTTTTTAGATGTCAAAAGAATTTTTATATAACTCATGTATACATAAAATTTAGTATTATATAACCAAGAGGACATGATTTTTATTTAGTTACTTATTTAGATTCTAATTTTAGTGGATGTATTCTAGATATAATGATCTCATCATGATCACATCATATTTTTGGAAAACCTCTAGTATAATTGTGTACTATGATAGAAAATTATGTTGCACTGTCTACTGCTAAAGGTAAATAAATAGCATCATGATGCTTCTATAAAAAAATATTGAGAATGAAACAAAATTTTCTAGTCATTGGATACCAATTTAGACATGTACCTATAAATCATGATAACAAATGTGTGAGTAACATTTCCAAAAAACTATTCTATCACTCTAGAATAAAACACATTGATGTAAATCCTAACTTTTTGAGAGATCATTGTAATAAGGGTGATATAAATTTAGAATTTATTGGTATCGAACATCATCTAGCTATGATATTCAAAAATACATTGAATTTTGAATGATTAAACCACATCAAACATGAATTAGGAATGATAAAATTTATTTTATGAGTCATTGTTGATGAAATAACTATTTACGATTCACCGTTGAAGTGTGACCCTTGATGGAGCCTCCATTGATTAGTCAATCTTGATGAAGTCACCATTGATGATTCAAAATTGACGAATCATCATTTATGTGTCACAATTGATAAAGTCACCATTGAATGAGTCATAATTCCTTTTTATGTTACCATTTTACAATTACTATTTCTATTTTCCATTACCGAGTAATTTTTTTAATAATAATATTAATTTTTTAGAATCCCTAAATTATAAAACCATCAAGATAAATCTAAATCGATTCACAACCTTTATCCCACAATGTTTTGAACCTTTTCCTTCCTCTCGAACCAATATTCTATCTTTCTCATTCCACCTGATACCTTCAAATGATCCAAATGGCCCTTATTATGTATGTTATAGAATAAAATCAAGAAGATATAGGGAATTTCAAGTAACTCAAAGTATCCTTAAGAATTTTGGGAACTGTTTCACTAAATCAGCATATGAGAAATCATATATTCAAAGTAGAAAAAGAAATTTATGAATAATGTAATCCAACTGGTATTACGTTATTGATAAAGGTAATAGAAAGTTAGAAGTGGATGATCTAGTTTACATATAATCATTGAATGTATCATCTGAGGGTAGTCATTGAATATTATCAAAATAAAATAAATATTTTTTGGAAGAAAACAAATTGAATATGAAGCTTTATAGATGGATAAGAAATTTATTTCTCTTCAATAGAATGAGAATATTTTTTAGGGTTCCTCATAAAGTAGTATGTAAGTATTTATAAGGAATTATATCGAGGGATAGTGAAAATTTAAATTACTAATTGTATCCCAAATAGTAAATTGAATATGGAACACTATTATGACCTACTAATGTCGAGAAATATGGTGAATATATATTTATTTTTATATTTTTATACATGTTATATTTCCATGTAAAGGGGACTTCAATATAATGAGATATCAAGATGTTTACATTGTGTATATGATGACTAAAGGGAAGAGAATAAATCTGTGTATATTTCTGATGATCCATATGCATGAGATGTGTAAGAAGAGATAAATGATGAACTCTCTAATATATCAAAAAATTATTTCATCCATTATTGATTGAAATGGACATGTTAATGTTGGTGAAGATGATGAGGACAAAATTGGTGGGTATTGTTTACAAAAAAATACATAAAATTGTAAGAGTAAAATGGAAACAATGGTAGTGATGTTGGGTGAGATATAATGAAAATTTTATAAAGAATTTATTCCAATCGGTCATCCCACAAGACATAAGGACATTAGGGATCTTGGTCTGTTCTCAAATTAAGTAGATGAATACTCTATTCAATATGTTGAATGTACTAAACCTATAGTGGAAGAAGAAGATGTTTTTTAATCTGATGAAGCATGTGATCTAGAGATTATTAATATCCATATATATTACCAAGTGGACATTTCAGTTCATCAAATCACTCTGCATATAAGAGAAGATCACTTACCTAAAAATGATATTGAAGAAGATACTTATGTTGATGGAGAATACTAGTTTAAATTTTCTACCTCAATGAATTCATGTTATGAGAATGGTAATGTAAGTAACTATATTGTTTCTAAATAATTATATAATGGTATTGTAGATCTTGAAATTTTAGATGCATCTTATAAACAGGATGATGAGGATCACAACTATTAAGCTCATGTTGATGAGTATTATGATGATGGAAACATCAATGGTGTCCTTGATCACATATTTTTTCAAAAAGGTTGTATTGATCATGAGGGAAGTGACTAGAATTTAAATGTTCCATAACTTAACAAGTGGCATTTCAACATCATTAATCTTCTAATGTGGTATCAATTTCTCATAGAGCTGAAAAAAACCAAAGTATACCATGATGAAAGATGTTCCAATAGTTCCTATAGACGTTATTGATGCTTTATGTGAGGGGGAGTTGAATACCATTCCCATTAATCAGTAATTTCCTCTGGATAATTCCCCACATATATCCTTGAAACAACTATAGACATCACATGAGTACTCATCAACTAAAATTGGTCAAAGTTATAATGTGATCAGGGAATTACCCAAACTAGCTTCTGTGAGACCATAAGTTAAATATTCTGAAGAATGGGAGATGTATCCTTGTTTTGATAGAATTATACATACTTATAATGACTTAGATGATGAAAATTATTTTCCTCATGATCTACATGATCATCCGATTCTACATCCAAATGTAGTGAACCAATATTATTTTATTTCCTTAAAATGAGACGTGAATTCTGATTTAAACTCATTGAAAATGAACATTATTTCAAATTTTACAAGTACCTTGAGAACTCAACCATCTCCAATACCCAAAATCAGTGAATATTTTAACCGGTATTTTGTTGAGTTAGTTATCTCACATGTCCGACCTTGAATAAGGTTTCATATTCAGGAATTTGAAGTTGTTAATAGGGCCTTGTAATAAGAATTTAAATGTTTGTGAAATACAGTAGAGGGTATATAATCGTCTCTTTCATATTTCAGGAATTTTCTATCATATAATTTGGATAGTTTTGTTGCTAAAATCTATAATTCATCGAAATTTCATCGTACTATAGTCCAACTTGATAGATATATTCTATAAATAATAATGGGAGATGAAATTTGAATTGTTATGGGAGATGTGAGCACTCATGAAGAGAAAATTAAGCATATACATATCCATGGAGAACATATCCTTGATTTCCTAAGAGAATCTATTGGAGATCATAGATAGGATAAGGAAGTCATAAATAAATATATCATGTACTACTAATCTCAGATCTGTACATATAATTAAATGTCTGATTATTTCTAATTTCTTGTTGAGAATATTAAGATACAACCACTGACACGAGGCTTCAAAGAATAAGTTTTTCAACCAATGGTTCTCAAACATATTCTTCAATAATTTATTTCTGAGATGGAATAATTCACTAATGTGATTAAAAGGGTGGTTCTTTAAATATGGACTTTATCAATATCTTAAAACCCTGCCTTCATCTCCACAAAACAACTATAATTTGAAGAAAACCAATCCCTATATCAAGACTTCTTTCAACCACATCCACATACATAGTTCAATACACGACTTCTCTAATAAAATAGTCTGAAACTCTTATACCTTCACCACATCTGTATATAAAATTTTCACTTGTTAAAGTAATCATATGAATCAGACCTTTTTTCTAAGACACTTCCTCCGGCTACCACACTACAATATATTAAATCCTTTTCCCTAAAATACACTTCCTCAATCATATCACAAGATAGTTATAGATATAGTTTAAAAGTCTAACATATTGAGAATTTTTTTTCATCCCCTGTCTTTTACATAGTGAATATATTTTGATATTATTTTTTGGATAGGTATCGTTTGAATTTTATCTTTAATGCTTATCGTTTTGTACTCATATATATTTGGCACTTAGACAATGCAATATCCTTGTGTTCTTCAATTTTCACTCTATGTTTATAATCTTTTCTAATTTTTGATAATCTCGAAGGGGGAGATAAATTGGGAACATATTTTTATATTGGTATGGAGACTATTTTTAAAATATAATACATCTCTAATTATTTATGAATACTTATTTAGAACATGATTTAAAAAATTTCATGTTTTTAGATCAAAAAAAAGTGGGAGAATGTTGGAAACTCCATGTATGGAGTGTTTTTGACACTAGATTATTTTAATGATAAAAAACCATGAATATATTAATACTAATGTTTTATATGTTTTATGATAGCATTTTATATGAGAAGATTATATATATGATACTTCTACAATGTATTATTCTTAGTCACCACTCACTGGGTGTCACTGTTTCCACTAGGATGAGGTAACACCAAAGGGGAGTCACTGTTACTACAAGGATTAGTATAGTGAATGTATATTTACAAACACAGACAATATATATCATTTTGGAATACATAAATACTATTCAAATATGATCCTGATGACATTAGATGGTAATCATCCTTTGGAAACATAGGAATATAAAACTACTACATACTTGAGCTACGTTATCTCCCATTAGGCTCTCTATGAATAGAACCCTTCTTAGACACATCAAACATAATTTATATATTCCTAACCTCGGGAAGGAAACATAAAAAGGGGTGAACTCAAATACTCATTATGGGTAAAAATAGAGACATGTAAGTATATATATGATCATAATAGTCTGAGAACAAGATCATAAACATATACTACCATACACGGTATATTAAAGACCATATATATAAATCATGGAATAAATCTTGGTAGACTATAAGTACTAAATAAAAAGGATTAAATAGACATAATCTATGAAATCATAATATAGGAGACTGACATGGAATTTTGGAAACACATAAACATATAATGATTTCAATAGTAGCCATGGAATCAATGACAATACCATCTTAGTGGGAAAAGCCCTTTACTGAACTGGGTGAACACTTGTTTCATCCATGTATTAATAAACTGAGTAAACCCTTATCCAAGTCCTATATTACGAAACTGAGTAATCCCTCATTCCATCCCTTCATTACTGAACCATGTAAACCCTTATTCCATCCCTTTGAATCTCATGAGATATTAATATTTACTTAATTCATTGGAAGGAGATATTGGCCCAACCAGTCAAATAAAATCATACATAAATGTGCCACAAGATCATAAATGAACATATAATTAACCATGAAATGAAATGGGTATCATAAACCTATAAACATATCCAAACCTGTGAAATGAGATATGCCTTATAGTCATTTAATTATAAACATTACCTGTGAATAAAAATCAGGTTTCGAAAGCATATATCCTGTGAAAAAGAAACATGATTCATAAACATAATTCCATCAATACATAATTCATTAAAATATATAATATGAATGGAAACATTGAATAATTTCCACATAAATGGATTAGAAAGACCAATGGATTTTATCTTATATGGTAAATAATTTTGAAATGTCTTTTAATGTCATATCTTTAGAAAAATATACTTTCTTATTTTAAAAATATGTTTATAACAGAAAATCGTTAGAAATTCTATTTCTATAAAAAAATATTTTAAATATTATATAGTAATATTTGAAAACATTTTTAAAAACTTTTTAAATTGAAAATGATCTTCATGGATCATTGGAAATATTTTTGAAAACATTGTTTTTAATACAATGGATCTTCGATGTAAGATATAGATTGTCCAATTTTATTAAAACAATTAACCTATGTGAAATAGAGTGGATACAATATTAATAACAAATGAGGATGTCTTGAATAATAATAGTAGAATGAAACAAAGGAATTTTTTTGATATATTTCATCAGTGAAAGAATAAGCATAAACTATCTCAAAAAAATAAGATTGTCTCAATAAACTATTATAACAAGGTTACATATTAAAAAAATCTCCATGCAAGATAAGGAAATAACATGAATCTTAATATATCCGGAAATTAAATAGATTCATTATATTACATGTAAAATTTATTTATATACTCTTCAATAAAGTTGTTTGGTGCATAACAAAACATGAGCCTCAAAGAAGACAGACTGAGACAAAACTGTTTTACCGATTTGGTTGCATTTTGATAGTTAAACCCCTTGAAAAAATGTTCAAAAAATTGATATGTGAATACCCATAATATTAGGTATATGATACATATAATTGTATCATGTTCAGTACATGCATACCACAAAAGGAAAGAGTGGTGATCATAACATGAATCTCACAGAAATTAAAAGTGGGATAAAATTCCCCTTACCTTGTGTCTTGACTCTCTCCATAGTTATAAAGTCATCATGAATAATAAATATAATATTATTATATATATTTTAGGGAAGAATTTTCTTATATATTATACCATAAATATTTTTATGATGACCTTATATTACCTTCTTTTTAATGATCATATGTTAAAGATTCACTTCTGTTATTCATTAACTTTGTTCTTCGCATGTGTCTTAATTTGTTTTAGTGTTGATCTTTATTGATATATCATGATTAAAAAATTTATTAAATGATATAAATAACAATTATATTAAATATATTTATATTATAATAATTTATTTCATAATTAACTACAAAATTGAATATAAAGTTAATGGATAGGGTAATCTCTTTGTACCCATGAACGTTATTTCCATTTTTATTGTCATAATCTAAGAAAGTATGTAAATGACATATATATATATATAATTATTTCAGTATAATTTTTATATCATAAAAATCATAAATATCCCTTAAACCCATCTTTAATACATTTCATGTGATATGTGAATAAATCACTTCGCTTTGAGGAAGCGCTAGTCCACACTTCCTCAAATGATATTATCGTATTAACCAAAAATGGAATGTAAAATATGTGTGTTAAAAATATAATTAAAAAACTTAATGATATAATAAATATATTATATTATATATATATATATATTATTCTTATAATGTCCACCATGACAAGAGTTAAAGAATAAATTAACATTCCGTTTTTTGTGAGGTAGTAATTCCCCGTATAGAGAAACACTATGTTCAACCTTCATTAGATAGAGGTGGGTGAAAGTGTAGGATAGAACTATTTAATATAAATTTTCCATTATATTGATTATATGGGTGTTTTAACATAGTAAGGAAATAATGTGAGAGGAGGGTGTGGAGATGGAAAATAAAAGAATGGAGCTTGAAAGAAGATGTTACCACTAAATTGGATAACTCCTTTTTCTTTTTTCAAATGGTTTCCATGAGAGGATTTCTGCGCATAGGTTGTATTGAGAATATATGTGAGGCATTTTGGGAAGTAAATTTGTAATATATTGATTGAAATTAAGAGGCTTTAGAGGTGTGAGTAATGGGTTTAGGTGGTGTCCTTTTATAGGGAAGGAAAATGACTCACAAGAATTTTTTTGAAACATATTAGGTGTGCTCATGTTATTTCCTAAAAAAATAATACCAAACTAACCAAAATCAATAGTTTAAGGTGTATGTATGAAATAGGGACCGAATATGCTTGTTGTAAAAGTGTTTAGTTAATTTGTGCCGTTATTTTGAATGTTTAGTTCAGTGTTAAGCTAAATTTGGCCTCAATTGTTGTGATTAATTTTTAATCATGTTTACTAAAAGTTTTTAAAATAAAAAGCATTGTATTATTAGAATATAAATTTTATACTCAATAAAATGGTGTATTATTGATTTTATAAATATCAATAATAGAAGTGGAAAAATAAAGATTAGTTCTAATCCTGTCGACGGGATAAAATAATGGGTTTTTAATATTGAAAAATACTAAAAACCCTGTTTTGATTTCATAGTCAATTTCAACGTGGAATTTATTGTAATTTTTTAAATTTTATTAATATATTCAATATTCATCAAATTTTTCCAGAAAAAATATTTATAATATTATTTACCATTAATAATTATTTGTACAAAATGGCATTTTTAACTAAAAATTATTATTTTTCACTATTGATAAAAAATGATGTTTCTCAAAAAAATCCCAAAAATTCACCATAATATTATTATAATTTGAATGTTATAAATTCTAAATGAATTTTATATTATCAAATTCAATTTCTAAATGTGTCTAAAATTATTCCATTATTATAAGAAGTTCATTAGAGAAAATGATGTTTTAATCATTAAAAATACATTACCAAAAATCATTTCTTTTGTTATCAATATGTTATATATACATATATATTATATATACAAAAATATTTGTAAAGTAGTTACTAATATTCATATTACTATGTCTATCCACTAAGTAGTAATTATCTTATTTAAATAATTAACTCAATAGAAATAGATATTTCCTAGAAACTCAGTGTTGCGTGCATTTTACGCCAACATTGTATTGGTTGTATCGTATGCCATGTTAGTGTTTCATGGAATGTATGACAAGTTAGTGTTATTTGGAATGTACACTAAGTCAGTTCTATACAAAATTAATATTTTACTGTGTTCAATACAAGATATATATTAAAATTTAAATTTATTTTAAAAAAAGGGCTCCATAAAAACTCAGGGTGTGACATTCTACCCCCCCTAAAAATTAATTCCTCCCTAAAAATATGTTACTCAAGTAATAAAAAAGTTTGGATACTTTTTCTACATCACATCCTCAAGTTACAATGTAGCTTCCTATATCTGGTGATTTCTCTAAAACAATGACTAGGTGAGTGGTATTTTTTTATAAAATATTCTCTGATAGGTCAAAAAAATTTACAGGTTTATCCTTATAATAAAGATCATACACCAGTGGTATGACCACATTGTGTAGTGAATTTTATGGTTAGGTTCTGTACATTCTCATTAGGGAATCATGGAACACAACTTGGTCTTGAGAGAGATTTTAAGGTAGTTCAAAGTGATAGGCTATCATTCCGATAAGAGCATGACTTTCAATGGGACCGATATACCATGGTATTAGTTTCCCCTTCTTCCTAAATCTCAAAAGTTTCTATCAGCGTGAGATTCATAAAAACATATTTTTTCAAAATAAAATTCTAAATCACATGGATACTTATCAGTATAACATGTCTACTAGCTTTGAGTTGCATTTATATGCTGCTGAATTTTTCTATCCTTCTGGACCATTTCACCAGCGCTCTTAATCCCTAATAGATTAATTTCTCAAAACTCATCCTAGTACATTGGATATATAAATTTCGTCCTGTATAGGGATTCATAATGTGACATCTAAATTCTTAAATGAAATCTATTTTTTAAAAAAATTCAACTAGATGAAGGTACAGATCCCATCACCCATTTAAATCTAGAGAGAAATATTCCAACATATCCTCTAGTGTTTGAATTGTTATTTTAGTCTAGCCATATGTTTGAGAAGTATAAGCAGTGCTGAAAATCAATTCAGTATGAAGTAATTTCTGAAGACATTTCCACAACATGGAGTAAAACCTTAGATCCCGATATGATACAATAGAATGTGGTACCCCATGAAACCATACCTCTTCATTAATTTATATTCTGGAAAGATGATTAAGAGATTAATATTTATTGACAATAATGAATTGTACTAACTTAATAAGTTGATCATCTTCCACACATATAACATTAATTATTTTAGACTTTTTGGGTGGTCTAATGACAAAATCTATAGTGATGTTATGAAATTTCCATTTTGGTATGGGTAATGGATGTAACATCCCTTTAGACTTTTTTCTTTCAGCCCTATGTTAATGGAATACAAAACACAAAGATTAAAACTTCATGATATCTCACTTTATTTCATCCCACCAGATGTATTACTTAATTTCCCTATACATCTTCTTATATCAAGGTTGAATAGAGAAATATGAACTAAAAAATTCCACTAATAGCTACTTCATCAAATACGTTATTTAAGGAATACAGACGTGGTTTTTGAACCTTTTCATTAAAACATGATCATGGATAAACTGAGGAACCAAGCTAACCTTATTTTTTTATCTCCTCATCTTTCTTCGATTCCTCCTTAATATTCACTTAGATAGAGGGCTCAAAAATCATTTGATAAAGATAAGATTTTCCCATTCCTTTAGGATTTATAGATCCATTAATTACAATACAGAAATATTTTATGTTTGGTGATCCTTATCATGGATAAGCTATCATGATCTTTTCGAATCAATGCATTAACAACTTGTTTACTTTCCCAGGGTGGTAATTTATTGAGCAGTCATAATCTTTTAACAACTCCAACCATCTTCTCTAGCCTATGTTCAAATATTTTTCCGTGAATATATATATATTAATTTTATAATCGATATATATATCTCACTTTTCACCATAAATATAATTCCAACATATAATTAATGTAATGATTATGGATGTTTACACCAAATAATGAAGTGGGTAATTTTGCCCATGAATCTTCTTTTTTCATGTGTCATAGGCTATATCCATGTTATTTTTCCTAAGAAAACAAATCCCAATAACTTATTAGTATAATCTCAAATGATTAAATACCCTACTCCACTATAGGGAAATGTAAGCACAGGTGCACTGACCAACCTTCTCTTACATTCCAGGAAAATTTCCTCACATTCAACTCTTTTGTGAAATATTAGACCCTTCCATGTTATCTTGGATAGAGTATAATATTTTCATGATAAAATCTCCAAAAAAAATCGATAATATCTAGCTAAATGAAGAAATTTATAGATATTTGTTTCGCACAGAATCCGGGGATGACCTCCTGGACGGGAGATTCAAACGTTCCGATCGGTTTCTAACGGGTTTGTTCGTAGAACCGGAAACATCCAATGATTCCACATCCGCTTGGACCTACTTTCCAAAGGCAGGCGCTCATTAGCTTGTGGGCTAATGAGGCTTTGGAATTTGCATTGGTCGAGAGGATGAGAGGTCGGACTCATCACACCTTTTTGAGGGGAATTATTGTCTACTCCGGGACTCTCTTTATAGATTTAAGTTATGTTCGTGAATCCTTATTACATTACCAATTATAAAATGAGCTTTCCTTTAGTTTTAACAATCAATGATTAAATATGAAAGAAATTTAGAGAATCTTTTATATGTATTCGAGGTTCTTCATCAATAGAGAATCATCTATATCTGTTTAGAGATTCTTGATCAATGGTATCCTTCAAAATATTTATATAAAAAAAATCTCTTGGTCATTATGATGACCAGGCTGGTTTTAAAGCCACTCAGTGGGGCACTTGAAGTTTATCGTCATTCAAAAGGACGGAGATTATTTCAAAGTTGGGATCGAACCCATAAATGGGCTACCTACGTATCCTTTATTTTGGAAAAGGAATCAGAACCCACGTAGTTCGAGTGAATGGAGTATGATGTTTATGATTGATGGCTCAAAGATGAATGTCATAATTACTTTTACACTCTAAGCTCACGTGAGTCATGCTCGGTGTGAGAAATAAGAGGCATTGGTAAAATTTATACAATTGTGCCATGAAAGATGCAATCATAAGAAATTGTTTGGGGATTATGTATGGATGACTGCCCAGATAGATGAAGGTTTAGGATTTACTTTTAGGGAAAAAAATCCATGAACAGGGTCCACAAAGTTATATGTGCTTTATGGAGATTTGAATACTCTAATCTTGGGGTTTATTCCTAAGGAGAATGCCCAAGTTAGGAGGGGACTTATGATTGGGTTTTATTCCTAAAAAGGAAACTCAAATTAAAGGTAATTTATGACTGATTAAGAGAAGTTTAAGGGGACTTGGGGCTTATTCCTGAAAAGGAAGCCCAAGGTTATGACTGAGTCTTATTCCTGAAAAGGAGACTCAGGTTAAGGGACTCGGGGTTTACTCCTGAAATGGAAGCCCAAGATTATGACTGAGTCTTATTCCTGAAAAGGAGACTCAGGTTAGGGATTAAGGTTTGGGGCTTACTCCTGAGGAGGATGCCCATATTTGAGGTTGGGGCTTATTTTTAAGAAAGATGCCCAAGGATAGAGGTCTTTGATTGGGGCTTATTCCTGAGGAAGATGCCCAGATCAAAGGTTTTATAACTGGGGATTATTCCTGAAAAGGAGACCCAGGTTAGGATTCTCTCATCTTAAAGGATGAGTTTGAATGAATGACCTCTCAATCTTTGGTGACATAAAGATGTTTAAATCACTAGGTTTTGAGAGATATTTCACAGAATTCCTTTCAGATAAGGATGTCAAATCAAGAAATCATACCATAAATGGCTTTGAAGAGTATCTTGAAGACTGAATCTTGAATAGGAAGGGTGAAATGGCTTAATAGGGGTAAAAAATGGGCTAGATGGGCACCCAAAAAGATAGGGGCCCACAAGTCTTGAAAGGCGCGCAAGTCCTGCGGCGGCGCGAAAGTATTGGTCGCGCAAGTATACTTGCGCGACATTAGGGGTACTTGCGCGATTTTCAACCAGCATTGAAATGCTTGAGCGACTCTTTATTAAACCCTTTACCATCCTCTTGAGGTTCTTCCAGAAGAGGGACGCGCAAGTTATATTGAAGGAATTAAGTAGGCGCGCAAGTGTTTGATAAGTTTCAACACTTAGGCCTTCCTTTTTCTCTTTAGATCTTCCGTTCTAGGTAAGAAATTACCTTAGAAGTGTTCCAGAAGCATTGAGAAGAGACTTGGGCGTCGGGAGCTTCAATCCGAGTTTCTGGAAAAAGATCCTCTCGAATGGGGGGCCCACAGGGTCTATTTATAGGCAAAAGAAGACCCCGGGCGGTTACCGGGCGGTTACCAATTAGGTCGCGCAAGTCACCTGCGTGACCAAGGTAGTCGCGCAAGTGTACTTGCGCGACAGTGGTAAAACATGCGCGGTGAATTTGCTTTTGATCCTTTGTTCATGCCTTTGTCGATTTTTGATGTTTTTCTTCAAAGGATGAATCACTTTCAGCTGAGATATTCACTTTTCCGATCTTTATATTATGTGACAAAAGGAGCGTCAACAAAAGTCCCCCCTCAGAGTTGGATCCGGAGAGAAATGAGGATTTGACTCTGAGGAAATTGAATTCCTCAAAAGGAAAAGGGAGGGCGCACGAGTCTTTCAGCATCAGAGGGTTGCGCGCAAGTATGCGTCGCGCAGGCTTTGAGCGCTCTGGGTGCGGCGCGCAGATAGGCCTCCTGGCCTATAAATATACCGCTTCCGGCCGTAGATGGCATCTGACCCCGAATTTCTCGAGCTCTCGCCGCGCAAGCCTTAGTCGCCGCGCAAGTCTCCTGTTTTCACTGTTTCCTCACTGCCGCGCTATTCTCAAGGTAATAAGGCTTGCGCGAAAATACTTGCGCGAAAAAAACTTGCGCGGCATCTCCATACTTGCGCGCCTTAATGCCTTAGCCATTTTTTTCAAATTCTTTCACAAATTTTATGAAAAAAATAAACCCACTTAAGAGTTTAATTTATTCAACTCCTGTGCAGATTCAATGGCTCTTAGACCTGGATTAATTGATGAACTGGCTAGCAAGCGGATAGATGATATGATGAATATCATTGGCCCTGATTACTATACTGTAAAAGACAGTACTCTTCCAGATTTGGCTAAGTATCTGAAGAAATATCATCGCGACTTTCCTCACTGCACTTATCTACCATTGTATGGTCATGGTCCTCTGCAAGATGTCATTATTCCAGAAGTAAAGAATTATCTTCCATTTTCTTGGTTTCAGAATTATACCAATTATGCTTCAGCAAATATCTCAGGCGGAGGAGTATTTCAAACTGCTGGAACAGTGGATAAGGCTTATGTGATGCATCATATCCCTTGCACACCAGATCTGAAAAAACATACACCTGAGCTTCAACCACATTGTCATCCTTCAATCTTCCAAAATTCTCAGATGGATCAATCCAAATGTTGGAAGAAAAGTTGGGATTTCTGCCCTGGGGGAGGTGTGAAGCCAACTTGGATGTGGGCATACTGGGTGCGAAAGTCTTGCGCAGAGTTTATTGAGGATCTGAAGAGAGCTTCAATATATGAAGCTGTTTGGGTTGGGCAGACATATATTTACAGACATGATATCTTCATGCCAGAGATACTCAGCCACTGGAGTCCAGCGAATAATTCTTTCCACTTGACTCATGGAGAAGTAGGTCTCAGTTTGTGGGATGTCCACAAGATTTCAGGAGCTCCAATCTTGGGTGATATGTATGATGAATTCATTCCTCCCAAGGTGACTTGGAATGATCCAGAGAAGACTCCTGCTTTGGCTCGAGAATTATTCAAAATCTTTCACAAGATCAAGAGTTCAGAGACCTCATTAACTCATTTCAGAAAAGATATCCACCCGGAATAATGGATGAATGTGTTTCTTACTGAGAAGAAAGGGATGGAGCCAAAGAAAAAAGGATCCAAGAAAAAGAAATCCAAGGATACCCGGCCCAGACGTCCTACCACTTGTCCAAAACCTGAGAAGAGAGGAGCTCCTGGCACATTCTGGCCAACTCTAGAAGCAGGAGAGTTTGAAAAATGGGGATATGAAGTGAATCAAAGAATTCCAAAGAAAACACGTCTGGCGGGTTTCTTGGCAATGTGGCTCAGTGTTTATCTCTTGCCGGTCAGGGATTCGAAGGGAGGCGTTAGGCCATGAACCTTCGTCATTGCGGCCAAGTTAGCTGAGGGAAAAATGGTTGGGTTAGCTACCCCCATTTTAGCAAAGATTCACAGGAGTTTACTTCACGTCTTCCAGGGTAAATCTCCTTTAAGAATAGTGGGACCATTCCAGGTTTTGTGGGGATGGATCGCCACTCACTTCAGGACTTACAATGTACAGAATGGATTACAAATTCCTGGAAGCTCTTTCAGACCGTCAGTGCAAGCATTCTCTGGAATTGCTCCATTAGATGTCAATGGTTATGACATAAAAGTAAGACTAAGCTTGTATAAGGAATTCAACTTCTTTCCTTATGGAAGTCCGACATCTGGGCGGTTTGTTGATGATGGGAAAGCCCCTTTGGATTTGAGGGCATACATGCTAGCTTGTAGGGATGGCGTGTTAGTAGCCAGGGTTGATGGAGAAATCATATGCGAGGCCTATGCTCCATATAGATTTGCACGCCAATTCAAATGTTTGCAACAGATTGTTGTATCCCCTCCAGTACATGTCAGGTTAGAGCAACATCCGATGGTTGCTTGACAACTATGGTTGCTGACATCAAGAGAGAAGACTGGGGCAGTATTTGATCTACCAGTTGAAAAAGCGGCACATTATCTGACTACATTTTATGCCGAACACTGGATAGCATCATACCCTAAAGGGATATTGAATCACCCTGTATATCAAGTGGGAAAGAGGAAGAGGACTGTAGAGAAAGAAACTCTTCCTCATGAAGGTGATGCTTCTCCTCCTGAAATAGGTTCAACAGACTCCTCCTCTAGAACTGATTCCTCGGATTATCATGATGGGGATGATGAGGCACAACCGGCAGCAAAGCGGTTTCGTGCCCGATATAATCCTCCGGCCAGAGTTAAAAGACCCACTCCATCAGCTCCTGGTGAGTTATTTGATTGAAATAACTTCAATCACTGCTATTTTCTCATAAGTCTTACTTTCTTATTCTCTATCTGTAGTTGCAGGAGTCGGGAAGAAATTAAAATCAAAAATTGTAGGACCTTCCTCACAACCTTTATATCTAAGACCAGAAGCGGTTCAGCTATGGCAGAGCTTATACTGTGATACTGAGACCGCCTGGCTGGATTTGTGTGAGGGCCTACAACTTCCTGGGATAGGATATCTTCTAGCTTCTAAAGACCTTCAATACGGAGATAACCCCAATGAAGTGCGGCCTTACATCAGAGAGCTGGAAATGCTCATATATGCCACCGATAATTCAGTTCCTATCACCAGGCGGGTGAAGGAAATGATTGATCGTGGCACCACTGAGGGGGCTGGTGGTTCTGGAGATGAGGAGTGGCAAGAGTACGTGGCTCCTGAAAATGTAAGTTTTCTTTCCTTATTTTATTTGCAACTTGATTTCAGTTGAAGCTTTGTTACTTAAGGAAGTTTTTTTCTTTATCTTGCAGCTTGCAAAGAAAGGGACCGGGGTTCCTTCGCCACAATATAGCCCTGGTGGTACCGCTATTGGGGCTGCTGCTGATTCTCCTCGTGAACCAGGAGAGATATCTCCAGGCCAGCAGGCCATGAATGAGGCACTGGACATAGCCTTTCATTCGCCAATCCAAGTGCCAATAAGGGAGACAACTGAAACTCCAAAAAAACAAAAGAAGCTAAGGCAAAAAAGGAGGAAATCCTTAGATAAACGTTTCATTAGCAGTGGTAAGTCCATCGAACAATCATGATTTTATACCCATAATCATATGGTTACTCATATTTCTGAGGATTGCAGGGGCTTCTTCAATTTCCCCCTTGAGGGAAGGGACTGATCCTTCTTCAAAGGTCGTGGAGGGTGCTGTAGAACAACCACAGACTCAAGCTAACTTGGTTGCTCCTAGAGAAGAGCTACCATCCATTCCCAGTATCCCTCCCACTACTGAAGATGCTGTCCAGGGTCAGGGGTTGCAGGACATAAGTCAGAAAGAAGACGTAGCAAATGCTCCCACTGGTGAGACTAACCAAAATTCTGAAGTATCATCGGATGAAACGATTGAATCAAGGAATGACATTTGAAGAATTTTATGATCATGCTAGATTGTCATGTGATTTAGAAGACCTTGGGCGTGAGTGTTACCCTTCGCCCAAATTTTTCTTTGAAAAAATATACTTCTAACCATGATATAAAATAATATGCAGTTTCTTCCGTAGAAGCCGCTGAACTGCCAATGCTCGAAGAGGGTGTGGACACTGATGTCAACCCTATCATTGCAGAAACATTAGCTCAAGTAGAGATAAATCCAATAAACTCTCCTGAGACTCATCTTGAAAATCCTGTTGAAACTGGGAAAGATAGGGAGAAGTCTTCTCAGGTTGCTGAACCACAATTGGGTAATGGATAACAATATTTGTGATTGTACTTTATTCGCAAGACAATCCATTCTTTTGTTATCCTTTGAAGCTGACTAAAAACCTTTCAATTAATCATGCAGGACCATCAACTGCAATGACTAGATCCGAAGATGAGGCCTCAGCCTCTGCCCCAACGGGAATTGAAAGTGAAGAAGCACAAGTCAGAGGGGAAAGAGCAGGACAAGGCACTTCCTTAAGCATGTTAATTCCAGATTACATACCCCCTTCTGACGAAGATGTTGAATCAGATCCAAAGATGCTCAAAGCGTTCAGCTTTTCACGGCGTAAGGCATGGAACAACATATGGAACATCATATCGGGGGTGCCTTTAGAAGAGCTACCATCAAAAATTTCCCGATTGTCATCCCAATTTGTTATAATGGGACTTGGTGGTTTTGGGTATGAAAAGATCCATGCTGCGGTGAAACAGATTATTTTCAGGAGGGAGCAAATGCAGACAAGTCGCGAAGATTTGACCAGAGTGAAATTGTCAGTCAACATAGGCGAATTTGAGGCTGCGATATCCCAGGCTGAAGCTGATTATGCTGTCAAGATGAAGGATCTGAAGCAAAAAATCAAAGAAAAGGTCGTCCAGCAGGTGCAACTCCAGCAACAGTTAGATGCTGTTACTGGGGAACTTGATCAGCTTAATAAATCATTGGATGAAACTCATATGAATGGCATGAAAGCCATTGTAGATGCTAAGAAGGCACTTCAGCAAGCTGAAAAGAGTGAAGCTGGTCAAGTGCACGAGCTTCAAGTAACTGTTGATAAGGCTCAGGATGCTATACATCAAATGAAGACTTATGTTGACAATCTTCTGTAATTCTTGAAAAAGAGAAGAGATTCCAGTCTGTGGATGTCCTTCTAACTCTTGTGTATCAATGAAAAACACTTTTGTCTTCAATCATTTGTACTTGCATTCTTCCATTACCTGCTTCAAATTTACTTAAGCCAATGGGATTAGTAAGCATATTTTGATTTTTACTAGGATTATTACAAATAACCCTACAATCTTTGAATCTTTTAACTGCTCAATAATACGTAAATCATACAAAAAAATGTATATTTAGTGAGCTGGAACTTGACTTTTATTCATAGTTCCTCTGTCTTTTGTGTGGGTAGTTTAAAGTCATGCAAGCCGGACATAAAGGGGCTAATGTTTAAGGTCGAAATAGCGTTGACTGAAAATGGATTAAAATGGATTCAATTCCTTGATAATTTATCTGAAAACATATTTACCATACTCAAGTATGAGGGAAAATATGTAAACTATGGCTTAAGAATATTTGAATCTGAGGAATGATATGAAAAAAGAGCTAAAAGGCATTAGAAGAAGTAGTTTCCAAGAATGAAGTTACTATTATTTAACAAAACCCGTTAGGGGGTTGAAATATGCAGGGCCACCTATGGGCATTGGCTGCGTAGTCAAATAAAATAGCATCTTTTGGCTGACAAGTCTGTTATGTGGACTGTTTATGCAAGGCCACCTATGGGCACGTGCTGCATAGTCAGGCAAAAGAACTCCCAGAAATTTACTTTCCTAGTGCTAAAAGCCAGTGAAAGTTTATGGAGATTCAAATTTTCTAAAGCATAGAGTTTGTTGTATGGAAAGAGGTACTTGAATATGGAGAAGATATTTCCAAACAAGAATATCGAAGAACTGGATTAATATCACTCCTACGAAGGTCTGACCCAAACGTAGGGAAGAAGAATAAACCATATACTTGAATACTTTCAGATCATGAAAAAGGATATGGGACAAATACGTTAAGGATGGCTATTTTTGCGGATCCCTACATACTGTCGTTTAAGACAAATAAGGACAAAAGAGGCATTCTTCCCAAGAATGAAGTTACTATTATTTAACAAAACCCGTTAGGGGGTTGAAATATGCAGGGCCACCTATGGGAATTGGATTCATAGTTAAATAAAATAGCATCTTTTGGCTGACAAGTCTGTTATGTGGACTGTTTATGCAAGGCCACCTATGGGCACGTGCTACATAGTCAGGCAAAAAGAATTCTCAGAAGTTTGACATTTTTGTGACTAGAAGTCATGAAAAGGGTTATGAAGATCTGAAAATATTTATGGTTGGGATTATAATACATAAAGATGGGTATTTTCCAATGTATATAGAGATACATAGGTCAATGAAAACCATAATCATGTTGTGGCTGGGTCCTGAATTGAAACTTGGACTTCACTACGTATCTCATAAGAATGAGAATCAAGCCATACGTAGTTCTTGAAATGCAGTTTAACGTCGTGCAGGACGAAAGTATGAGTGATCTTAGTTTAAAGTCATAGAATTCGGACCATAATAATGAATACACAGTGTGTGTTTTCATGAGGACTTTTTAGCCAAGGGACTGAAAGTGAAATTTGGGGTTAGGCCCAAAAGACTTGGGACTGGATTCGAGGGACACTCGAATGTTCCTACGTATCCCATAAGGATGGGAATCAAGTCCACGTAGTTCTAGAATTACCCTTAGTACAAATTTGTTTCGTACAAGTGAAGGGTAAAAGGGGACTTTAGTGCAATGATGGTTTTAACCTAAGATAAAAAGTTTAGGCATTACCATGTATGCACGTAGTCTTTTGAAAATGAAAACCATGATTGAAAAAGAATCAATGTTAATAATGGTTCCTTCTCAAATGAGGAAATCAATGAATATTGTAGTTTATTGTCATACCGGACAAAAGTGTTGTATAGTTTAACGTCATATAACAAGGACGAAAGTGAATCAATGTGAAGATATTGATTCCAGGGGTGGTTTCACAAATCATCATCATATGAGATGGTGGTGAACCGATGTGAAGAGATTGTTTTTTGGGCTTGAACCCTGAGAGGTTGCCTACATACCCAGCCTGGAGGGCAAGGATCAAAGTCCGTGTAGTTCAATTAAAGAATGAATTAATGATCAAGTTGTTCTTGTGGACAATGATCTAAAAAAATGTTGTTGGGACTTACACATGGTTAGTGGCCCAAAGGGAGTGTTATGGTTGATGTTCGCTCTAAGCTCACGTGAGTCATACTCGGTGTGAGAAACAAGAGGTAATAACAACCTTAACGATGCACAGTTTTAATGTCATGTAGGACATATCAAGGACTTTCTGTACAGTTTAGCGTCATGTAGTTAGGACGATGGGGACAATACAGTTTAACGTCATATTGGACGAAAGGGGGATTGTGCAGTTTTAATGTCATGCTGTACTTTTGATGATTATATAGTTTAACGTCTTTCCGGACGTGAGGGACTTTTATACAGTTTAGCGTCATGTAGTTAGGACGTCACAGTTTAACGTCTTGCTGGACATATTTGCAAATAGTTTATGGTCATATACATGGACCAGGGATGATGCAGTTTAGGGTCATGCTGGACGGTTCATGGAATTTTTTCACAGTTTAATGTCGTGTGGGACGAAGTTGCAGTTTAAAGTCATACTGGACCATTGCTGTATAGTTTAACGTCATATAGCAAGGACGAACTGGTGCTGTACAGTTTAAAGTCATGTAGCTAGGACTAAGGTGAACCAATATGAGGATATCAGTTCTGGGGACTTTTTTACAGTTTATCTTCATGCTGGACGTTGGAAGTGCCACACAGTTTAATGTCATGTTGCTAGGACACAATATAGTTTAATGTCATCTCAGACAAAATATAGGAACTTATATACAGTTTATTGTCATGTAGGTCAAAATCAGGGACTATGCAGTTTAAAGTCTTGCAGTTAGGACTATTGGTGCTGCACAGTTAGTGTCATGTTGCAGGGACATAAGTGCGAATAGTTTAAGGTCATATGCATGGACCGTAGAGCGAATAGTTTAAGGTCATATGCATGGACCGTACAGTGTATCGTCATGTTGGACGAAGTTGTAGTTTAAGGTCATACTGGACCATTGCTGTATGAACCAAATGTAAGAGTCTTGGTTCTGGGAACAATATTTTGTGTTTATACAAAATACTTCTTCAGAAATCTGGCATTAGTTGGAGTCGTGATGTGTTCTTCATCCATTGAGATTAGAGAATACGCTCCATTGGAGTAGACCTTATGTATTGAATAAGGTCCTTCCAATTTTGGTTCAATCTTGGGAGGTTTCTTTCCTGGTATCATTGGTGCTTTAAGAACCAATACCAATTCTCCCTGAATGAATGAACGAAGACGAACTTTTTTGTTAAAAGCTCGTGCTATCCGATTCTGATAGATTTCCAAGTGGTGCAAAGTGCACAATCTCTTTTCATCTAACTGTTCCAATTCATTCAAACGCTTTTGGGATTCCTCATCTGTCGATAACTGATCACAAATGGCTATTCTGAGTGAGGGAAATTGAACTTCAATTGGCAAGACTGCTTCTGTTCCATATACCAATGAATATGGAGTAGACCGCGTTGCATTGCGAGTGGTAGTCCGATAAGCCCATAAAGCATGAAAGAGTTTATCAGGCCATGACCTCTTATCTTTATCCACCATCTTTTGCAGTATATTTGAAAGAGTCTTGTTGAAGGCCTCTATCTGGCCATTAGCCGCTGCATGATATCGAGATGAATGGTTGGACTTAATGTTGTATTCTTGATACAATCTCTTTACCTCAGAAGAACAGAAGTTGGTGTCGTTGTCCGTCAATATGGTATGAGGGACACCAAATCTAGTAATGATGTTAGACTTGATGAAGCTAACAATGCATTTAGAACTGACGTCTTTGAGAGGTACTGCCTCTGCCCATTTGGAAAAGAAATCCGTAGCAGTAAGAATGTACTTAAACTTCTTGGCCGTAGCTGAAGGGTAAGGTCCCACCACATCCATTCCCCATGTGGAAAATGGCCATGAGTATTTAGCTGTATGAAGCAACTCTAGAGGTTGATGAATGAAGTTGGCATATACTTGGCATGAATGACACTTCTTTGTTAAATTAACACAATCTTGTATCATTGAAGTCCAGAAGTATCCAAGCCTTCGAATTTGATCAGACAATCTATGTCCAGACTGGTGGGCACCACAGACTCCTGCATGCACTTCTTTTATGACAGCCATTGTCTCTTCACCATCAATACATCTGAAGAGAACTCCATCAAAACCACGTTTGTAGAGAATTTTCTTGAGGTGGTTTGGACCATCATAAAGAGTAAAATTGACCACACGTCGCCGAATTTGTTCTTTCTCGGCTCTATCATGTGGAAGTGTTCCATTTTGAAGGTATTCCTTGATAGGTGACATCCATCCTGTAGTATGACCATACGGTTCAGGAATGGGACTAATTTCATTAATTTCCTCTGTTCTGACTTGAACATAAGGTGAAATTGCACGACGGTGGGCAATACCGATGGTTGTCTCGTCCCAATTTGGATCTGCTAAAGCTGTGGCTATATTAGCCAGTGCATCAGCTTGAGCATTTTGTGATCTTGGGACATAAGAAAATGTCGGTTCTGAAGGGAATTCCGACATTAACTCTCTGACGTAATCATACAAAGGGATTAATTCTTCTTTTCTGATGGCATAATCCCCATTGACTTGTTTGATTACCAGGTCTGAATCACCTTTCACCTTTAAGTGATTCACTTGTGCTTGAAGTGCTAACTCCAAGCCTGCAATGAGAGCTTGGTATTCAGCTTCATTATTGGTACCACCTTCCCACAACAAAAAGGAATAAGGTAACACTGCCTTTTCTGGAGAAATGAGCACAATTCCTAAACCAACTTTGTTGAATTTAGGATTTCCCATTTTCTTCCCTGTTGGACTTCTAGAAGCACCATCAAAATACATTTCCCATGTTTGAGGACTCTCTTGAATAGAAAAAACTTCCTCATCAGGGAGTTCGATATCTGAATACGTGTCTTCCACTGAAGGGTGTTCAGCCAGGAAATCAGCCAGAGCTTGGCCCTTAATTGCCTTTTGAGACACATACTGGATGTCGAACTGCTGTAGAATAACCGCCCACCTTGCCAAACGTCCTGTAAGCATTGGACGACTAAGGATGAATTTGAGTGGATTATTAAGAGATACCAATTGGACCTCCTGATGTTGCAGATAGTGTCTCAGTTTTTGAACTGCAAAGATTAATGCTAGGCAGCATTTTTCAATACTTGAATACCGAGTTTCGGCTTCAAGCATAGTTCTACTGAGATAGTAGAGACTATTTTCATTCCCAGCATCATTCTTTTGAGTGAGAAAGGCACCCAATGATCGCTCTAAAGATGTCACATAGAGGATAAGAGTCCTACCCTCAACAGGTGGCATGAGTACTGGTGGACTCAAGAGGTATTTTTTGAGAACATAAAATGCTTCTTGACATTCTTTAGTCCACTGGTAAGTGACTCCTTTCTTCAATAATTTGGTAAAGGGTAAACTTTTGCCTGCCAAATTGGCGATGAAACGCCGAATATAGGCTAAGTGTCCTTGAAGTCCTCTTAATTCTTTCAAATTCTGAGGAGGTGACATACCAAGGATTGATTTGGTCTTCTCAGGATCGACTTCAATACCACGATGGCATACAACAAAGCCGAGGAATTTTCCTGAGGTTACCCCAAAAGCACATTTTAAGGGGTTCATCTTCAAATTATGTTGTCGAAGCTTGTGGAATATGACTTCCAAATCAGCCAAGTGATCAAAACGTTGTTTGGATTTAACCACCAGATCATCTACATAGCATTCAACAAATTTCCCTAGAAAAGGTTTGAAGATACGATGCATGGCGTGTTGATATGTTGCACCTGCATTCTTTAAACCAAAGGGCATCACCCAGTAACAAAACACACCTTGAAGAGCTCTGAAGGCTGTATATTCCTCATCTTATGGAGCCATTCGGATCTGATTATATCTAGAATACCCATCCATGAAAGAAAGTACTTCATAGCCAGCCGTCGCATCAATTAAGAGTTCTGTAATCGGAACTGGAAAATCATCTTTGGGACAATACCGATTAAGATCTCTGAAATCGATGCAAACCCTAATTTGTCCGTTCTTCTTCTTTACAGGGAAAATATTAGCCAACCACTTGGGATATTGAACTTCTCTGATGAAGTTAGCTTTGATAAGCTTATCCACTTCAGCCTCGATTTTGGAAGCATAGGTTGGGTGTGTTCTTCTCGCGGCTTGCTTGAATCCTCGATGTTCTTTTGGCAAACCCAAATGATGGGTGGCAATATCAGGATCAAGGCCAGGCATCTCTGTATAATTCCAAGCAAAAATATCTTTATTTTTCTTTAAAAAAGAAATATACATCTCTTGTTCTTCAAGGTTCATGGCCGCACTAATTAAAGTGGGGCGTGGATCTTTCTCTGTACCCAGATTTACTTCTCTGAGTTCATCCATAGTGGTAGAGATACCCTCTTCAAATGCTGGAGGAGCATCTCTAAGATCTTCCTCTTCCTCTTCATCATGTGTTATTTCTTCCGTTTCTACTTGCAAAGTAGATGAAAAAACAAAATTCTCATGATCATAAGAGATGTCAAAATTTTCACATTTTGAAGAAGAAGCTTCCATTTCCGACCCTATTGATGATAAAGGGTCTTCTTTGGGAATCAAAGAGGAGATGATGGATTGAGAATCGACATCAATATTCACCTCTGGTGTTGCTATAACTTCTTCTGGCCTGATTAGCGAAGTATAGACTTGTTGGATTTCAGCAGACGAAATGAAAACGTCACCACTTATGCTTTCATCACTGCTTGGTAAGTTACCAATTTCTCCCATGTTGTCTGGCTCGATTGCCGTAATTGACATTATGGATCTTTTCATAAGAGTATTTTGATTTGGGCCTATTTTGTCAATTTTACTGATAGGTAACACATAATCTGTACTCACATGTGAAAATGGATTTATTGGAATTTTTCCCAAACCATATGGAGCATTAACTTTGGTAATTTCCTTCATTGTAGATTTTTCTCTTCCCTTCATGTGATAAAATTCCGCCTCAATGTATTGAGACTCACATGTCTTGAACGGGGCCTTATCACCATACAATGTTCCAACTTGACCATCGAAACAGTATTTGAGACATTGATGGTATGACGACGGAATAGCTGCATGCTGATGTAGCCAGGGTCTTCCAAGCAAGATATTGAAAGCTGAGTCTTGATCAACAATCATGAAATCCGAATTGGAAACAAGATCTCCAAACTGAGTTCTGAGCGTAACTTCTCCCAGTGGTTCTTGTTCATTTTTATCATATCCTTGCAACATCATGATAGAAGGAGATAAATCAGATTCCGTGAGGCCCAATCGACGAAGTGTACGAATGGGCATGAGGTTGACTCCTGAACCATTGTCAATAAAAGCTCTTCGAACATCTATACCATTGACTTTGCCAGATAAGTACAAAGGTTTTATGTGCCCATGCACAACATCATCTTCATCTTTATCAGTAAAAGATATCACTGCATGACATTCTGCAAGATTATTCTCTATGTGATAAATTTCAGCTGCAGCAATCTCAACTTCAAACTCTTGAGGACTTGACAAAGCTTCGATGAGTGCTTCCCGAAGATCTCTTGACAGATTCAAAGCATCCAAAATTGATAATTTGGCTGGTACTTGGGCCAAGTGTTTCAATATATCATACTTTTGACCTAGAGGCCTGCGTTTCCCAATAGGAATATGCGGTTTAGCAGGTATCTTGGAAGCAGATGCTTTGGAAGCTGATGCATCTTGTATTGAAGTTGGAAACATCTTTGGTTTTGGAAAATTAGACTAATTAGATCCATTTACTTGCTGAGATAAAGAAGATGGAACCTTTAATCGATCTTCCAAAATAACTGTGCCGAAGCTGAGTTGGCCATTTGCAGAAGAACTTGCTTGTTCTTTTTGAGCTCGCTGAAGGGCTCTACCACGAGTTTCTGCTGCATATACAGTTCTAGCAGGGGTAGAATTAGTGTAGTGGCTTCGGAAACATCCACGTCTTCCCCTATATCCTGAACCTCTAGAACTTCCTCGGGTTCCCTTATTTGATACAGGGAATTCAGGCTCATCAAGACTGGAATATGAATCTGTTAATTGAATCATATTAACAGAACCAAAGATCAATTCTTCGTCTGATAAAGACTCTGCCTGGTTGGCCTGTTTAGTCTGTGCTGTTTGGTGGGACGGTGCCCGTTGCTTTGAAGTAGATGGCATGAAATCTGCCAGAGTCAAAGACAATTTAGGCTTTGATGCATACTCATCTTCTCCTGATTCCTCTTTCTTCTTTGAATTGCGCTGCCCTTTTGAGGATTTGTCCTTCGATGGAGGCTTTACTGCAGCTTTTGTAGGAGACACAATTGGCTTCTTCAATTGTGTTCGCAAAATGGAATGGGTCCGATTGATTGTCTTTCTGACCATCCAATCAACATATTTTTTCGCAGTTTTGCTTTTGAATTCCTGCCACTCGCCTCCTTCTTCTGGATCTGTAGCGGTAATACACGCTACATGAGCTGAAGAACCCTTCAATTTGACTTGTCCCAAGTCGACCATCTTTTGTAGGAGGTCTTTAAAGACAAAACACTCCTGGATGGGATGTCCCAACATTTGATGAAAGGGACAATAATTGGGACGGTCTTCATCTCCTTCCTTGTTTGGTCTCTTCGGCACTGGTTTTTGAACCAAATTATTTTCCAGAGCTGAAATGAAGTAACCATGAACTTGCTCACTTCGGAAAGAGTATGTTTTACTCTTCATATCCTCAAATTGTTTTCGTCGTTGATCTTTTTGATCATTTGGACGAAACATCCTTTGTTGTTGGCGTTCAGGAGGTGGAGCCCTTCGAGAAGATGAAGGTTTTGAAGTAGAAATAGGTACAGGTGCCTGTTTAAGCATAACTGTAGCAGTTTCTGCTTTACCCATTCTTCTTCCTGGAGCTGATGGAATTACACGAGATTTAACCTTGGCCTGTATAAGGGAATCTTCAATCTGTTGAGCGATTGAAGTAAGGTCTCGAAACCCTCCTGTGTATCTCACAGGGATCAATGGCGTGCGTAATTCGTCACGCAAATTTTCCACACAGATTGGCAACAATTCCTCCTGAGGGAGTGATAAACTCAAGGAATACGTTAATCCCTTCCAACGAGCAATGAAATCAGAGACTCTTTCATTCTCCATTTGCTTGCAGTTTGTAAGATCGAAAACTATCGTTTTTGGCAAAGTTGAGCTAAACTGAAGAAGGAATTTTTGACGAAGATCCTCCCATCCGATGACTGACCGGGATTGCAAGCTTGTATACCAGACAAAAGCTGGTCCTTGCAAGGTTCGCACGAAGCATATGAGTTTCACTGCTTCTTGTTGCTCTGGAGTTCCCATCATAGGATCACAACAAGACACGTAATGCGTCAAATGTTGTTCAGGGTTGCCTGATCCATCGAAAGTAAGGAAAATAGGGTTTCCAAAACTGGATGGAGGAGAAATTGAATCTACCCATTCAGGGTAAACTTTCTTTTCAGGTTGAACTTGCGCTCGTTTCCCTTCCATAGTTTCTAACCGAGCTGTTAATGACTCAATAGTAGTTATTAACTTTTGAGAAACGTCAGGTTGAACTTGGTTTTGGGTAGGTGTAATGAATGGAGCTTGGACAGACGTGGTGGTTGGTGCTGCAATTGATGGTAGTGCTGCCAACCGCTGTTGCGTTTGACCCGTAGGATTAGACCTCTGTGGGTGTACTGACAAAGTAGGATATTCTTGATCCATCTCAGTAGTTACAACAAATTCCTTCGGCTGTCGGACTTCAGCATTCTTAAGAAGAAGACTACTCTGAAGTAGTTCTGCATTCAACCTTCTTAATTCTTTCATTTCTTCCTCCTGTTGTGCAAACCTTTGCTCTAATGAGAGCGATTGACCTCCTTCAGAGGAATGGTGATAAGTAACCTGATTCTTTCCTTTCCCCTTATTGGATCCTTTTCGGAGAGGGGGAAGTGGGTTACTTGAAGGAATACCGAGATTTTGGGTAAGCCTTTGATTACGTGTGCGCACACCTTCTTCATTTAGGTCTGTGTGCGCAACTTCTTGAGCAGGAACCTCTTCATCTAATCCCTCTGATTGAGCCTCATCTGGTGAATCAGCAGCAACAACATTGATGACATTAATGGATGCATATTGCATGGAATCCTTTCTATCAGCATTATTGTGATATTGTCTCCTTCTATGTCCATGATGAGACATGGCATTCCATTTACTTGATCCCTCAGGAATTTCTTGGAGAACCGTCACTTGGAGAGAATCTCCGGATATCTTGGCTCTTCGTTCCTCTTGAGGCTTATTTCCTAATCGAGAGAATACTGACTTTCTCTGAGGGAGGGATTGAAGATTTGAAAAAGTCCCCAGTCCGGTGGACTGGGGGTGTTCCTGCTGCTTCCGCTCAACTCCTCGAATCCCATTCGTTGACTCTGAGGGTTGGGTTAGAGAAGTCCCCAGTCTGGCAAGCTGGGGTATCTCTTGACCTGCTATGTCTGAGATCTTCTTGAAATCTCTCTTGATCTTGGGAATCTTAGTTCGGAAATTAGATGGATGCATTAACCTGTATCCACTTTTATCACCTGGTTCAACAGACCGTTGGATAATTTCCGAAACTTCTGTCATTTGATGACGTGTTTTCTCCAGATGAGAGGCTTGCACACTATTCTCGCCTTCTTGATGTAGGAGCAATTCAACAACCTGTTCTCTATATACTTGATTTTGAGAGGAACTAGTTGAAGCTTGTTCTCGAGCAAAATTTTGATTATGAACAAAGCCCATTGACTGTGGACGGCCATGGGCAATAACATTGCATGAGACCATTTTCGGCGGGCTTTGCTGACCAGAAAGAACTGTGAAATGTAGTGCTCCGTGGACACCTCATCCTCTGATATGAACATTAGATGGAGCATTGGAAATTAACTGACGCAATATTTTTAGTGCGCCAAGGCATGAACGTTGAAGGGTTCTCTGTTGCTTTTCAGCCTTCGGATACCGAGAGACTGATAGGGATGCCAAATCAATCTGGAGTTGTAACCCTTCTATTATCTTAAGATGATTTTCATATTCATCATAAGATAATACCTTCTTCTTTAATTGACAAAGAGTTTTCCATATTTTGAGACGAATATCATGGATTCCATCATCCGTTAACATCTTTGGAATGTCGTACTTGGAATCATCCAAAGGCCAAAACATGACTGGTACTTCACCTTTTGCCAGTTTTTTCCTCATGTTCAACATTTCCTCTTTATCATTAAATGAAGATTCTTCTACCTGTTTGGACCAGAGTTGGTGTTTCCTTGTTGCTTCATCGGATTCAACAAGATTGGTAGAGAAATCACTATTCATGCTGGAAGATGAATGACCCAGGGAAGGTTCGGAGAATAACCTGAACCCCAGGCTATCTTCTGATGGAGAAAGAGTTTCACCTGCCGATAGTAAAGCATCAGACATGACTGGTTTTACGTTTGCAAGTGCCTCGAGATAGGAGGGCTTTCTCGTCACTACATTGCCTTCTGAAGAATTTTCGAGACAACGTGAATCACTACTGCGGAGAGGACTTTCGCAGCGAAGTTCATCACCATGAGGAGGACCATCATGGTGGGTTACAGTAAAAGATGAGATCTCTTGCTCCTTGGTCTTCTGACCACACAGAGGGTTCCTGTGGCTCTCATATGAAGAAGAAACTTCAAGATTGACCGAATTTTCATGAAGCAAGTCTTCATGAGGAAGTGTCTGTTGAAGACCTTCGGGATTAATGTTCCTGTTATTGGGAACTGAGGGAGTAGAATCTTGAATTTCGACAGATAAATGTCTGAGGGCTTCAAGAACTCCAGCATCGAGCAAGGCCTTGTTGCAGATTGGCCTTTGATCTCCTGACTGTGCTGGGCGGATCTTTTTCTTAGATGCCTTCTTACTCGCTTTAGAAACCACTTGATGACGAATGTGATTGCTCTGAGCAGGTTTATGTGCCTGATCAGGAAAGATGGTCAGGTTAGGCTGACAATTATCGCTCAAATCAGGTGTATGTGCCTGACTTGGTTGTCCGTATGATATGGGGGAGTATGCCCCATAACCCTCTTGGACTGGAACAGATGTGTGTGTCTGTTCCGGAGTGAATTGTTGATGTGTCACTCCACTGCTAGGGATAGATTTATGTGTCTGTCCCTGAGATGATGCTGAAGCTGTTATGATATCCTGGCAAGCATCCAGAATATGAGCAGGAATTTGCTTCTGCTCTTTCACCATTGAAAAAATATGTTTAGTGACTTCAGCCGCCGGAACAGGGATATACGTCCATTCCGGGCTTGGAGTAGGTGTATGTGCCTGCTCCTGTCCTCCTTTTCCTGTCAGTGAATCCTGACAGTACTCAAGTGTGGAGGCAGAGAGTTTATTCTACCTCCTGTTTGTCGTCGGGGCTTTCCGGCTGACTTCTCTGTGCGCTACCAAGCGAGACTGTTGGTAGGCTTGATTAGTATTAGCAGGTGTATGTGCCTGCTGATTACACTTCGCCAAACGCGGTTGATGAGATCCATCATATGTAGTCAGACGAGCCTGCTGACTAACTGCTGATGTATAAGCAGGTGTATGTTCCTGCCTATGGTACTCCGCCGGAATTGCCTGGCGGGATCGGCTTGATGCTGCCAGACGAGTCTGCTGGACAGCGGGATTAAAACGAATAGGTGTGTATGCCTGCTCGTTATTTGCCACCAAGTTAGGTTGGTGGACTTCTCCGGAGATGGCAGGGATGACAACCTGCCTATTGTTAACCGGATTCCGTCTCTGGCGGTTCATCTTGCCTGCTCGGGTTCGAGGAACCCGAGCTGAATGCCTGGAGTCAGTACCCTCATCATGTTGAGGGCGCACTACCGCACGAGTCTGGCGGCGATTGTTGATGGGAGCCCTTGAGAGGGACTCCTGTCTTTTTGAATTAAGGTCCTGCGGGACCTTCTCATTCACTTCCTCGGAGTAAGGGAGTGAATGGAAACTGCGTTCCGGGGATAACGACCCGAAACGGTTAGAGACGGTAGTCAGCACTGCCTGCTTCTTGATTGCTGGTCGCCGTTGTCTGGACGACCAGGTAGAATTGTTAACTTGGAGGGCTTGACGAGCGGCCTCCAGAGTTGGGATAGTACTGTTGCGATGGTACTCCTTAACCAGTGCATTAGAAACACAGCATTGAAGACGCTGAGTTGGTGATGTCATCCTCAGAGCGGATGACGTTCTAGCAGGAGTAGCAGCATTGGTTTTCACAGCAGCATACCTCACAGTAGAGGTGTTCACAACAGCAGTATTCACAGGGGTGAATTTAAGGAAAGCCATTTTTTGTAGAAGATCTTGAGAAAAGAGTGCATGTTCCATGTAACAGACATAATCAAGATGAATCCGGCTACTGCATCTTTTGGATGATCATATGTCAATGATTGCCTTGTTGGCCCAAGGGGCCTAATAGATAAGAAGAACATCACTTTAACTTGGTTAAGGATTCACGTCGGGTTCACCATTTTTGTTTCGCACGGAATCCGGGGATGACCTCCTGGACGGGAGATTCAAACGTTCCGATCGGTTTCTAACGGGTTTGTTCGTAGAACCGGAAACATCCAATGATTCCACATCCGCATGGACCTACTTTCCAAAGGCAGGCGCTCATTAGCTTGTGGGCTAATGAGGCTTAGGAATTTGCATTGGTCGAGAGGATGGGAGGTCGGACTCATCACACCTTTTTGAGGGGAATTATTGTCTACTCCGGGACTCTCTTTATAGATTTAAGTTATGTTCGTGAATCCTTATTACATTACAAAGTATAAAATGAACTTTCCTTTAGTTTTAACAATCAATGATTAAATATGAAAGAAATTTAGAGAATCTTTTATATGTATTTGAGGTTCTTCATCAATAGTGAATCATCTATATCTGTTTAGAGATTCTTGATCAATGGTATCCTTCAAAATATTTATATAAAAAAAATCTCTTGGTCATTATGATGACTAGGCTGGTTTTAAAGCCACTCAGTGGGGCACTTGAAGTTTATCGTCATTCACTCGAACTACGTGGGTTCTGATTCCTTTTCCAAAACAAAGGATACGTAGGTAGCCCATTTATGGGTTCGATCCCAACTTTGAAATAATCTCCGTCCTTCTGAATGACGATAAACTTCATGTGCCCCACTGAGTGGCTTTAAAACCAGCCTGGTCATCATAATGACCAAGAGATTTTTTATATATAAATATTTTGAAGGATACCATTGATCAAGAATCTCTAAACAGATATAGATGATTCTCTATTGATGAAGAACCTCGAATACATATAAAAGATTCTCTAAATTTCTTTCATATTTAATCATTGATTGTTAAAACTAAAGGAAAGCTCATTTTATACTTGGTAATGTAATAAGGATTCACGAACATAACTTAAATCTATAAAGAGAGTCCCGGAGTAGACAATAATTCCCCTCAAAAAGGTGTGATGAGTCTGACCTCCCATCCTCTCGACCAATGCAAATTCCTAAGCCTCATTAGCCCACAAGCTAATGAGCGCCTGCCTTTGGAAAGTAGGTCCAAGCGGATGTGGAATCATTGGATGGTTCCGGTTCTACGAACAAACCCGTTAGAAACCGATCGAAACGTTTGAATCTCCCGTCCAGGAGGTCATCTTTGTTTCGCACGGAATCCGGGGATGACCTCCTGGACGGGAGATTCAAACGTTCCGATCGGTTTCTAACGGGTTTGTTCATAGAACCGGAAACATCCAATGATTCCACATCCGCTTGGACCTACTTTCCAAAGGCAGGTGCTCATTAGCTTGTGGGCTAATGAGGCTTATGAATTTGCATTGGTCGAGAGGATGGGAGGTCAGACTCATCACACCTTTTTGAGGGGAATTATTGTCTACTCCGGGACTCTCTTTATAGATTTAAGTTATGTTCGTGAATCCTTATTACATTACCAAGTATAAAATGAGCTTTCCTTTAGTTTTAACAATCAATGATTAAATATGAAAGAAATTTAGAGAATCTTATATATGTATTAGAAGTTCTTCATCAATAGAGAATCATCTATATCTGTTTAGAGATTCTTGATCAATGGTATCCTTCAAAATATTTATATAAAAAAAATCTCTTGGTCATTATGATGACCAGGCTGGTTTTAAAGCCACTCAGTGGGGCACTTGAAGTTTATCGTCATTCAGAAGGATGGAGATTATTTCAAAGTTTGGATCGAACCCATAAATGGGCTACCTACGTATCCTTTGTTTTGGAAAAGGAATCAGAACCCACGTAGTTCGAGTGAATGGAGTATGATGTTTATGATTGATGGCTCAATGATGAATGTCATAATTACTTTTACACTCTAAGCTCACGTGAGTCATGCTCGGTGTGAGAAACAAGAGGCATTGGTAAAATTTAGACAATTGTGCCATGAAAGATGCAATCATAAGAAATTGTTTGGGGCTTATGTATGGATGACTGCCCAGATAGATGAAGGTTTAGGATTTACTTTTAGGGAAAAAAATCCATGAACATGGTCCACAAAGTTATATGTGCTTTATGGAGATTTGAATACTCTAATCTTGGGGTTTATTCCTAAGGAGAATGCCCAAGTTATGAGGGGACTTATGATTGGGTTTTATTCCTAAAAAGGAAACTCAAATTAAAGGTAATTTATGACTGATTAAGAGAAGTTTAAGGGGACTTGGGGCTTATTCCTGAAAAGGAAGCCCAAGGTTATGACTGAGTCTTATTCCTGAAAAGGAGACTCAGGTTAAGGGACTCGGGGTTTACTCCTGAAAATGAAGCCCAAGATTATGACTGAGTCTTATTCCTGAAAAGGAGACTCAGGTTAGGGATTAAGTTTTGGGGCTTACTCCTGAGGAGGATGCCCATATTTGAGGTTGGGGCTTATTTTTAAGAAAGATGCCCAAGGTTAGAGGACTTTGATTGGGGCTTATTCCTGAGGAAGATGCCCAGATCAAAGGTTTTATAACTGGGGATTATTCCTGAAAAGGAGACCCAGGTTAGGATTCTATCATCTTAAAGGATGAGTTTGAATGAATGAACTCTCAATCTTTGGTGACATAAAGATGTTTAAATCACTAGGTTTTGAGAGATATTTCACAGAATTCCTTTCAGATAAGGATGTCAAATCAAGAAATCATACCATAAATGGCTTTGAAGAGTATCTTGAAGACTGAATCTTGAATAGGAAGGGTGAAATGGCTTAAGAGGGGTAAAAAATGGGCAAGATGGGCACCCAAAAATATAGGGGCGCGCAAGTCTTGAAAGGCGCGCAAGTCCTGCGGCGGCGCGCAAGTATTGGTCACGCAAGTATACTTGCGCGACATTAGGGGTACTTGCGCGATTTTCAACCAGCATTGAAATGCTTGAGCGACTCTTTATTAAACCCTTTACCATCCTCTTGAGGTTCTTCCAGAAGAGGGACGCACAAGTTATATTGAATGAATTAAGTAGGCGCGCAAGTGTTTGATAAGTTTCAACACTTAGGCCTTCCTTTTTCTCTTTAGATCTTCCGTTCTAGGTAAGAAATTACCTTAGAAGTGTTCCGGAAGCTTTGAGAAGAGACTTGGGCGTCGGGAGCTTCAATCCGAGTTTCTGGAAAAAGATCCTCTCGAATGGGGGGCCCACAGGGTCTATTTATAGGCAAAAGAAGACCCCGGGCGGTTACCGGGCGGTTACCAATTAGGTCGCGCAAGTCACCTGCGCGACCAAGGTAGTCGCGCAAGTGTACTTGCGCGACAGTGGTAAAACTTGCGCGGTGAATTGGGTTTTGATCCTTTGTTCATGACTTTGTCGATTTTTGATGTTTTTCTTCAAAGGATGAATCACTTTCAGCTGAGATATTCACTTTTCCGATCTTTAGATTATGTGACAAAAGGAGCGTCAACAATATTATTCACCATGGTTATTTTAGTCCATCTTTCAATAGCCTTCATGTTTGACGGATCTACTACTCTATCATCTATTAAGATTATCTGACCCAAGTAAGAAACCATTTGTCACCAAAATTAACATTTATAAAAAATTTCATATAACTTATATTTACATAGTGTCCATAGTACAATTATCATGTGGTATACATGCTCTTCCTTTTTCATTAAATATATAATAATATCATTTATAAAGACTACCACAAACTGGACGATGTAATATCTAAAGACTCTATTAATTAAATCCATAATGATAGAAAGGGAAATAGATAGATACCAATGAATCCCTATATATTCATAGAGACTGTACCTTTTAAGTAAGGTATTATTAGTTATATCCTTATTCTTGAACCTCAATTGATGATATCCAGAACAAAGGTCCATCATGGAGAATTATTTAGATCCATGTAGTTGATCAAACAATTCAGCAATATAGGGAAGGGGTTACTTGTTCTTCATTTTGACTTTGTTCAACACCAGATAATCAATGTAGAGTTGCTTAGATCCATCTTTATTCTTCATAAAGAGAACATGTGCACCCCATCATGATACAAAAGGCCAAATAAATACCTTATCAATATTTTCATGGAGTTTTATCTTCAAATCCTACAACTAAATTAGGGCCATTATATAAGGAGTATTTTTTATTGTCATAGAACCACATACAAGTTCTATTGAGAACTCAAATTCACGTTTTGGTGGGAGACTAGGCTAATCCTTTAAAAAGACATCCACAAAATCTAGAAAAATAGCCGTATCCCCATTGTCGATCTTATCCCTAAACATTTGAGATAAACTACCCTTTTGAGTGGGAATGAAGACCCAAACAACAGATGTGATCTCCATATCATGATTAGACACATCTTTACACTAATGAATGATAATAAGAGGGTTTAAAATATTAAATGTAACATCCCATTCCTTTAAAAATGATGTGGGATTTATGTATATAAATACAATCAATGCCTATTATGACATCGAATATGGAAAATTGACGAATGATAATATTTTCAAGAAGCATATTCCAAAAAAACATCAACCAGAGAAGAATCATAATCATGAGATGAATTATCCTAACATTAGGGGTTCGCAATGCTAATTCAACCTCTAATTGTTTTATAGGAATCATAACACCCTTATAACGTTTTTTTCATACGAATTAGTTGGAAGATAAAGAATCAAATATAACATTAACAGTTCTATTGTGGATGATAGGTGTAGATTTCATCACATTGTTTTGAAACCCCTCATAAAATATATCAATTGATAGAGATTTCACATTTTCCCTTGACATAATTAGTTGGTATCGTCAATCATCATCACTGATCCGTGGGTTTGGGAAAATTATATAAAAATTCACCTTCTCCATACACTTGTAGCACTCGAAAATTGGAGCTGCATTCAATGCACATTTTTCTACAAAAGAATTTTCAAAAAAATTCTTTACATCATTTTGACAATAAATTTCTCTATGGCCTTTAATTCCACACATAGAACATTGATTATACCCCCTAATGAAATTTCTTCCATGCTTCTTCCCACACTTTGATCAAAAATTAATTTTCATATTCTGTTCTCTATGGTTCTTAGTGTTTCCTTTGAAAACCATCTTCCTCTTCTTATCAAATCTATGAGATTGATACATGACTCTCACATCCTTTTCAATGCAGATTGCATAAAACACAAATTATTCATATCCTCTAATGTCTCTTATATATTACTCCATTTTGAGACATGGATTTAAACCTACAAAGAACATATCAACATTAATTTTGGGTTGGATGATAATTCTTGAAGCGTACTTCGTAGGTCTCATGAAATTATCCTTGTAGGTACCAACTGACTCATAGTCCCTTTAATTCAACCTGAGGAACAATTTCTCTATCATGGTAAGAAGATTTTAACGGAATTTAATTTTTGTAAAATAAGTTCATAATCTTATACCAAATAATTTATTCAATCACATAATGTCGCTTTGTATTCTTGATTAGTTACCACTACTGATCTACATCAACTTCCAAGAGATAAACATCCAGAATGACATTCTCGTGATCTGAACACAGAATAATGAAGATTATCATTTTAGTGGTACAAATCAATTTTTAAAAAAATGGATCTAGAGACCCTACGAAAGAAGGTGGACGTTGCCTCATGAAACACTCAAACAATTATTATTCCCTCTTTTGCTCATTTTGTATTCCACCATGATTTATAGCCTAAGAATTATGGTTGAGCATCACAACAAGATTCATCAATCAAGCTCAAATATAATTTGGTTTCTTAGGTGTACAATTTTTTCATTCTCCTTCACAATATCCATTAACGTGGATCCTTCGGGTTCTAACCATTGACTAAAACCAAAATCTTAGATAATGAAATAGTTATCATAATGGGGAGCCATATAATCAAGAGTAATCACTTGTAGGATTCCTAACACATGACATCTTTACTAATATATGACACCATAGGTTTATACTAGGTTATTCAGAGTCAACTGAGGTTTAAATCCTTCATAATGGTTCGTTAAGAGTTTGTGAATTCACAATAAATATCCTCCCGGAGTGTCCAACCAAGTTTCCAGCAATTCTTATTGTCGTGTACCAGATTATCATGATTGATTCCTATGATATATCGTCAGTTTTGTTACCCCTTTGTACATCAGTTCCAAAACCACATCAACATGCAGTATGCAGACAGTGATATATTTCTTGGAAACCACTAACTCTATCCTTCAAAAAAATTTCTTGACACATTTTTATACTTTTCCTGGTCCATAAACATAATTGTAGACATATTACTTGGAGTTCTCACTATTGTTTTCTAATCCTAGTGTGAAATGGATAACTATACCTTTGCTATGATACCAAATATAGTGACCCTTGATTTACAGACATCGAAATTACATAACTGTAAAGACCTGTAAATTTCAAGGAATTTTTTTCATTAATTTTCTTTGGAATTTTACAAGAGCGCAGTTTCTGACGGCACCTGATTCCGAGGCCCGGTGTGCCTAGAATCATTTTCCGAAGTTTGGCTTGGGTACGTTCAGTGAACGGACGAGCGGGTTTTTCTAACTTTTGAACCGATGCCTGGAATCGAATTCTGAGGGCACCAATGAAATCGCAGTACCGGTATTCACTTAGAAACGCCTCTTCCGGAGTTGCGTTTGCTCGGGTGTGGTTTTTAATTTTCAGGCTTAAAATTAAGAAATAAAATAATGTTACGACAACTTTATTTTATTTCACTTAAGCCACTTGGAAGCCACTTGAAGCCACATAAAAGTGGCTTAAACTGAGTTGAACCGGATAGGATACTATCCAGAAATATCCTACCCTCTTGGTAGGATATTTGTGAGGTGGGGCCTGCATGAGCCCCACCGTTTCTTTCTGCTAAGTAACGCACCCGCGAAAACCCGTCATTATGAAAGTCAACTGACGCATTTTCTTAAATTCATAACAGACCATTTAATTGGGAGGTTTATTTCATGAATTAAATGGGCAGTTTCTTTGGTTGGATTAATTCAATGTAATTTTTTAATCGTTTCTTAACCATTTTTCAATTCGTTGGCGTAATAATAAAATAAGGCCAATGCTCGACCTCTGGTTATTTACGCGTTGAGAGGATTTGACAGAATCCTTGTATCTTCTTTCTCCTTCGTGAAGAACACGAAGAATGCAAAGAACGCGAAGAACGCCGTCATCTGCAAAAATCGACGACGCCCAAATCCGAGACATTCTTCCCCGCCCCGATCTCCGATCACCAACCGTTTGAGGTGAGTGATTTCGGGTTTCTTCTAAAAGTTCTTTTTGGTTTAAAAAGAAACACAGATTTAATTATTTGTAATTTAAATCTGTTGTTCTTGGTCCGTTGAGTTCTCCGACTCAACACCGGATTCTGTGATGACGTGACACCTTTCCGCGACGACGCGAAGCCTTCCCACGACGACACGACGATCCCCCTCTTCTGCGACGAGCAATTCTGCGAAGAACGCTCACGCGCGACGACTACGAAGTAGGGAATTATTTTGGAATTACCTCTTTTTATATTCCCATAAATGTTTCTTTAAAAAGTTAAAGAACTGGATTTGTGAACAATTTTTAAACTTATAAAAATTGTTGTTTCCTGTGTGGAATACAAATTCTCCCGTTGTTTATATCTAACGCGGAGGCTGCGGGCCAAACGAACATGGCCCGACAACCCTCTGTCGTTCTTCGTTCTGGTGCGATTTGACGGGCGACGACGGAACATGTCGCAATGGAATTTTGATGATCCCGCAGTGAAGAACGAGTCCCGGGAGGAGCAACGGCACAGATGGGAAGAAAAACGGGCCACCGGAGCGACTCCGGCGGCGGCGCCCAACGTGCCGCCGGATGAGACCGCCGCGGCACAGGCCGCGGCGGCGGCGCTCGCGGGACGCGGCTGAAGCTGCGTCCGGCGCCAGGGAGACACCCCGCGGGTGTCCTGCGGGTGTCACGCGGGGGCGGCGCCCCCCCCCCCCCCCCCGCATCACTCGGGATGCGGCTTCAGCCGCGTCCGGTTGTCTGGCCGACACCTCATGGGTGCCGCGGGGGTGTCACGCGGGGCGGCAGCTCCCCCCGCGTTGGCCACTCGGCCGCTTGGCCGAGCCGGGCCGGGCTGGCCGAGCCAGACCGGTCTTACCGGGTCAGACCGGGTTCGGCCGACCCAGGGGGGGTCGGGCCGGGTCGGCCTGGGCTCGGACCCCCCTTCTTCGGGCGATTTTCGTTCAAATGGTTGTATCTTGAGCTACAGGCCTCCAAACGACCAGCCATCAGCGGCAACGAAATCCTTGGATCGAGACGGTCGTTTTGGTATATCGTACTCACGGATTCGGAATACTTTGAGTTCGGCCGGATTGGTTCGCACACGAAACCAACCGGGCCTTCGGAGCGGAAACGCACATATCTTGAGCTACGGACGTCCGATTGACGTGCCGTCAGCTTTGTTGTTTTCCTCTAAGTGAGACGGATCTTTTGGCTCACTCCGCCCAAGGTTTGGACGCAGGTGGACTACGGTGGGGTTGGTTTTTCCTTAAAAACCAACAGGGCCCCTCGGACAAAAAAGCCAATAACTCTCAGACCGGGCGTCTGATTGACGCGCCGTCTACGACGTTGAGTTCCTGTTGACGATACGGAACTTTTGGATACATCAACTTCGGACATTGTGTCAGTTGATGTGTCGGCCTCTAGGCTCGTGGAGCGGACCCTCCCGAACGAGCTTGCTGTGTGCGGGAACCCTAGTGCTGGCTGCGACTGCTACATCGAACGTGACGACCGTGCAGAGATCCTCAGTGGACTGCGGCGACGACTATGTAGAGATCCTCAGTGGACTGCAGCGACGACTGTGCAGAGATCCTCCGTGGACATCGACAGCGACGACCGTGCAGAGATCCTCAGTGGACTACGGCGACGACTGTGCAGAGATCCTCAGTGGACTGTGATGACTACTACACTCAGCGATCTTGCGTGGATCAGTGCTACATGTCCTGTGTGGGCCCGGTCCTGTGCGGGCCCGATCCTGTGTGGGTCCGATCCTGTGTTGGTCAGCGCTCAGCGGTTCTGTCTGAGCCAGCGCCTACAGGTCCTATGTAGGCCCGATCCTATGTGGGTCTTTGCGGGGGTTAGTTACCTATCGATCCTTCATGGGTCCGACGACTTAGATGGATCAGTGATCATCTTTATCGTCATCCGAAGAAGTATACCTGTGTGAGCTGATTCATGTGTTACTCTCCTTTGTGGATTGTGTTGAGCTATCCTGTGTGGGTTTACTTTTTTACTCTCCTTTGTGGATTGTGTTGAGTTATCTTGTGTGGATTTACTGTTTACTATCCTTTGTGGATTCTGTTATGCTATCCTGTGTGTGTATACGTTTGATTTCCTGTGTGGACTGGGTTGTGCTTGGGCTTGGACGTTGGAGCCGAATGGGAATTGATGACTTAGGTATATGTATTGGCATATACCTAAGCCGTGTCAGATGTTACATCATGATTGTATCTTTCCTTTGTGGATTATCCTTTGTGTATTTCGGGAGACCTTCAGGGGTCTCAGGGTCCCCACTGAGTAGCTTATACTCACCCCTACACGGGCTTTGCCCGCACTACATTGTGTTGGTTGCAGATGACGGACAGCACTGATCGTGGTGGAGTCGTGTAGAGCAGGACGGTACCTAGAGGTGGACCGATGGGCGGGACGTACTCGGAGCGGTCAGGTGGATCCGAGGAGCAGTGGAGGATATCTGTACCCACCCTTCAGGTGGGACTTCCAGAGGACGGCTCGACGCTGCGACTTTTACTTTCAGTTGTTGTTTTTCTTTTCAGTTGTTCTTTACAGTTGGGCTTGTATTTCTGGCCCCCTTTTACTTTCAGCACAACTTGTACAGTTTTTACGTAGTGTTTACCTTTCCGCTTGCCTACTCTGTGGTGCTTGTTTACTTTTCAAAGGAAATTCCTTCCCTTTTGTTGGGATTTACGCCTTGGTTCTAGTCGCCAGCCCCTGGCCTATGGAAGGCGGGCTTGGGGTAGTCACAGCACGGGCCCCGAGGACGGGTCGTGACAAATTGGTATCAGAGGTGGTCGGTTCTACCGTAGACTTTGATCTTTCTTCTATGTGAAGCAATAATGTTTAGTGTATTGAGTGTGGTTATCAGTCTAGGGAGTCCAGTGTTGGTGCGGCGGCCGACGTATCCATACACCAGGGCCCTGACTTCTGATTTCTGACTTAATGCCTGAAAACATTGATTGCATGTGAGTTTCAAGTTTTCTTTGTGATTACTTGTGTCAGCTCACCAGGTATACTGTTCTGACCGTGGCACACTTGTTTCCTTTTCAGGATGGCCCGACGATAGCAGCCAGCTAGGGTTCCGAGAGTAGAGCGCGACGACAGCTCGCTGAGCGACGAGGCCTTGGTACAGGGCCCGTTGACAGCAGAGGCACCGGCGATACCTTCACCCTCCGAGCCCTCGATGCTTCCAGCACTGACCGCTGACGATGCACGACCCCTCAGAGTTCTGAACGAGTACCAGTGCCAACGACCACCCAGGTTCTGTGGGGAGACGGACCCCCAGGTAGCCGAGGACTGGCTGGAGGCGGTCGTCCGAGTTTTCAGGCTAGTGAGGACACCAACAGCCCTCATGGTGATCCTCGCAGTGAGCCTACTGCACGCAGCAGCAGGACGATGGTGGAGCTTGATGCTCTAGGTACACGATGAGGCCTCCCTCATCTGGACGGACTTCGAGAGCCTCTTCCGCTCAGAGTTCATCCCGGCCACCCTCCATGCGGTGCTCATTCAGGAGCTTCTTCAGCTGTGGCAGGGCAGCTTGACGGTCACCCAGTACGCGGTGAGGTTTACCGACCTTTCTCACTACTCAACAGACATGGTACGGGACCCCTTCTTCCGGGCATGGACCTTCGAGCATGGTTTGAGACACATGATCAGGGCATCGCTGATCTCCCTCAGCATCCCGACCCAGGCATGAGTGCTAGAGCGAGCCCTTCTGATCGAGAGCTTCCTGGCTGAGTCCATAGTGAGACCTACCGCAGGGCGGCAGATAGCGGAGTCTACGGAAGCTGGTAGCCGACGGATGACTCAGGGTTCCAGGTAGACCAGGCCTTCTGGCAGATGACCTCGGGACACTGGCTCAGCAGTGCGGGGCACACAGCATGGAGCCAGTCTTCCGACAGGCAGACAGTGCTACGAGTGCGGCGGGCAGGGCCACAAGGCTCGTGACTGCCCGACCCACCGTACAGGGGGGTAGCAGACGGTGGAGGGGCCACCCAGGTAGAGGCATAGGGTCAACCGTGGTGGTCTGCGGGGAGGAGGCGGACGAGGCAGAGGAGCTGGACGACCAGCAGGTGGTGGGCGACGCTTTGAGGCTCTACCGCCACCACCACTAGGAGGTCCGCCCCGACCACAAGGAGCTGGCGGGCAGAGAAAGGCACAGCTCCAGGCAGCGGAGGCCTATGGCCACAGCGTGCCAGAGATGATTCGAGGTACGATCTATGTCTATTCCACCCTTGCTGCAGTTCTTATAGACACAGGAGCGAGTCACTCTTTCATAGCCACTGCCCTTGTTCGGAGCTCAGAGATTCCAACAGAGCCGTTGGCTCGATCCGTACAGCTAGAGACTCTTACGGGAGCAGATTCGATGATTACGCACTGGTGCCGGTAGCGTGAGCTTACTCTAGGAGGCGATAGCTTCGGCTGGGATCTTCTTGTAGCAGCGTCGAGGCCTTACGACATCATCTTGGGCATGGATTGGTTATCTACAGTCCATGCTCAGAATGACTGCATTAGGCACAAGGTGCGATGTGTACGCACCGACGGGAGTAGGTTCACCTTCACCGTTGAGAAGGGAGCCTTCGCAGCACAGGATGGACTCACGCAGAGCAGAGGACAGCCCATCACTCATCAGTGGGCTAGCCTCATCCTTGGAACAGTTGATGTGCAGAGTCCTAGTTTTCCTGCAGTGGTGGATCAGTACGCGGATGTCTTTCCCGAGGACGTTCCAGGGCTACCTCCTCGTAGATAGGTAGACTTTTATATTGACATGTACCCCAGGACAGCCCCGATATCCACTCCAGCGTATCGGATGGCCCCCGCTGAGCTTCGAGAGCTACGGGTATAGTTGGAGGACTTGCAGGGAAAGGGGTTCATCCGACCCAGTGTTTCACCCTGGGCTTCCCCGATTCTTTTCTCCAAGAAGGCGAACGGGAGCTTGCGATTGTGTGTCGATTATAGTCACCTAAACTAGGTGACAGTGAGGAACAAGTATCTGCTACCGAGGATTGATGACCTCTTCGATCAGCTCAAAGGAGCACGGTGGTTCTAGAAGATAGACCTCAGATCAGGCTATCATCAGCTCAGATTTCGAGATGAGGATGTGCAGAAGACGGCCTTCAGATGTTGGTATGGCCACTATGAGTTCTTGGTTATGCCTTTCGGTGTAACCAACGCTCCAGCAGTGTTCATGAGCCTTATGAAAAGGACCTTCCATCCATACCTCGATCGATTTGTCATGGACTTCATCGACGACATTTTGGTGTACTCGACGACGGAGGAGGAGCACGCCTACCACATGCGGGTTGTACTAGACACACTTCGAGAGAACCAGATTTAATGAAAGCTCTCAAAGTGCCAGTTCTAGTTACGTGAGATCCACTTCATGGGGCACATCATTTCTGAGGACGGTTCGTGACAAATTGGTATCACAGCACGACGTCCTTTTCAGAGGACGTGCCTTGGTACCAGTCGCTTTATGAGAGGAGGTGCTGAGAGAGTTTCACACTTATCCTCTGGCGGTACATCCTGGAGTGGCGAAGATGTACCAGGATCTCAGACGACAGCACTGGTGGCCGGGCATGAAGAATGCTGTGGAAGAGTTCGTTTCACGGTGCCTCACCTGCCATCAGGTGAAGGCAGAGCATCAGGTACTAGCAGGCTTGGTACAGACCTTGGAGGTCCAGGAGTGGAAGTGGGACGGTATATCTATGGACTTCGTGACTGGACTTCCACGCACTTCCAGAGGTCACGACTCCATTTGGGTGATTGTTGACCGACTCACCATGTCGGCACACTTCTTACCCATCCGAGAGCAGGGCTCAGTGGGAGCTTGGGGCGTCTCTACGTTCAGGAGATTGTGCGGCTTCACGGTGTGCCATCGACTATCGTATCCGATCGGGACGCTCGTTTTACTTCCCGGCTTTGGAAGGGGTTTCAGGAGGCGTTCGGGACTTGGCTACGTCTGAGCACCGCCTTTCACCCTCAGACGGATGGTCAGACGGAGAGGACCATTTAGACTCTCGAGGACATGCTCCGCGCATGTGTCCTCGACTTTGGTCGCAGCTGGGAGGACCACCTACCCTTGGTGGACTTCACGTACAACAACAGCTACCACTCCACCATCGGGATGGCACCATACGAGGCGTTGTACAGCAGGACTTGCAGATCTCCTCTGTGCTGGACAGACCCTAGGGAGTTAGCACTTGTTGGACCAGAGATGGTCTGGGCCACGACAGAGAAGGTCCAGGTCATCCAGGAGAAGATGAGGACAGTACAGAGCCAGCAGAAGTCATATGCTGACAGGAGGCGGAGGCCACTAGAGTTCGAGGATGGAGACCACGTCTTCCTGTAGGTCTCACCTCGACATGGTTTGCTGAGATTTGGCCAAGGCGGCAAGTTGTCTCCATGCTTCATCGGACCCTTCCAGGTCCTCAGCAGGGTTAGCGAGGTGGCTTATCGCTTGGATTTTCCACCTTAGTTGCACCGGGTGCACGACGTCTTCCACGTATCTCAGCTGAGGAGATACGTGCAGGACCCGACGCACATCATTGACCATGGGGAGCTAGACGTGGATGATGGGGCAACTTTTACGGAGGTCCCGGTGGAGATAGAGGATTGACAGGAGCAGGTCCTACGTGGGCGATCGATTCCTCTTGTGCGCATCAGATGGCAACACAGGAACCTCCAGGAGAGCACTTGGGGGTTGGAGGCTCAGATGCGTGCTCAGAACCCACATTTGTTTCCCAAGATTATGATGTATCTTTAGAGGGACGTAAAGCCCTAAGGTGGGAGTAATGTAAAGACCCGTAAATTTCAAGGAAATTTTTTTCATTAATTTTCTTTGGAATTTTACAAGAGCGCAGTTTTTGACGGCACCTGATTCCGAGGCCCGGTGTGCCCAGAATCATTTTCCGAAGTTTGGCTCGGGTACGTTCAGTGAACAGACAAGTGGGTTTTTCTAACTTTTGAACTGGTGCCTAGAATCGAATTCTGAGGGCACCGATGAAATTGCAGCGCCGATATTCTCTTAGAAACGCCTCTTCCAGAGTTGCGTTTGCTCGGCTGTGGTTTTTAATTTTTGGGCTTAAAGTTAAGAAATAAAATAATTTTATGACAACTTTATTTTATTTCACTTAAGACACTTGGAAGCCACTTGAAGCCACTTAAAAGCGGTTAAAACTAGGTTGAACTGGATAAGATACTGTCTAGAAATATCCAACCCTCTTGGTAGGATATTTGTGAGGTGGGGCCCGCACGAGCCCCGCCGTTTCATTCCGCTAAGTAACGCACCCGCGAAAACCCGTCATTATGAAAGTCAACTGACGGGTTTTTGTAAATTCTTAACAGACAATTTAATTGGGCGGTTTATTTCATGAATTAAATGGGCAGTTTCTTTTGTTGGATTAATTCAATGAATTTTTTCAATTGTTTCTTAACCAGTTTTCAATTCGTTGACGTAATAATAAAATAAGGCCAACGCACGACCTCTGGTTATTTGCGCGTTGAGAGGATTTGACAGAATCCTTGTATCTTCTTTCTCCTTCGCGAAGAACGCAAAGAACGCGAAGAACGCCGTCAACCAAGGAAATCGACGACTCCCAAATCCGAGAAGATCTTCCCCGCCCCGATCTCCGATCACCAACCGTTTGAGGTGAGTGATTTCGGGTTTCTTCTAAAAGTTATTTTTGGTTTAAAACAAAACACAGATTTAATTATTTATAATTTAAATATGTTGTTCTTGGTCCGTTGAGCTCGCCAACTCAACGCCGGATTCTGCGACGACGCGATGCCTTTCCGTGATGACGCGACGCCTTCCCGCGACGACGCGACGATCCCCCTCTTCCGCGACGAGCAATTCCGCGAAGAATGCTCACGCGCGACGACTACGAGGTAGGGAATTATTTTGGAATTACCCCTTTTTATACTCCCGTAAATGTTTCTTTAAAAAGTTAAAGAACCGGATTTGTGAACAATTTTTAAACTTATAAAAATTGCTATTTCCCGTGTGGAATAAAAATTCTCTCGTTGTTTATATCTAACGTGGAGGGTGCGGGCCAAACAAACACGGCCCGACAACCCTCCGTCGTTCTTCGTTCTTGTGCGATTTGACGGGCGACGACGGAACGTGCCGCAATGGAAGTTTGATGCTGCCGTGGTGAAGAACGAGTCCCGGGAGGAGCAAAGGCTCAGACGGAAAAAAGAACGGGCCACCAGAGCGACTCCGGTGCCCGGAGGCAGTGGCGCCCGGCGCGCCGCCGGACGAGACCGCCGCGGCACCAGCCGCGGTGACGGCGCTCGCGGGACGTGGCTGAAGCCGCGTCCGGCGCCAGGTAGACACCCCGCGGGTGTCCCGTGGGTGTCACGCGGGGGCAGCAGCTCCCCCCGCGTCACACGGGATGTGGCTTCAGCCGCGTCCGATTGTCTGGCTGACACCCCGCAGGTGCCGCGGGGGTGTCATGCGGGGCGGCGGCTCCCCCCGCGTCGGCCACTCGGCCGGGCCTGGCCGGGCTGGCCGAGTCGGACCGGGGCAGACCGGGTCGGACCGGGTGGGACCGGGGAAGACCTGGTCAGACCAGGTTGGACCGGGTCGGACCGGGTGCGGCCGACCCAGGGGGGTCGGCCCGGGTCGGCCCGGGCCCGGACCCCCCGTCTTCGGACGATTTTCGTTCAAATGGTCGTATCTTGAGCTACAAGCCCCCAAAAGACCTACCGTCAGTGGAAACGCGATCCTTGGATCGAGACGGTCGTTTCAGTATATCACACTCAAGGTTTTGGAATAATTTGAGTTCGACCGGATTGGTTCGTACACGAAACCAACCGGGCCTTCGGAGCGGAAACACTCATATCTTGAGCTACGGACGTCCGATTGACGTGCCGTCAGCTTTGTTGTTTTCATCTAAGTGAGACAGATCTTTTGGCTCACTCCGCCCAAGGTTTGGACGTAGGTGGAGTATGGTCGGGTTGGTTTTTCCTTAAAAACCAACCGGGCCCCTGGGACGAAAAAGCCAATAACTCTCAGACCGGGCATCCGATTGACGCGCCGTCTGCGATGTTGAGTTCCTGTTGACGATACAGAATTTTTGGATACATCAACTTCGGACTTTTTGTCAGTTGATGTGTCGGCCTCTCGGCTCGTGGAGCGGACCCTCTCGAATGAGCTTGCTGTGTGTGGGAACCCTAGTGCTGGCTGCGACTGCTATTTCGATAGCGACGACCGTGCAGAGATCCTCACTGGACTGCGGCGACGACTGTGCAGAGATCCTCAGTGGACTGCGCCGACGGCTGTGCAGAGATCCTCAATGGACTTCTACAGCAACGACCCTGCAGAGATCCTCAGTGGACTGCGGCGACGACTGTGCAGAGATCCTCAGTGGACTGCGACGACTACTGCAGTCAGCGATCCTGTGTAGATCAGTGCTACAGGTCCTGTGTGGGCCCGATCCCGTGTGGGTCTGATCCTGTGTGGGTCAGCGCTCAGCGGTTCTGTGTGAGCCAGCGCCTACAGGTCCTGTGTGAGCCCGATCCTGTGTGGGTCTTTGCGGGGGTTAGTTACCTATCAATCCTTCGTGGGTCCGACAACTTAGATGGATCAGTGATCATCTTTATTGTCATCCGAAGAAGTATACCTGTGTGAGATGATTCATGTGTTACTCTCCTCTGTGGATTGAGTTGAGCTATCCTGTGTGGGTTTACTGTTTACTCTCCTTTGTGGATTGTGTTGAGTTATCCTGTGTGGATTTACTATTTACTCTCCTTTGTGGATTGTGTTGTGCTATCCTGTGTGGGTATACGTTTTCTTTCCTGTGTGGACTAGGTTGTGCTTGGGCTTGGACGTTGGAGCTGAACGGGAATTGATGACTTAGGTATATGTATGGGCATATACCTAAGCCGTGTCAGATGTTACTTCGTGATTGTATCTTTCTTTTCTGGATTATCCTTTGTGGATTTCGGGAGACCTTCGGGGGTATCGGGGTCCCTACTGAGTAGATTATACTCACCCCTACATGGGCTTTGCCCGCACTACATTGTGTTGGTTGCAGACGACGGACAATGCTGATCGTGGTGGAGGCGTGTGGAGCAGGACGGTACCTGGAGGTGGACCACTGGGTGGGACGTACTCGGAGCGGTTAGGTGGATCCGAGGAGCAGTGGAGGCTATCTGTACCCACCCTTCATGTGGGACTTCCAGAGGACGGCTCGACGCTGCGGCTTTTACTTTCAGTTGCTATTTTTCTTTTCAGTTGTTCTTTACAGTTGGGCTTGTATTTCCGGCCCTTTTAACTTTCAGCACAGCTTGTACAGTTTTTATTTAGTGTTTACCTTTCCGCTTGCCTACTCTGTGGTGCTTGTTTACTTTTCAAAGGAAATGCCTTCCCTTTTGTTGGGATTTTCGCCTTGGTGCTAGTCGCCAACCCCTGGCCTATGGAAGGCGGGCTTGGGGTAGTCACGGCACGGGCCCCGAGGACGGGTCATGATAATAACATTTTTAGAATACATAAACATTATATAAAATGATTCCATAAGAACATAGTTGGTATTGTTATTTTGAAAAAATGGAAACATAAAACTAGTACATAAGAGAGCTACATTATCCCCCACTAGGTTCTTCATCACAAACACCTTTCACAGAAAAATAAAACATAATACATATCATCATAACCTAGGGAAGGAAACATAAAAAGAAGTGATCTAAAATTCTTAGTAGGGGTAAATAAGGGAGACATTTAAGCATAAACATGAGCATAAGGGTATGAGAACATGATCCTGAAAATAAAAGATCATACCTTTCATATCAATGATCATATACATGTATCATGCCATTAATATTGGCAGTTCATAAGAAATAAATCTAAAGGAAGTAAAGGACATAAGCCATGAAATCATAACATAGAAGTAATACATGGAATATTGGAAGAACATAAGTATAAACTAATTTCTGTAATATCCAAGGCACAAATTCCAAGACCATCATAGTAGAAATATTATATACTAATCTATTTGAACCCTCATTCTAGCCCCATAATACTGAACCGAGTAATCCATCATTCTAGCACTATATTACTAAACAGATTAAACCCTCATTCCATCCCTTTATTACTAAACTGAGTAAACCCTAGTTCTATCCATATCTATATCATGACATATAAATCTTTACCCAATGCATTGGAGGGAGATATAGGTCACACCCATCGCATAATGAAATCATACAAACATGTGCCAGAAGATCATAAATGAGCATATCAAAAACCATTAATGGAATTGGTATCATAAATATGTGAACATATCATATCCTTTATAAAGAGAGAGGTTTTATAATAATTTCATCATTAACATAACCCCAGAAAAGAAGTAGGTGTCACAATCATATAACATGTGAAAGTGAAACGAGTTTCATAAACATCATGCCATGAAATCATAAACCATTCAGATAATGAATATGAATGGAAACAAATAATAATTTTCCTATACAAGAATAAGAAACACCAATTGATGTTATATTATATGGGAAATTTTTTAATTTCATGTTAAAATAATTTTGAAGAAAATATCTTTTATTCATTGAAAATGATTCTTATAACATAAAAACTTTTAAATACCATTTTCATAAAAATAGCATTGAAAGATTTTAAATGATGATTAGAAAATATTTTTTAAATATTTTTTCATTGAAAATGATCTTCAAGGATCTTTTAAAAATATTTTTCAAAATATTTTTTAAATCATGGTTTTTGAATAAAGTGGATTTCTGATAGAAGAGAGAGATAGTATGATTTTATTAGAAAACTATATTCAATATCAAAGTGTCATAAAATTTGTACTATAAAATTAGGATATCTTGAATAAACACATGAGAATTAAACAAATGAATATTATTGATAGATTCCCTCAGAGGAAGCATAAACATAAACAATCTCAAAAAACGATAAGATTGTATCCACAAACCCCTATTACTTGGTGATTTGGTATCACACTCTCCACGAATGAAATGTAAATTTCATGAATCAAAATATATAAATAAAAAAATTATATTCATGAAATAAAATATACAATGGGTTTATATAGACCCCGAAAAAAGTTTATGTTCAAAACAAAACATGAGTCTCAAAGAAGGAAAATAAAAACAAAAATATTTTACCGATTTGGAAACTATTGAAAGTAAAACCCCATGAAATAAGGACCACCGAATGGATATGTGAATGAACATTAATTTAGGTATACTAAAAGTATAATTAAATCATTGTATGTGCAAACACCACGCAATAGAAAATAGTGGTGATCATAACATGAATCTCATAGAAATTAAAAGTGAGATGAAATTCCCATTACCTTGTGTCTTGACTCTCTCCGTACTCATAAAAGATTTCTATAAAATGAATATAAGTTCATTATAAATATTATAAAGATTAATATTATTAGAAACAATACTATATCTGTTTTTATTAGGACATTATATTACCCTCTTGTATATGATCCTATGTAAATGTTTCACATCTGGTAATCATTTTCTTTGTTCTTCGCATGTGTCTTAATTTGTTATAGTGTTGATCCTTATATTTATATAATCATTACAGAATATAGAAAAAAAATTAAATATCAGGTATATAAAATAAATTTATATTATAATGATTTTTTCATAATTATGTATGAAATGGAATACACCATTCTAGGAGATTGTAAGTCGTTCGTACTCTTGAACGTTGTTTACGTTTGTATTTTCATATTGAATGAAAGTATGTAAATGAAATATGTATATATATATATATATATATATATCATTATTATATTTGCATGAATATATCATACATACCACATGTTCTCATTAAACTCATCCTTAATAAATTCCATGTGGTGTGTGAATGAATCACATCGCTTTGAGGGGGCGGTAGTCCACACTTTCTCAAACATGATTATCATATTAACACCAAATGGAAGGTAAAAAAATGTGTGTTAAAAATTAAAAACAGAAGCATAAAAACGTATTAAATATAATATATTACTTATATATATATATATATCATTTATAATGGCCTACATGGTTGGTGGTAATGGAGAAATGGACAATCATCATTTTTTTGGGCACTAATTCATTGTACACCAAAATAGTATGTTCAGCATCCATTAGTTAGAGGTGTATGTAAGTGTGGATAATTACCATTGCCTAAAAACATAATATTAGATAGATTATATTAGAGTTTTCACACAATATGTAATGAAAAAAAGGGGAGGTTTGGAGAAGAACATTAACAGAAAGGATCTTGAAAGAAGATATTACCTCTAAACCGCGTAACTCATTTTGGATTGTAGAAAAAGGTTTTCTGGAGAGGTTTATTACAAATTATAAGCTTCAAAAATGAATGGAAGAATGTTGGGAGAAATTTTGGACATATCTTGGATGATCAAAATTGGCTCGAGAGGTGTGAGGAATGGTTGGAGGTGGTGACCTTTTATTTGGAAGGAAAAGGACTCACATTGAATTTTTTGAAACGAATAAGGTGTGCACATGTTATTACCTAATAAAATTCTTAAAAAACATGGCAAAATCAATAATATAAGGTTAATTTCCATAATATGGTCAAAACATAGGTTTTGTGAAAGTTTCTAGGTAAGTTTGGCACATAATATTAAGATTTAGTCCCTAATTAATATTAATTTGTCCTTAATTGGTGTGTGAAATTTAATCTGTTTTACTAATCATTTTATTTAAAAATAAACATAATATTATTTGAATCAAAATATTAATTAATAAAATGGTTTATGTAAGATTCATGAAATTCCAATAATTTATATGAAATAATTATGATTAGTGTTAATCTCGTAGATGGGATGGAATAACAGGTTTATAAAGAAAAAAATACTCAAAAGTTTGATACAAATTTATATTCAATTTCAAAGTGGAATTGATTATAATGAATTATTTTTTATTATTATATTTAATATTCATCTAATGTGTCCTTTAGAAATATTTATAATATTATTCACCATTAATAATTAATTATACAACAAAGATATTTTTTAAAATAGTACGTTTCACAATTCATAATAATGAAGTTTCTCAGTAAGATCCCAAAATTCATCCTATGATAATAAAGAAATTATGAATTAAAAAATGAAGCATATTTTATCAAATTAAATTAATAAATGCGTCTAAAATTTCATTCAGAGTTAGCATTAGTTCTTTCTAGAAAATAAAATTTTTAAACATATAATGTACATTAAAAAAAATCATATCTTTTATTATCAATATGATTTATTTATGTGACTGAATTATAAATAATATTTTCAAAGTTTTTATTACTTTTAATGTTAATATTTTCAACCTCTAGGTTTTAGTAATATTATTTAAATAATTAAAATAATAAATAGAGATATTTCATGAAAACAGAGTGTTGCTTGAATCATACACTAACTTTGTTTCTCATGAATCATACACCATGTCCATGTTGCAAGGTATGTATGAAATGTTGTTGTTTCATGGAATTAACATCAAGTTAATTCCCTGTTAAAGGAATATTTGACTTAGATTATAGATTTATATTAATGAAAATTTAAAGTTTTTCAAAAAAAAACAAGTCAATAAAAACATGGGGGGTTATAATAATCTAATGTCTGAACGAGTCACCATCACGACCAATAGAACCTACTACAAGGATGAGATACTGCCACAGGTATTTCATCACTAAATATTGAGTCACCACCAACATCTTATTACCATTGTTGTTTGAGGACTATGGAATGAATGGCTCACTAGATTAATCTATTCATGGATTTTTTGAGCAAGTCTTAAATACTTAGTAAAAGACGATTCGAGGAATATGGATTTCTAATAATCGGCATTACAATATATTAGAAATGGATGTCTTTCTCTCAAGAATATAACAATTGATACTTTAGATAGCTGATATGTTCTATTACTAATGAAGAAAACTAGAATAGATTATGAGACAATATTTTTAAATTCTCATGAACTTTATGTTTCTCATTATGTGAAGATCAATGATATAGAAGCACCAAACCCAATACCAAGATTGATTGAGACATCAGACTGAGATCAACTAAAACATTACTATAGATTTCTAAGATCTTTCATTCTATTTCAATTTTCTATAAAAAACCATATTCTACTCACCAATGCTGATATAAGGACTACAAATATACAGAACACATCACACTGTCATTTTTTTATTATTATTTGTTCTTTATGGTTTACTTTTGAGTAGTGTGATGTTTTTCTTGTCATCCAACACACCACATATCTTTTTCATTTTTAAAAAATACTTGTTATTCTATTCATCATCAATTTATTTCCCATTATGTTTGTAGAAGGGGTCCCTATGTGTCCTTTGCAATTCTTACATCCAATGAATATCTGTGGAAGAGTCCTTTTATCATAGACAACATGTTCTTGATGATTGAATACATAATCCAGTTTGTGGATTTATTTGATTATATTTTTAATCTTTATTGAAGCGGGTGATTTCATTGTGGAGGGGATCAAGTCAAACCTAGAGACTAAACCTCATGATTGTTATATTCTGTCTTATTATTTTGTTTTACAAATATTTCCTAGATTATTATTATATCTATAAACAATTCAGTTACTTTTATAATTAATCTTATCTAGTGTTGATATTTTTTTCCTATGTAAATTGATTTCAAAAGTAAACGTATTTGTAAAAAATTATTTTTTCTATGAAATAATTATTATTTAATAAATCTTTAAAATTATAAATATTATATTGATATAATATTTTGGTTATTTGGATAGTTTATTTTTATTAACTAGATTTTACTTTTACAAAATCCTGATGAGAATGTTTTATTGGGAACTCAATTCACCCCCTCTTGAGTTACTCCCTATGTTCAAAAAAAATATATATATATTATATTAAAAACAATATTTATGATGTTAATCTAATATATTCTATAGAAATAAGATAAAAACAACTCCAATTTTATTAATAGAAAGATATATTTATTATAATGGAAATTTTACAACCTTCTAATGGAGAACCCTTTATAAAATCCAATTTTGGGAAATTTTATGGATCTAAAATGCAAAAATAAATTTATCAATTTAAAGAAAAACATAAAAATTAGGTTACGATATTTTTTTTTTATTTTTTGTATGGTTTTATTTTTTAATTAATATATAAAAATACTAGATTTAAATTCAAAACTTATTTTTCATCTAATTTATTTACAAGGATAAATTTTATTTTACATTTGTCAAAAATGTTAATTAGATATAATTTTTATCAATTAATTCAATTTAGTTTATTGGAACAAATTTCACTTTGGAATTTCATATAAAAACATAGAAATTTTTTTATCATTTTTAATATAAAAACTCTCACTATTATCCCATCAACAACATTAAATTTAAATTAATTTCTACTAGTTCTATAATTTCTGTAACACCATGAGATTTTATGAGATATATATATATATATATATATAATGTCTTCTGTTATATGCAACACTGAAGGAATCTTTCACTACACACAACACTATCTTGGCTTGTGTTACACACAATTACGACCTTCCTCGATAGCGTGTGTAGTACGCAATACTGGGTTTCACTAAACAACAATATATTGTTATAATATTATTATGGACTAGCTGTTATGAATAGTATTAACTAATTTTTTTATTTTATGACATTATTATTCATCTTATACATTTTATAGAACATGGTATGAGAAGAAAATAAATTTTTCGGGTAAAATAATATTTTTCAAAAAATGCAGTTTTGCTGCCTTTTGATGGCGCTCCCACATTAAATCTTGTTTTTACATTTTTATAAGATAAATTTGATAAAATAAAATTATTTTTTGGAATAAAGATAAAAAAATATACTTTGGATAAATTTTTCATATTATTCTGATAACTTTTATATTTTAATGAATAGTAAATACACAATATATATTAATTAGTTTATTTTTATCATTGCATTAATTTATATGGATAAATTATAATATTTAAAGGTTTTAAAGTATAAATAGAATATATTTTTACCATTTAATATAATTTATTTCGTTACCATTAATTTTAAATTGATTTCATAGGTAAAAACCTTTCAATCTTTGGCAATTTTTTATCTTTTAAATATGTTTTCTTAACAACGGGATTAATTTTAAATTAATTACCGCAACTTCTGTGTTTTGAATTTTGAAAAATGGATTCTATATTTTAATTCAGTGGGATAAATTTTTTTAATAGGTTCATTTATTTTTTTGATAATGGGAATAGTAACTACGGTAATTTTTATTTACTACAGTTAAAGTAAAATCATGTAATTAAGGGAAAAAATAAGATTATAAAATTACCCTAACACTTAAAAAAATCCTATTGGATGACTAAAAGTCGACGCATATAACCTATGGGTCAGAATATATTCATTTTATGGACTTTTGACAATGAAAATAATTTAATTATTATTAAAACCAACAAAAGTGACAACATGTCACTCTCTTAAATCTTATAAGTATAATAATTTTGATTTAGTGATAAAATTCATGAAACTTTGAACATGAATAGTATACAGAAAGATAATAAAATTATCTACATCATGTAAATTTATTTATAATTTTTAGGGAATTCATAATTATCATTAATGGTGACAGAATAGTGATGTTGAAATTATTTTATTGATTGAAATATCAAATAAATGGTTTTAAAAGTATTAAAATAAATATTATATGAACTATTTAATGTTCTCCACTGATTTTCTAGATAAATATGACATGTTATGAATCTATTAAATCTTATATTTTTAACGTATCTTTTGTTTGAATTTAATTTAAATTTAAATGAATGAATAGTGTCAAAATTGACACTATTGTTATTTTATAAAAATAACATAATATAAAATTGCTTAAAATACACAAAAATATTTAAAAAATATAAATTAAAATATATATGGTCTATAATGTCATAAATTATCCAATTATGGACAATTCAAAACACATAATAAATTATTTATAACAATTTAAAATTTAGAGTCTTAGTACCACATATAACATTAAATAGATTAAATAAGGATAAATCAAGTCTATATGGTTTTAAATAAATTTCCAACATGTCTAAATTTTATTGGTTGATGAGATTACAATCCTATCACATATAATATTTTAATATGAATCATTTTTGGTGGTTTTTAAGTGGGGTTTTATATATTATAAATTAATATTGTTGAGGTTTCCCAAGGTTCCCCTCTCCTCCATTATAAAAGGGAACCTCCTCACTCTCCTCTTTACACAACTTTGTGCCTTAAATATTGGACAAACCCTTCCCATTACTCATCTCAAATTCCCTAGTAATATTTTGGAGGTTCTGTTCTTCCAAAAATACCAACTTTATTCCCTTAAGAGGAATTTTAAAGGAGGTACGTCGAGGATGAGGTAATCTCATCTACCGATTCCTTCAAGTTTCTTCCTTCTTCTAATTCATATTATTTAGTTATTTCATAATAAATTAAATACATCAGTTCAATAAGATACTAGTAATTTATTATAAATATGAAACAAAACTATTTCACCTTCTATCCATCCTAACGAAAATGAAATCACCGTGTGTGCGTATGTACCGAATACCATCTCCATGTCGTGGTGTAATTTGTTTTCCACCACCACCTTACATGGATGGGTATAATGGTGCAAATAATAACTCTTTATATGATTATTATAACATGATACTAATTTTTAGATATTCTATCATCCACTATAATACCATAAAATAATTATGGGAATGATATGGTCGCTCGTGCGTACGTACGGCTTACCGTCTCCACGGTGCGCAGTGATTCGTTCTACATGATCTTCATTAAACCAAGATTATATAGAAGCTCTGAATGAATAAATATAATATATATTATAATAATACCATTATTTTTATGATGTTTCTATAATCTAAAAAGTGGAATAAGAATTTATTTGACAAAACGTGCATAAGAACATATAGCCATGAATACCCGAATAACAAGTAGCAATAAAATATTAATAATAAAAAGCTAATAATATGATGATATATGATATCATAACAACGAGTATGATTCTGGAATAAGTTAATGACATAATTCAAATCATTATAAAAGAGTTTCGGACACGTATAAAGCATATCAGACCTATGGTAAGGGAAAATCTCACAATCGCATTTTTATCCGAGATTGTTTATACTATAGAATTTACTGGCGCATATTTATCATCCACATACATGTTTCCTCAATATGTAATATTATTACTATCCTACTACAATTGATTAAATCCAATTTTACCTATTGGTTAATCTTTAGTAAATGATATGAAATAAATATTTTTTCGTTTTCAGTACGAGTTACTTATTGACTTTTCTGGCCAAAGTACGAGAAGAATGTTTTTTTAACTTATACGACATGAATGGATTTTTATGATTTCATAGAACAGTATTTCCATGAATATTCCTTTACAAATTTTTCATGTTTATATTTATTTAACTTATTTTAGTTTAAAATTTTATGACCTATTAAGAAAAGAAAATTGTTTTTGAAGTATAAAGGATATTTTACTCAAGAATGGAGTTCAAGTGTTTTATCAAAATTATTTTCCATATAAGATAATATAATGTTATGTTTCTATAAATATTTTAACATTTTTTTTGATTATGTTTTGATGGGATTATTTTTATTAAGTCCTATTATCTTATATGGTTTATGTTATGATGGCATGATGTTTAAGAATCACATATTTATTACATGGGTTATGCTATGATATATGATATATGATTTTGTGGCAAACATAAGAATGGTTTCATTATGAGATGAGTGGGACCTATATCTCCCTCCAATGCATTGGTTAAAGATTTATATCTCATCATATAGAAATGGCTGGAATGGAATGTTAATCTGCTTCAGTGATACAGGACTGGAACGAGAAGTGAAATCAGTTCAGAAATGGACTTTGTCCACTATGATAGTCTTGGCAATGAGTCATGAATAATAAGAAATTATTTTCTATGATTATGTGTGTATTACACAATGTTTCATGTTTTATGTTTTGATTATTGGGAGTACATTTCACTACTATGATTTATCCCATGTTATGATATTATGATCTCTTTTTCTGGTTAAGATTCTCAAAATATTGTGTTCTTATGAATATGATATGATTGATATTTCCTTTGTTTACCCTTACTGAGAATTTGAGCTCACCCTTTTGTATGTTTTCTTTTCCCCAGGTCAAGAAGAAGGGTATTAAGTAGGATATGCCAAAAGGGACTCTAAATATGAAGAAAAAAACCAGACACACTTTAGACTCATTATGAATAAGATGTTTATGTTTCCCTGTTTCTAAAGACATTATACCTATATGGTCCTACCATTGTTATGTTATATGTTGTAATAAGTATGCTTCAATTCTAAAGTAAAAACTATGTATGAAAATTATGGTTCATTATAATTAAAATTTATGAAAATGGATTCTACGTATGGAATAATCATAATTTATAATTTATAATAAGGTTAACATAGTTGTTGTGAAAATATATTAGTGAAAGTTATTAAAATTAATTATAATGATTAATAGTAAAATTGAGTTTACAAAGTACTGAACATTAATTTTAAGACCCAAAACGTTCTAGATACTTGTAAAAAACCTATTTTTTGGACATGATTCATCCATTAACCCATCAGTATTGTGTTTTTTGTTTGTTATGACTCTTTTTAAGTAAAAACATGGGTACACCTAATGATGATTAAAAAATACCATGTGTATCCTAACCTATCCCAATAAAAGGCCATCACCTCTCCTGCTTATCCACACCTCTCAAAACACTCATGATTGGAAAATATCTTCCCAATATAGATCCTATAATTCCACCCTTACCCCTTGTATCCTACCCTCATGAAATAAATAACTCCAAGGATTCCCTTTGGAGCATACAAAAAGGAGTTACCCAATTAAGAGGTAACATGTTCTCTGAAGTTCCATTCATTTAATTTCTTTTCCACCACCTCCACTATATTTATTTTGATATTGTATAAAAACCCAGTATTATAAACATAATAGGAGCTTTTTATGCTGTGTTTTCTACTTTAACATACACACAACACCATCTAATGTGTAATGAACATACTATTTTTCTGTACAACAAACTAATGCCTTCCAAAATAATGGCTATTCATTTTTCTTTTACTGCCACTCATGGTACAAATTAGAATACAAAATCTATTTATATATGTTATATATTATATTTATTAATTTTTTATGTTTCATTAATTCTTTCACCACACATATCATTATACTTTCATTTTGGTGTAAACACGATAATTTCTTTGGAGGAAGTGTGCACTACCGCCCCCTCAAAGTGATGTGATTAGTTCACACACTAAATGGAATGTATGGAGGATATTTTTTGTGAACGTATAAGATATATAAAACATCATAATATTAATTTAATTAAATTATATACATATATTTCATTTTTAATATTTATTTCAATATGAATATAAAAACAAAAACAATGTTCATGTGTACGTACGACCTACCATATAAGTGAAAAAAGTATTAAATATCATTCTTATATATAATATATATATATATTTATTAATATAATACATATATAATGAATATAAATAATATTTATATCATTTTTTTAATTATATAAATCTTAATATAAGTATAGGGTCCAAATATATGATAAATTAAGGCATTTGCGAAAAAACAAAGAAAATAGTACTCGATGGGAAAACATGACATCAAATTGTTAATTAACTCGTAATATAAAGTCATAATTAAACCATATGTGGTATTATATATAATAATAAGGTTATTTTCTCTATTTATAATAACCCTAAATTTTTTATAATGTAATTTTCTATGAGTTTTATGAGAGTCAAAATACTAGGTAATGTAATTTCATATCACTTTTTTTGTGAAATACATGTTATGTTCACCACCCTTTTATTATATGTGTTGTGTATAATGGATATTAATTTATTATATTTTTTATATGTAAATTTATGGTTAATTAGATATCAATTATGTTATTTTACTTTTAGGGGGTTTTATTTCAATAGATACTAATTTGGTAAGATAGTTTTGTCTTAATTTCTCTTTATTTAGACATATGCCATGTTTTGCACCTATAATTTTCCCTAAGGTATATATACTTCCTTTGAAATATTTTCTCATGAATATAATTATTTTCATTATAATTAAATATTCATGAAATTTTATTTTCATACATGTGGGTATGTTTCAAAGTTACCAAGTGGTGTGAGTATATTGAAACAATTTCTTCAACTTTATTGATTCTTTATGTTTATGCTTCCTTTGATGGAAAATGATGATCAAACTCTCAAGAACATTCATAAATATCATTATAGTCTTGGTATTCATTATTTATTCAAGTATTGGTACCAATTCTATACTCTATGGAACATATGATAGTTATGAAGGTGTTTTTATGAAAGCCCACTTTACCCTCCCTTATGTTTTTTAAATCTGTGTTCCTTATAATCAATATTTTCTAAAATGGTATTCCAATAATATTCTACTATTCATATATAATCTTTAGAAGACATTTTTTTTCAATTTTACTTTACCAACTTTATCATTGAAAATTATTTCCACTTTCTTAAAAAGACATTTTTAACATTTTACCTCATAAAATCAATTTATTTACATCATAAGACATGTACAAATTTACATACCATCAATTATGTGAAGCTTAATTTGGATTTTGAAAGGGTATTTTTCTAGAAGATGATAAATAAATTGTATTCAAAAATTATTTTAACCTTATATTATAATTTTTCAAGGAAAATTTTTTTATATGTTGTTTTAAGACTATAATATGTTTGGATGGAATATTGTTTTAAAAAATTATTCATGCAGATTTTATAATTTTTTAAGGAAATTTTTTTATAAAATTATTTCATGACTGTTTTATAGGTTTTCAAAGAAAAATGCTTTCAATGAATTTTCATGATTATTTTATATGTTTTCTAGGATAATGGGTTTTAAATAATTTTCAAGCCCCATTTATATGATTACAAATCATTTTAAATGAAATAGTTTGGAAATTTTTTTCATGCCTTGTTTATAAGGATTCAAGGGAAATTTTTTTGAAAACATTTTCAATGTATATTTAAATTTATTCAAATTAAAATGATTAAAAATTGTTTTAAAACACTATTCATAATAATTGACTATTTATTTAAGGAAAAACAATTTATAATGTTTTTTTGTTTTAAAGAGCCTTTTTCAAAGAAGAAAGGATATTTCCTCTAGAAGTGTTTTGAAAAAACCACTACAATTTATTTTTAATATAACATGGAATTAGTTTAAGTTGCGCAATGCCTTCTAGGAAATGATACTATAGTTCAATTTAAATACTTACCTTAATGTTTAATGTTTCGATAGAATTATTCCTATCACACCCATTCCTTTTACATGAGTTATATGCTTTTGAATCCCTCTTATTTTCATGTGGTATGATTTATAAGGAATTATTATGAAAACTGAATATTTTTTAACAGGTTATGATATGATTACATGTTTACGGCACCCATTAATTTTCAAATTTTATAATCTGATTGTTTTTTATTGTATTGCACATGTATGTATGATTTCAATATGAGATGCGTGTAACTGATATCTCCCTCCAATGCATTGGATAAAGATTTATATATCATGAGATAGACATAGATAGAATGAGAAATTAATACAGTCTAATATTACATGTATGGAATGAGAAATGAACTCAGTTTAGTATTACAGGGATGGAATGAAGAGTGAACACGATTTAGTAATATAGTGCTTGAATTGGGTGTGGCCCCAGTTCAGTAATTCTCTTTGTATTGTATAATGTAATTGGAAGTGATTCTTTGAATACTCTGGAAATAATTATATATTCTTATGTGTCTACTAAAATTCTCAGTATTATACCTATGTTATGCTTTCATAGATTATGTTATTTATTTATTTATGAATCGTGTCTTATGAACTGTCATACTTTATGACATGATTTATGTTTGTGATCATTTATATCTAGGGTACGATCATCAATTTCCAAAATCATGATCTCATAATGTTATGATCATGATCAGGTTTACATATATCCATTTTTTTCACTTACTGAGCATCTAAACTCGCCCGCTTGTTATGTTTCCTTTCCCCCACATTATGAAGATACATATTTTTTTTATGTTTCTAAAATGGGTGGTAGGAAATAAGAACCTAGTGGGATATAGTTTATCTCTTTTATGCATCAGTATTTATGTTTCCCTATTTCCAAAGGAACTAAACTAGTAGGGTATTTAAGAGTCCTTTTGAATAATTTTTTATGTGTTTTGAAAATGTGATTTACAATTAATGTATGAAAAAATAGGGACACTATAGTTGGTATCATAGAAAATTTTTGGTTAATATTGGTACACTATGATAATAAAACATTCATGATATCCATTGCTATATTTCTATTAATTTCTCTTGGGATGTAATTAAGGATAAGTATAAGGCTGTTTCAATTTAAAGGAAAATTTCTTATAATTTTGGTGAATGATAGAGTTAGTGGTTTCCTATAATAAATCACTATATGTATACTAAAAATTAATGTAGTTCTAGTAAATATGTACCTCTAAGGGACAAATCCAACAAGTTGTTCTATTCATGACATGGGGTAATCTAGTACATGACAATGATACTTTCTTCACATCTAGTTTGAATATCCTAGGGGATATTCAATAGGAATTCACAATGTATTTCTAAACCATCAGGAATGAACTAAATAGAGAGTGACAATGAATAACCAATGATAAACATAACTTCTCATATATAAAAGAAGTAGGATCCATGATTTATAACCCTATATGTAATTTTTCAAGATCATATGGAATCCCAATACGATAAATGTTTCTCACAATATGAATTCTCATTTTATTCCCTGGAGAGAACTAAAAGAAGAATGGTTTACAATTAATGTCTCTGTTGTGAAATGTACTACCATTATGAGAATTGATATAAAAAGTTGAAATCTCAGAAACAGAATCAGGATGGTGGTATGAGTATTGGTTATACTTATGAAGATAAAGAGACCACAAACAACACATGGAAGGTATGTGATGTTATTCCAATATTTTTTTAGTAATCATATGAAGACTAATTATATTGAGTCAGAATAACCTTAAGAAATGATTCATATTTCATATTCATTGTGAAAGGTACTAAGAAATAAGTTGATGAAGCCTGAGTAATCATTTAATGTTAATGATGGATGAATGAGATATTTATGTTCTATAATTTGGTGATTTTGTTATATGTATCATGAAATATATAAGTATTTTCAGTATATGTTTTCATTAAATATTGAAAATATTATATTGAATGGTGATGAAGAATATGAAATTTTATTTCATATAAATATGTTATTTTGATTAAGGGAAGGTAACCCTTAATTAATGCCTACTGTTGAGATAATAATGTTTTGATAAAGGTATTCTATATATGACTAAGTGTATTAGACTGTACTGATTACCCTATAACATATTATTGATAAATTTTTATATGAAATCAAGTATGATGTTTAGAAATTATTTTATTTAAATAAAATATTCATTAATCATTGGATTAAGGAAGAATTCATATTTTTTGAAAAGCATTTATAGTAACTAAGGGAATATATGATGAGGTTACTAACTTCTCTAGAATGTGATAGCTACATGCTACGTTGTGTTATAGGGGGGGTCAATGTTAAGCTAATTTCATAACTTTATATCTATAGTTTTCATATTTTGTAATGTTTATATGGTTAACCCTTTATTCTGAGATTATGTTAAAATTTTAATAGAGATTGTGAGATTAAATAAATATCTCACCACATGTGAATTTATTCATATTGGAAAAAATATTATAATAACATTTTTTTGATGATAACCCATGACAAATGGGATGTAATATCATAGATCTCATAATATATTAGTACTTATTGAATTAAAAATTCACCAGAATACTTAGAGAAAGAGGTGATGTAGATCAAGAAACTACAAAGGGAGAGGTTGTATTTAAATCATTCATGAATATATTTTTAGGAAAATTGTTCAACATTTGGAAAATTAAACTTGAAACCAAAATATTATCATATTATATTTCATTAAAATGGATCATATGTTATTTTAGTCCAACAATGAACTATGGATTGGTGATTGCTAAATTTATCGTGAATATATTTTACATCACTCTCAATCAGAAAATTATAGTTTGATTTCCCTTCCATGTGTATGTTTTTTACATTCCACATATGATCTTCTACATGCAAACATAGTTATGTGTTACTCTGGGAAACCTTTTGGGATATAAATTTTTTTAATTGCTATTTCAGTGATCTTTTTTATGATGTTGGTTTCTATTAAATGAACTTAAACATATTAATATTTTGATAACCCAAAAGAGTGTTTTTTTGTAAATATATTTTAACACGGGGTGGGGGAGAATGTAACAGCCTGAGATTTTGTAAAATATTTTTTTTTCAATTAATCTAATATTTTTGTAATTTTTTATTTCACAAAACAATAAATATTGTTTATAATAAAGCACTGTGTTTGGCTTGAATTATACACAACACCATGTCATCATGAACTATAACGCCACGACCCCAATTACCCAGAGACGGTGCATTATTACATAACATTGGCATGATCACAAGAAAGATCAAATCTCGAAAGACCGATTCGTTTAGTAGCCTTTGAATAACTAGATACATTAATAATGTTTACATTACATCATACAATGAAAACTACAACAATATAGTCTCCATAGACCACACTCTTATCCCCTCATACTATCACTGCAAGTCATTCATAAATTACTTATTCACATCCTGGGAAAAGTAAAACATAGAAAAGGGGTCAGCTCAAATGCCCAGTAAGGATAACAATATAGCAAAATCTTTCATAAATAAGAATAAATAATTAAGGAAATGTATAACTAAAACAAAATCCTTTTAAACTTGAACTTCAAAATTGTATGGAAAAAAATAAAATGAAACAATTCTATTTACTTATTCACATGGATATTCTACTAATCAAATAATCACATGCCATATCAATAACCACATTAATAACGATGGAATGCATAATGCCATACTATTATAACCACATAGACAAGGCCTCATGCCAAGACTACAAATAAGATTTTGCAAAGGCCTTATGCCAAGATACTAGTTTGTCTTATTAGACCTACCGATGCATCAAGGAGCTATAGCGGGCTCCACCCGTCACATATTAAGACCAATGCATTCCCATATGAAAAAGGTTTAAACATAACATAATCATTCATATTAAAACTAGCATATGAAATGTAAATACTTCATCCATAAACCATGAATGGTATAAAAATAACACATCCACATTCAAACATATCACAAAACCTTCAATACAATATAGAAGTTTTGTATCATAATAAATCAACTTCAAATAAGCGTAAAATCCATCAAAGGATGTTGACATTGATGAAATCAAAACTCTTTTTAGAGAAATATGTATTTCTATTTTGAAATCATTTAAGAGTCATATATTTATAAAATAAAACATTTTCTTTAAAAATATTCATATAATCTTGTAAGGGAAGCTCCGACGAGTTTATAACAGCATAAAATAGCCGCACCCTCCATATAAGTTAAACAAAACATTCTTACCTCAATTCTGTCGAAAAGGTTAAAAGAACCTTGTTTGGAAAACGACGGAAATATTCCTTTATAAACCTATACTAAAAATTCAAACAATGGTATAAATTACTTTAACCCATATTCTTATAAATAGTAAAAAAAATTGAAATACATTTTTATGAAACATAGATGTGGATGATAAAGACGTCCCAATATATAATCACGTATAAAAAACCTCAGATAAGGAAGAGATTGCGAAATAAACCCTTACCTTGTACTTTTAATTGGTTGAGTGTAGGTTAACATCCTGTATAATGGTGAAATAATTGATAATAAATTATACAAGAACCATATACATTAACATGATATCAAATATGATATTTTACCATTTATTTGTTAATAGTATCTTAGTATTATCGTTGTTTCGGGTGTTAACATAATCGTTTTCTTTTATATGTTTTGTTATGTAAGCCTTGATTGTAATCGATAGGTTGTATCTTATTCATATCCAGAATGATATCAAGTCCTTATTATTTTTAAATCATAAAATTATAATTATAATTGAATGGATACGATGGAGAATGAATCTCATCGCATTCGTGGAGACGTTAGTCCGTACGTACGCACGAGCGACAATATCATTATTTTGATATTAAAATAATATATAATTGGATGGTATATCATATATAAAGAATCATTATCATGTTATATTTATTATTTACATGAATTATAAATCATTATTATACCCATCCAAATAATAATATATTGAAGAACAATTACACCACAACGTGGAGACGGTAAGCCGTACGTACGCACGTATGGTGACCTGTTATTCAAAGGGTGGATAGAATACTGAATATGGTTGTACCATATTTATAATAACATCACAGTATATATAATATACATGAGTTATTATTTTATAATGGTAATAACAAATAAATATGAAGTGGAAGAAGAAAGGAACTTGAAAAGGGGTGGTGAAATCATTACCTCTTCTTTGGGTTCATTCTTTTGATTTGATCAAAAGGTCTCCTTAGGTTGGCTTTCTGACTAAAGGAGGGCCTCAATGATGAAGTTATGGAAGCTGAGAGAGTATTTGGGCAGGGTTTGGCCGAACCAAAAGGCTTTGAAGGTGTGAATTAATGAGAAGGAGGAGTGCCCTTTTATAAGAGGGGTGAGGGGCACCTTTGGAAAAGCTAGATGTATTATTTTATAATAAATTCATATTCAGTTTATAATGGCTCCAATGTGGTTTTTTTAAAGGTTAAGGTGGGGATAGGTCGAAAACCCCTCAACAAATAGGATTTATACAGGTTTGGGTTACTATATTGACCTTGTCTTTCAGTTTTAACTTTTAGTTAATTAGTTTGGCACTTACCATTTCACTTTGCATGTTTATATTATATAGTTAATAAACTTACTATATAAATACAAGCGACCCCCAAGTGGTCCATTAATGATACAAATATAATTATATAAGTCTCTTGGCCGACCCTTTGATTTTTAAGAATTTAATATCAATTAATAATATAATATTTGTTTTAAAAACTCTTTTTTTTCAATTTTAGCACTATTCAATAGTTGATTTTTTTAAAATTCATAAAAGAATTATTACTTCTAAAAACGTTAATTAAATCAATTATTACATGTCATATTAACCTATAAAAAAAGTGTAATTCATAAAAATCTCATATTATATTTATTTGGGTATTTATAATATCAATTATTTTAATTTTTCACTATTATGGTAATTACTGCATTATCATTGTGTCATAATCAACTTAAATTATTTAATGTCTAAAAATTATAAATAAAATATCATTATGTAGGAAACCGTTTTATCTTTCTAATGAATATTTATAGTCGAAAATCCAATATATATAACCCTATGTAAAAGTTGTTTTTCTAAAAGATATATGCTTGTGTCAATTTTGTATTCATTTTAAGTTAATTAAAATAAAGTGTCCCTATCACTTACAAGTGGCTCCATGGGGTCCCAAAATCTACCCAAAGATGCCCATGGTCGGAAATGTATCAACCAATAAGTTTAGGACACGTTTTAAGGTAATATTTTATTATTATAATATTATTTTTTAACCCTTATTTACCTGATTTACCTTTTAACCATGGTAAACAAAATATTTACCGAAGTAATTATTCAAATTGTCTAAAAATAAAAGTTACCTATCTACACAATTTTAACATCTTGATTCCAAATATGGAATCCATTTTTCCAAATTCAAAACACCTAAGTGGAAGAAATTTATTTAAAATTAATTCCTGTTGTTAAAACAAAAAGCGTGTTTTTAAGAGATAATAACTATCAAAAGATTGACACTTGTTTATGTCTGGTTTAATTGAAAAATAATGTACAATGACCAAAATTGAATTAAATGGTATAAATATATTCTAATTATACTTTAAATCAACTCAAATTTATAATTTATCAATATAAATTATTTCGATTAAAAAAGTTGTTTTAAATTAAAATTTAGTAATTTACACTATTCATCAAAATATAAATGTTTTCCGAAAAGTTCCAAAATATCTACCTAGGATAAATTCGATATTACAAATCCAAAAATGAAGTCCATTTTGATAGATAAAATTTATAAAATTTTAAAAAGTATGTATTAATATTTATAATGGCTAGTTTGATTGGTTGTGGTGTGTTAGAACTCGATGCTGCGTACAACACACGCTATCACATTATTCAAAGAGAAACGTACCGTAGAAGCATGCGGTGTTAAATTCTCCCCTCCTTCAAATAATTTCTTCCTAGAAATTTCTAGAAAACTACTATATGGAAAGACTCAGGTGGTTCTTCATCATAAGTTCCTCGGGTTCCCACGTTGCCTCTTCCATCTTATGGTTTCTCCATAGAACTTTAACCAGACGAGTCATCTGATTTCTCAGTAATTGTTCTCTGCTATCAAGAATCCTGACGGGATCTTCGCAATAAGATAGATCGGGTTCCAGTTCTAATTCCTCATAGGTGAGTACATGCATTGGTTCAGGCATGTATTTCCTCCACAGAGATATGTGGAACACATCGTGAACTTTGGAGAGACTTGGCGGCATTGCCAATCGGTAAGCTACAACCCCAATTCATTCTAGAATTTCGAAAGGTCCGATGTACCTAGGACTCAATTTACCATTCTTACCAAAGCGTATGACTCCCTTCCATGAAGATACCTTCAGGAAAACATGATAATTAACTTGAAATTCCAAATCCTTCCTTCGATTATCGGCATAGCTCTTCTGCCTACTTTGAGATGCTTTGATGCGATTTTGGATTACCTTCACCTTTTCCATCATTTCCTCCACCAGTTCTGGACCTACAAGTTTTCTTTCACAAACGTCATCCCAACAGGTTGGTGTGCGACATCTCTTTCCATATAACGCTTCATATGGCCCCATCTGAATACTTGAATGAAAGATGTTGTTATAGGAAAATTCTACTAGAGGTAAATATTGATCCCACATACCCTGAAATCAAGTGAGTAGGATATCAACATGTCTTCTAAGGTTTCAATTAGTTCATTTTGATTATCCATCTATTTGAGGGTGGTAGGCAGTGCTCAAATGAAGTTCAGTATCCAAGGCTTTCTGAAGACTTTTCCAGAATCATGAAGTAAAACGGGGATCACAATCAGAAACAATCGATAGGGGTACTCCATGAAGTCTCCCAACTTCATCAACATATAGTCTTTCTAGATGTTCTAGTGGTAGATATTCCCTTACAGCAAGAAAATGTTCTGACTTGGTAATACGATCAACAATAACCCATATTGCATCGTTCCTTCTAGGAGTCTTTGGTAGTCCCATGACAAAGTCCATCATGATATTATCCCATTTCCACTCCGGTATGGGAAGAGGTTGCATGAATCCTCCTGATTGTTGCCTTCCAGCCTTCACTTTTTGACAAACCATTCATCTTGACACAAAATCAGAAATCTCCTTCTTCATGTTGTCCCACCAAAAATGTTATTTAAAATTTCAATACATTTTGGTGCTCCCAGAGTTTATAGAGACATTGGAACTATGAGCATCATCCATAAATTCCCTTTTTAGTTCAGGTATATTGGGAACAAAAAGTCTCTCAATATCCCATCATTCACAGCTTTAATATTCTTTTGAAATTCTTCATCATCGGTCTGAGAACTCTTAATCCTTTCTAGTAAAGATGGTTTGGCAACCATTTGAAAAAGAATTGATGTTTCACCTTCCATGGTTATTCCCATGTCCATCTTCACTAGGTCCATGAAAATTGGATCTCTTTCAATTCCCATATTGTTAAAAACTCCATGATCTTTTCTGCTCAAAGCATCTGCCACCTTTTTTGCTATCCCCGGGTGGTAGTGTGTCAAACCATCATAATCTTTGAGTAATTAAAGCCATCTCCTTTGCCTCATGTTGAGTTATTTTTGTGATAAAATGTACTTCAAACTCTTGTGATCAGTATAAATCTCACATTTTTCACCATAGAGGTAGTGCCTCCATATCTTCATAGCAAATATCACAACTGCTAACTCGAGATCATGAGTAGGATATTTTTGTTCATTAATTTTCAATTGACATGATGCATAGGCAATAACCCTATCATTCTGCATAAGGACACAACCAAGTCCTTTATCGATGCATCGCTATAAATAATGATCCCATCATTCCCCGATGGTAGAGTAAATATCGGAGCATTGACTAATCTTCTCTTCAGTTCTTCGAAAAATTCTTCACACTTTTTTGTCTAAACAAATTTATCCTCTTTACGTGTGAGCTTTGTTAATGGGTTAGCCAACCGGGAAAAATTCTGGACGAAACGTTGATAATAACCTACTAAACCAATAAAACTACGTACCTCAGTTATACTCGTCGGTGCTGGCCATTCTTGGATTGCCTTGGTCTTGGAAGGATCAACAAAGATTATATCTTTAGAGACAATATGGCCAAGAAAAGAAATCTCCTAAAGCCAGAATTCACACTTTCTAAACTTCCCATATAATTCATGTCTTCTCAGAGTCTTCAGGATAATGCGCAAGTGATTTTCATGATCTTCGTATCTTTTGGAGTATACCAAGATATCATCAATAAATACCACCACAAATTCATCGAGATATTCCTTGAAAACTTTATTCATCAGATTCATGAATACAAAGGGTGCATTAGTCAATCCAAATGGCAATGCTGTAAACTCGTAATGCCTGTACCTGGTTCGAAATGTGGTCTTCGGAATGTCTTCCCTATTTACACACAACTGATGGTATCTAGATCGAAGGTCAATCTTTGAAAAGTATTGGTCTCCATGTAGTTCGTCAAATAAATCATCAATGCGGGGTAGAGGATACTTGTTCTTTATTGTTATAGCATTGATCTTCTTATTGTCGATACATAACCTCATAGATCCATATTTCTTTTTTAAAAAAAGAACAGGGGCTCCCCATGGAGAAACACTAGGGTGAATAAATCCCTTATTATTCAATTCCTCTAGTTATTTCTTTAGTTCAACTAATTCTATAGTGGCCATTCTATAAGGGGTCTTTGATATAGGCCTTCATCCAGGAATTAAATCAATGGAAAACTCAACTTATCGTTCTGGAGGATGTCCATGTAAATAATCTGGAAACACATCTACATATTATTTCACAATAGGTACATCCTCTATTTGAACATTCCTTTCCTTGCCCGTAGTCATTTCATTATCTTCCTCCCCAATAATTGAATTTAGTGGAACTATTGGGGGTGGATCTAGCTAAGAATTAGGTGGTGACGATTCGGCTCTAATGATAAGGTGTTCCTTATCATCATCATCAAGAATTGTAACCTCTTTCTTATTAAAATAAATCTTCACATCACAGTCCGAAAGCCAGTCCATACTGAGGATTATATCAAAATCAATCGTAGGCATGATGATGAGATCAGCAGGTAAAGAAAATTTATGTTCTCTAATGGGGACTGATTCACAAAACATTGTTGCAATGACACTTCCCTTAGGAGTTTTAACTGATAACTCATTTGTTAAATCAAATTGGAAATATCTAATTTTCATAGAAAACTGGGAAGATATGAAACAATGCGATGATCCAGAATCAAATAATGCATTTTCTAAACTTGAGGAATCCATTAAATTACCTGCCACCACGTCTTTCGGAGCTTCAACCTTAGCAGTAGTGATAGCATAATATTGGCCTTGATCCCTTGGCCATTACTGAGGTAATTTCCCCTGACGCTTTGGGCATTCATATGCATAAAGTCCCATCTCCCTTTAATTGTAGCACTAAACATCAGTAGCTTCCTTCTTTCCCTTTGCAATCACGAGCTTGGTGTACTTTTTCACCACACTTGTAACAGACTCTCGTTCCTTTTAAGCATGTACCGGGGTGTTTCTTCCCACATTTATCACATGATGGATATTCAAAATTTCCCTCCTTCCCCTTATTTTCATTCGCATACTGATCATCATATCTCTTCTTCTCTTTCTATTTTTTAAAGTCATAAGACTTCGAGAATTCCTTTTCGGTCATGATAGCACATGAGACAATGTCTTCATATGACGAGAAGGATTGTGAGACTAATTCCTGACGGAGAAATTGTTTTAACCCATCAAAGAAATGATAAATCTTACTTTTTGGGTTATGTATATAATCTCCAACATACCTTTCTAACCTTGTAATGTTAGCCTCATACTTTGTGACATTCTAATCTTCCTTTTGTCTCAGACTCAGAAATTGCCTTTCCATATCTACTTGATGGTCATGAGGAAAGTATTTTTCTAAAAACAGGTCTTTAAACTCCCTCCATTCCATATTTGATACTTCATCATCTTCCTTCATGTTTTGAATAAATGACCACCATTGATCAGCATCTCTAGTGAGTCGGTAAACTTCCATGATAACTTTTTCCCTTTCACTACTCCACAATGCCTGAAATATTTTCTCTAGGAAATTTATACATTACTCATCTACTAAGGGATTTGTACTCCCACTGAAGGTTGGTGGTTGTTGCCTCATTAAGAGATATAAGATTGATCCTCCATGCTTCGGATCAGGGTGCTCTATATGGGTAAGGTTATTATTAATAACCTAAGTGAGTTGTCCCAGTATCGTGATTATCTGATTGGAACCAGTTGCATCACCAGCTCCACTATAATTATCTTGAGCGAGAGGGAAATCCCTACATGGAGTGTGTGCATTGATTCAGTTTCCATTTATTCAACTAGATGCCATTTATAAACAATGTCATAAACTAGACCAGTTTATGAATAAAAATACATAATTACATACTTATAAAACACATAACATAAATTCAACTATTTAAGGATATAATCCATAATCATAATAATGTTTTCATTGAGAAGTATATACTCATAAACCTTTCATAATGATTTGTAAATAAAATGACATTTATCCTAAGAATATCCCCCAGGAGTGTCGTAACCAAGAGTGAAGCAAGGCCCGTTGTCGTGCACCAGTACCCGTTCGAGTCTATCTCAAAGTGGTGTTTTCGGGTTTTACCCTCAGTTACATCTCTTCCAGAGCCGCCTCTATATACTCGTATCCAGATAGGGGTTTATTTCTTGGAAAACCCACAAAATCTCTACAATACCTAAATTCTAGGAAGTTCTTATATACTAATCCTCAAAGTCCATCTTAGGTCTATGTGCTCTAATCAGAGTTTATCTAAATATAGCTTCCAAGGTTTGTACTAAACTTCCTCTGATACCAACTGTAACACCCCGACCCCAGTTACCCTAAGTCGGTGCATTATTACATAACATTTGCATGATAAAAAGGAAGATTAAATCTCGAAAGACCGATTCATTTAGTAGCCTTGGAATAACTAAATACATTATTAAAGTTTACATTACATCATAAAATAAAAACTACAACAATATAGTCTCCATAGTCCACACTCGTATCCCCTCATACTATCCATGCAAGTCATTCATAAACTACTTCTTCACAGCCTGGGATAAATAAAACACATAAAAGGGTTGAGCTCAAATGCCCAGTAAGGATAACAATATAGCGGAAACATTCCTAAATAAGAATAAATATTTAAGGCAATGTATAAATAAAAAAAGCCTTTTAAACTTGAACTTCAACATAGTGTGGAAAAAATAAAATGATATAACTCCATTTACTTATTCACACGGATATTCTACTAATCGAATAATCACATGCCATATCAATATCAACTTTCATAAAGATGAAATGCATAATGCCAGACTATCATAACCACATAGCCAGGGCCTTTTCCAAGACTTCAAATAAGATTTTTCCAAGGCCCTATGCCAAGACACTAGTTTGTCTCATGAATCCTACCGATGCATCAAGGAGCTATAACGGGCTCCACCCATCACATATTAAGTCCAATGCATTCCCCTATGAAAAAGTTTAAACATAACATAAACATTCGTTTTAAAACTAGAATACAAAATGTAAATACTTAGTCCATAAACCATGAATGGTATAAAAATAACACATCCACAGTCAAACATATCACAAAACCTTCAATACAATATATAAGTTTTGTATCATAATAAATCTACTTCAAATAAGAATAAAATTCATCAAAAGATGTTGACATTGATGAAATCAAAACTCTTTTTAGAGAAATATATCTTTTTATTTTGAAATCATTTAAGAGCCATATATTTATAAAATAAAACATTTTCTTTGAAAATATTCTTATAAGATTGTAAGGGAAGCTTAGAAGATTTTATAACAGCATAAAATAGCCACACCCGCCATATAAGTTAAAAAAACATTCTTACCTTAATTCTATCGAAATGGTTAAAAGAACATTGTTTGGAAAATGATGGAAAGATTCGTTTATAAAACACTCATAAAAAGTCAAACAATGGTATAAATTACTTTAACCCATATTCTTGTAAATATTAAAAATGTTTTGAAATATATTTTTAAGAAACATGGATGTGAATGATAATGAAGTCCCAGTAGATAATCACGTGTAAACAACCTCGGATAATGAAAAGGTTGCGAAATAAACCCTTACCTTGTACTTTTCCTTGGATGAGGGTAGGTTAAACTCATCTTTAATGGTGAAATAATTGTTATTAAATTATACAAGAATCATATACATTAATATGATATCATATATGATCTTTTAAGATTTATTTTTTAATAATATCTTAGTATTATCGTTGCTTCAGGAGTTACCATAATCGTTTTCTTTTACATGTTTTGTTATGTAAGCCATGTTTGTAATAGATAGGTTGTATCTTATTCATATCCAGATTGATATCAAGTCCGTATTATTTTTAAATCATAAAATGATATTTATACTTGAATGGATACGATGGAGAATGAATCTCATCGCATTCGTGGAGACAGTAGTCCGTACGTACGCACGACTGACAATATCATTCTTTTGATATTAAAATAAAAGATAATTAGATGGTATATCATATATAAAAAATAATTATCATGTTATATTTATTATTTAAATGAATTATAAATCATTATAATACCCTTCCAAATAATAATATATTGAATGACAATTACACCACAACGTGGAGACGGTAAGTCGTACGTACGCACGTATGATGACATGTTATTAAAAGGGTGGATAGAATTCTGAATATGGTTTTACCATATTTATAATAACATCACAGTATATATAATATACTGGAGTTATTATTTTAGAATGGTAATAACAAATAAAGAAGAAGTGGAAGAAGAAAGGAACTTGAAAAGGGGTGGTGAAATCATTACCTCTTCTTCGGGTTCTTCCTTTTGATTTGATCAAAATGGATCCTTAGGTTGGCTTTATGACTAAATGAGGGCCTCTAGGATGAATTTAGGTATTTTTAGAGATTATTTGGGAAGGTTGTGGCCGAACCAAAAGGCTTTGAAGGTGTGAATTAATGAGAAGGAGTTCCCTTTTATAAGAGCGATGAGGGGAACCTTTGGAAAAGCTAGAAATATTATTTTATAATAAATTCTTATTTGGTTTCCAAGGGATAAAAAGTGTATTATTTAACTTTAATGGTGGGGATAGTTCGAAAACCACTCAACCAATAGGATTTAGACAGGTTTGGGTTATTATATTGACCTTATCCTTATGTTTTAATTCTTAGTTAATTAGTTTGACACTTACCATGTCACTTTGTATTTTTATATTATATAGTAAATAAACATACTATATACATCCAGGAGACCCAAAAGTGGTCCATTAATGATAAAAATATCATTATATAAGTCTCTTGGATGAACATTATATTTTTAAGAATTTAATATCAATTAATAATATAATATTTGTTTTAAAAACTCTTTTATGTCAATTTTGACACTATTCAATAGTTGATTTTTGTAAAACTCATAACAGAATGATTACTTCTAAAAAAGTTAATTAAGTAAATCCTAACATGTCATATTAACCTATAAAATTAGTTTAATTCATAAAAAGTCTCATATTATATTTATTTGGGAATTTATAATATCAATTATTTTAATTTTTCACTATTATGGTAATTACTCCATCATCATTGTGTCATAAATAAATTAACATATTTAATGTCTAAAAATTATAAATAAAATATCTTTATGTAGGAAATAGTTTTAGATTTCTAATGAATATTATAGTCGAAAATGTAACATATATAACCCTATGTAAAAATTGTTTTTCTAAAAGATATATGCTTGTGTCATTTTTGTATTCATTTTAACTTAATTAAAATAAAGTGTCTCTATCACTTACATGTGGCTCCATGGGGTCCCAAAATCGACCTAAAGATTCCCATGGTCGGACATGTATCAAAAAATAATGTTATGACACATTTTAGGGTAATTGTTTATTATTATAATATTATTTTTTAACCCTTATTTACCTGATTTACCATTTAACCATGGTATACAAAATATTTACCGAGGTAATTATTCAAAATGTATAAAAATAAAATTTACCTATTTACACAATATGAACATCCTGATTCCAAATATGGAATCCATTTTTCCAAATTAAAAACACATAAGTGGCAGAAATTAATTTAAAATAAATTCCCGTTGTTAAAACAAAAAGCGTGTTTTAAAGAGATAATAACTATCAATAGATTGACACTTGTTTATGTTCGGTTTAATTGTAAAATTATGTACAATGACCAAATTCGTATTAAATGGAAAAAATATATTCTAATTATACTTTAAAACCATTCAAATTCATAATTTATCAATATAAATTATTTCGATTAAAAAAGTTTTTTTTTTAATTAGTAATTTTCACTATTCATCAAAAATATAAATGTTATCCGAAAAGTTCCAAAATTTCACCTTAGGCTAAATTTGATATTCTGAATCCAAAAATGAAGTCCATTTTGAGAGATAAAATTTATAAAATTTCAAAAAGTAGATATTACTATTCATAACGACTAGTTTGATTGGTTGTGGTGTGTTAGAACTCGATGTTCCGTACAACACACGCTATCACATTATTCAAAGAGAAACGTACCGTAGAATTTTGGGGTGTTACATGAACTAAATGCCACATAATATTTAACATTATATACATGAAACATTAAGGTTATCATACTGTGATGTCCCAAACAGGGTGCCACTAAAGGGTGCCCAGAGCCTATTGGCCACATGCCCTCATGCGAACCTCCCAGTATGCCAATGGAAGTTGACTAATAGATAGTGTCAGGTAAGTCACTCTAGGGGATACTATTCCCTCTTTTATCAGAATAAAACACCAAATGAATCAAACAACAGTAAAAAAGTGTGGAAGCGTATAAGTAACCAAAAGAATACCATGTCATCTGATATTTGAAAGAAGGGAATACAATAATCAAATAAAAGGTAAAAAATTCTAGGATATAGATAATGGAAATTTTCTAAAATGAAACAAAAATAAAGGAACAATTACACCCATGTGGGTTTCGAACCCTTTCTGGTTCCATCTCCAAAGCTCCAATCCCCAACAGCAACCTTTCCCAAGGCCTTTCCCTTATACTGTCCTGAAATAAAAAAATTTACTCAGGTGCCAATCATGTGGTCCAAATATGGTGTGAGTACAGCTCAATAGGCCACCACCATCTATATCCAAAAAAATTAAAATCAATTGATAGTTTATATGGTTTTATAAACATATAAAGGCAATTCATATTAAAATAGGTAACACCACATCATTTAATATTTATTCATATCATTAGGCCCAATTTTAATTCATGATACCCATTTGAATCATCATTATTTATTATCATTTATCATGTGTTGAAAATATTTTCAAGCACCCAAAATCACATTTCATGTAGGTCTCCATGCCCAAAAATCTATATCTCATTTGGTATATGTCATCTTGCCTACAACCCCATAATCTCAAGCTTGGATAACTATTTGGGAGGAACTATATATCCTAGTCCCAACATCAAATCGGTCTAGAACTCCATGTCTACCTCCAAAAAAACTCATCCATTTAATAATTCTTTAATTTAATAGAATTTTCTAAATCATTCAATAATTAATTAAATGATTACCTAAACATTTCAAATGGTATTAGATAACTCAATAATAAACTAATCACAAAACCCATTAATTAATTCATCAATTAATTAATCAATCAACACAATTCTCATTCCAAAATTAATTCTACACAATTAATTATCCATATAAAATATCAAATTTGCATAATTAATTCTCATAATTAATTATATTTGATCATTATCATGGAATATAATTAATTCTCAAAATTAATTATCTTACATATCCAAACATCATTTAATAATTAATTTCCCCCAATTATGTATGTTAACTCTATCAATTAAATATCTCAGTTACAATATCTCATCCCATAAATAGTCCACAAAATTAATATCTATATTGGGAAACCCCCCCCCCCCCATTTGTTTCATGATTCAACTATCAATTAATCACCAAGGAAATCCCAAGTCAATTCCACATTCTTAATCACTCTAATTTAAGAAAATCAGTTATTAAGGGAAGATAAAAAATCCATAAACTCACATTCACTTTTCAAATCCACCAATATGGGAGTTCAATTTAGACCACATAACTTGGTTTATTGGTAGATGTTATCCCAATAGAATTCCCCATAATCTGAGTGGCACAACATCATCAATGAAGGTTCAGATCTAAATCCCTAAACCAAGATTAATATCAAAGGCATAAATATCTTAAAAATATAGATCTTTATCCACATTCCAAGATCTAGATCTCAATTAATATGTTTAGATCCATGTAAATAGTGGATATATTCCATAAAAATATCAAGGTATAATAGAGAAATGAATGCGAGAAGAAAAGTGATGAAGTCCACCTACAAGAAGAGAAAAGATCTTCAATCAGGGATTTTGATCTCATAGAACAATGTTGGAATTACCTTCGAATCCATCTAGAGGGCTCTATGATCACCTTGAATTTTTCAAGCCTAGGTCATGGTCAAAATATGGGAGTCTCAGGGGTTTGGGTGGTTTTAAAAAGGATTTTTAGTAATTTAATCATGTGTGCACAATTTGATGAGCAGTGGTTCATGGTTTAAAAAAATGATGCACTAATCATGTAGTCCTTTGTGTCCATATTCAGTAGTATAGCTTTATTTAGTCAAATGATTTTTCTAAACGTGTAGACCTCTATGTCTAGGTTTTCATGGTTGGCACAGTTTAGTCGTACGTTTTTTCAAACAGTGTACAGACTATGCATAGCCCACTATTAATTATTTTTTCTTAGAAAAATTAACCCAAACAAACCCCAAGACATTAATCCTAAACAATGGTACATAAATACATTAAAAAGTACTTAAAACGAACATGATATGACTCCTAAAAAGGCTGGGATCTTACAATCTCCCCACCTTATTATATCTCTTCCTCAAATTTCACTCCCAAACTTCTCTAAGATTCTAATCCAAAATGATTGGGCCATTAATCCCTCATATCAGCTTCGTGTTCCAATGTTTCTTATTGAACACTTCCATGTTTCCATAACACATGATCTAACAACATGGCCTTTCCCCATAACACATCCTCACTATGACCCAACACATGTTTTAGATGCTCATCAAAGGACGCATATATATCGAGGTCAACCTCTTCCACATCAATCAAATGAGAAGGGTTGGGGTGATAGTGATGTAGTTGTGACACATGGAAAATTTCATGCATATAACTGAATTTTTGTTGAAGTGATAATTAGTATTCCATTGGCCTGATTCTCTCCATCACCTAAAAAGTTTTTACAAACCTAGGAATATAATTTCCATGCCTTTGAATATATTGGTTACCCAATCTTGGAGATTCTCAAAGGAATACACCATCATCCTCTGTAATGTCTACGGGTCATATATATCTATCCACATATGACTTCTTTCTACTTGAAAGAGTACACATATGTCTCTGAATCAACTACACTAGCTCTGATGTCTCCTGATCGAGACTCAATCTCAATAGCTCTGACTCACCCACCTCTAACCAACATACCAGTGATCTACAAGGACTACCACAATGTGACTCATAAGGTTCTATCTATATAGATCTCTAATAACTATTTTTATTGGATAACCCCACTAAAAAAGTGATTATCACAAGTATGACCAAAGTCAGGCACACATGCTCGAAACATATCCTCTATCACATTTATTACATGCCCTGACTTCCCATCTATCTATATATGGAAGGCCGAACATAACAAAACATGTGTACCAATTGTCTTCAAAAACCCCTACTAGAAGCATGAAGTAATGTGTAAATCGTGATATGAAACTATAGTCTATGTATCCACCACACAAATGAACTATCTCTCACTTGTATAGTTCTCCCAACAATTGTATTGTAAATGTTTTTCTAATAGGCAAGAAATGTCCTACCATATATAGTTGATCTACAATGACCCAAATAGCATCATTATTCATATGTTTCATTGGAAGTCCTCCCACGAAATCAATAGTCACATATTCCCACTTCCATTCTGTAATATGAAATGGATAGAATAGGCCTTCAAGTTATTGATACTCTTCCTTCACCTGCTGATAGGTGAAACATCTTTTTACGAACCCTTCTATAATGTTTTTTCATGCTTGGAAACAAAAAATTTCGTCATATTTCATGGTACATTTTGGTCACCCCATGATGTACATCCCACTCTAAGGCATAAAATTATCGCATGAGTTCCTCTCGCATACATGTAGGCACAACAACCTGATTTTTCACATTGATTATTTCATCCACATTTGTTATCCAGTATTGAGGTGACTCCCCACCTTCAATACATTCCATGAAGGAAAACACTCAAGATACTCAAACTTCCTATCCATGTTCCATCTCAAGAGTGTTGAATACACTGCCACAGAAACCAGATTCATCCTCTCTTGACTCATATGAAAAACCACTTTAATTTCTGCCAAAAAAGTAATCATTTCCACTCTACACTAGACTCAAATACCTACAATGTCTTAATTTTCCAACTCAAGGCATCAGACACACAATTCCCCTTTCCAGGTGTGTATGGTAGTTCAAAATAAAAAGATTGCATATAATATACCCTTCTTCAAAGTCCAAGATTCATGTTAAACAGTGAAAATATAAACTTCATGCTTTTGTGATCTGTAAAAACTATAAAATTTTCACCCAAAAGACAGTGTTGCAGTCAATTAAGAGCATAAACCACTGTTGCCTATTTAAGGTCATGCGTAGGGTAATTCTATTTTTGTGGACTCAGCTGTTGAGACCCGTATGAAATGACTCAATACCCTTGATTCAACACACCTCTCAGTATCATCACACAAGTATCACAATAAATTGTGTACTCCTCTCATAACTCTGGTAAAATCCAAAATGTTACTGATGTCATGTGCTCCTTCAACTCCTAGAAACATTCTCACATTCTTCTAGGAAACCAAAATTTATCTCATTATTTATCAAACCTATAAGTTGTTATAACAATCAGGATATGTCTTTGAAGATCCACCATTAATAATAAACTAATCCCATTAATATTTAGATACCAAGAAAAGTTTTCTGCTGGTCCAAAGAAATCACTGCCTACACTTTTTCTGGGTAAACTTTCACTCCAACTTCTGAGATTATATTCCCAATATGGGTACCCTGTAAATCCAACACCATCATTTATATAGCTTGTCAAATAGCTGATGGTCTCTTACTTTACCCAGGAATATTTCAAGATTATGGGCATGATCTTCATGAGTCTTAGAGTACACCAAGATTTCTCCCACATACACCACCACAACCAGATCTATGTATGAAGGAATGATCATGTTCATTAAGTCCATAAATACTACTGGAGTATTTTTCAACCCAAATAGCATTACAAAAAACTCATATATTCTATACCTATTTCTAAAAGTAGACCTTGGTATTTTAGAGGTCCGAACACTCACCTGATGACACCCTGATCTAAGACCGATCTATGAGAACACATAGCCTCCCTTTATCCGGAAAAACATAACATCGATGTGAATAAGATGATATCAGTTATTCTCGGTCATTCTATTCAACATTTGGTAATTGACACACAAGATTAAACTCAAATTGGCATTCTTGGAAAACAATATTGGTGATCCCAAAGGGTACATACTTGGATGGATAAACCATTTATCCTCCAACTACTATGACTTTGTTTTGAAATTTTGAATCTCAGTTAGTGAAATTTTGTAATATGGATTATATATTGGATTAGCCCCTTACATGATGTAAATAGTTAATTCCACATCTCTCTTAGGTGGAAACCATGAAATGTCTTCAGGAAAGACATATTGAAATAGTTCTACTATAGGTGGAAGAATTTATTGCCTTCCACTCCCATAATTCAGCAAAAGACTAGTAACATGGGCATTGATCTCTCCTAGTTGCTGAGAAATTGGCCCAGATCTGCCTATGTGGATATGTCAGTTCCCATGATGAACATTCCGGTCACCTATAAGAGATACCAAGGTCACCCTCCTACATTAATAATCTATGTGGGAGTGGTATGTGACTTTCCATACCATTCATATAACCAGGTCAAAGCCCGTTATATTAAGGACCCTGATATCCCAAAGAAAATGATATTAGAGGATCTCTAGTGAACATTCCTTGTATAAACACATATCCCTAAACTGTGTTCCCAATGGTGCATCAATATTCATTACTCCCCTTATGGACTCCACCTCCATGCTCAAACATTTTAAAAAATTTACAGATATAAAGGAATGAGAATCACCATTATCAATCAAGGATGTAGCTAAAGTAGAAGAAACTAGAATTATACCTCTCACTATAAATGGACCATCCTCACTCTCTACTAGTGTAGGTTTCCTGGCATGTAACTGTCATTCCTCTCTTCCCTATGGTGTCGTATGACTCCCTTGAGTAGTAAAACTCTGATGATATGAGATCGCATACCCTGAAGCCCCACATCCACTACCTCTACTGCATTTGCCTATAGGATTCTAGCTGCCATACTTATATGGTGTAGAATAACCCTTTCCCACACACTAACAGGAAGTATTTTCTGCCTCAGAACCAGCTTACCCCTGCTTCCTATATAACATCTATCAGTGCCCCTTCATTCCACAAAATTGGAAATCCACTAGTGGTCGAGGAAATGTGTTCGACAATGTCCCAAACTACCGAACTAGTGGAAAAACAAAAGATTGAGATCTGGTTCAACTGTTCTTCTTTGCAGTCCACCTTGCCTTCCTCTTTCCTGAATAAGCTTCATGTAATGGCACTTCCTTCTATCAAAAGGCACACTCCTTGATCATCTAGAAACAACTACCAATCCAGTAATAAAATTCTAGCTTCAGGTTCCCCTCTAAAATGATATCATTATTAACCACTTATGAAATACTTTTCAACCTAAGGACATTTACATGGGAGATAATTTCACACCTAAGTCTATATTGAAATCGTTTTGATGAAGAAGCTACATCATTGTCTAATGATGATGAAAAACACTATAAATCAGTGAAATGTTCTACTCAATCTATTATAGACATGCTTCCTTTGGTCAGATGCATAATCTTTGAAGCCTTATACTATCTTAGTTCCTATGTATAGAAGTTATCCAAGAACATATCCCAAATGTACATCCATAACATTTCATATGTCTGTCCCAATCATACCTGAATGTCCATCCAGCTCTTCGCTAACCCCAAGAGCATATAAGAAGCCAACTTGACACTCCTCCAAGTTAGAGTCTACAAATTTTCATGTATCTTTTCTATGGATTCAATCTAGATTTCACCTCCCTCAAGTCAATCCTCTCTAGTACATGTATGAGGGTGTTGCCACAAAAAACAACCTTATAAACTTAGATATCCTTTTCAGAACCTTCCCTAGGTCTCTACCCAAGAATTGAATGAAACAAGAAATGTTCTCTTAGAATTGGTCCCCTACCTCATCAGCTTGCACCAGTGGTGCCTCAAGTTCTAATGTGTAGAAGCTCATTTCGGTGTATACCCCTCAGTCTCTCCCAAAACAAGCATCATGGAGGGATAACTCAATATATCCAAACACACTTCTTAGGTCTCATAACATAACCTTATATCATTCACGTAAGAGGAGAATCATAAACAACATGGTTCAACATATACTTTCCCCCTTCTTGTTCCACACAATTAACACTGAGGCCTTATCTCATCCCTTAACCATTCTACTCATAGGTCATGGTTAACAAAGCTATATATATTCCCATTAATTAATTCAACCATTAATTAATCTCATTGTCTCAAATTAATTTATTCAAAAAATAATCAATTAATTACACTCATTTCATAAAAAAATTTCTTACCAAACAACCATTTATTCTCATCAGTCATCATTATATCAATCTCACTTCATAGAAAACAAGTTCATGTTTATAAAATTTCCTATAATCCATTTTCCCATGAGTGCCTTGAAAGATGCATGACACAAAATACCAAAGTGCCTAGAGTGATGCATGCAGACTCAAGAATCGTGCCTCTTTAGGACACGAATCAAAAGTCAAAAACTATCAAAACTAATATCACATAACACCACAAGTGCATCACCAAAGGTGAAGTAATTCCCAACTATAATAACAAACAACAATCACAACCATCCCAACATGAGTACAGAGATTTCCCCCCAAACGTGGGTTTGAAACTCCCATGAATAATCTCATTACCAAGGCATAAATCTTCCTAGTATCTTATCTACCTTTCCCAAAATAGTTAGTCAAAATAAGTAGAATGAAAATAAAACCCCTCTGATTCCACCTTGTAATGTATCGACCTAGGTGTCATTAAACGGTGCCCCAAGCCAGTTGGGTACATGCTCTCAAGCATGACTCATCATACGCCAGAGGGTGATGACATGCAGTGAGGGTCTAGTAAATCAGTATTGTAAAGAATATACCCTCTCTTATCAGAATAAATCAACAACATAAGAAAACAGCAATAAGAAAGTGTGGAATGTTATAAGTAACCAAAACAACACCATGCCATATGATATTCAAAACAGTAGAATACAATAATAAAATTAAAGGTAAAACATGATATGAAAATGAAAATGTCATGTGTCTACAATGTAACTAAATGTATTGAAACAACGACTCCAATGCAAGTACCGAATCTTGTTCGGTTCCCTCTCCCATGCTCTAATCCAAAATAGAAACCTATCCCATGTACATTCCCTTATATTGTCTTGCATTAACAAAGGCTACTCAGGTGCAGATCAGGCGGTACAAATAGTGTGTGAGTACAACTCATTAGGCCACCACCAACAGTATCTAAATCTAGCCCAGTTAAGAGATAGTGTATGCAGTTTTAAGAAGCAATAAATAAGTTAAATAATTAAACATTTATCACATTTTCATTTAATATTTAATCATCGCATATGGCCTAGTTTATATTCATGTTTCCAATTTTAAACACCAATCACTTTTTATCATTCATTTGTTATTGAACGTCATGTCAAGCACCCAAAATATCATTCTGTGTAGGCCACCATGCCTAAAACTCCAAATCGAATTCGATGTGGGTGTTCTTGCCTGGAACCCCATAATATGAATCTTGGATAATTATTGGGGAATAAAGCCATGTCAAAGTAACAACTTCATAATGGTCTAGAACACAATGTCTTGAATGACACAAAATATCAACAACTTAATCATTATTTAATTCACGATAATTATCCTCTCCATTCCATTAATAATCCAACTATTATTTAATCATTTCGAAGGCTATTAGTTATATCAACAAGCAACTAAACACATAACACATTAATTAATCAATCAATTAATCAATTAATCAATAGAATTCTTATTCCATAATTCATTGACCAAAATTATTTATCCACATAAAATAGAAACTTTTCATAATTAATTCTCATAATTAATTATCATTGATAAACATCATGGCATATAATTAATTATCAATATTAATTATCTTACATATCAAAACAAATTTTCATAATTAATTTACCCCAATTAATTATCTTAACATAATAAAAATAATATCCTAATAATGATATCTCAACCCATAACCATTTTCCAAAACAAATTTCTATATTGGGAACCCCACTCCCTCTTTTTTCCATGATTTAATTATCAATTAATCACCTAGGAAATTGCAAGTCAATTACACATTACAAATTAATCATATTTATGAAAATTAATTATCAAGGGATGATAGAAAATTCATATAATCTCATTAATAGATCAAATTGATGATAAAGGGTATTTGATTTTGATCACAAACGTATGTTTATTGTTAGAATATTTCCCAACAAAAAGCCCCAAAATCTGAGTGGCACAATATAGTCGATCAAGATCAGGATCTAAATCCCTAAACCAAAATTAAGATCAAAGGCATCATGATCTTGAAAATTAGGATCTCGATCCAAAATACAAGATCAAGATATCTAATAATAGGATTATATTAATGGAAAAAATGGATACCATCCTTGAAAATATCATGGGATGATATTGGAATATACAGGATGACCAACAGGATGAATTCCACATACAAGAAAGATAGTAGATCTCCAATCTAGGATGTTGGTCTTGAAGAATGATTCTCAAATAACCTTGTAACCCCCCCCCCCCCCAAAGGCTCTAGGATCACAAAGAATTCTTGAATCCCTAGAAAATATCAAAATATGGGAGTCTCGAGGAATTGGTTGTTTATAAATAAGATTTTAATATATTTAATCCTATGTGCACAGTTTCTTAGGCAGGGCCGCATGGTTAGGGGAAACCATGTTCCAGTTGTGAAAACCTCACTGTCTATATTTTTAGGGGTGTGATGGTTTATCCACACCATTTTTCAAATAGAGCACAAACCATGAATATATCTCTTTCCAGGTTTTCACGGTTAACACGATTTAATTACTTGATTTCTCAAAACGTGCACAAAATCCTGCACATCGCATTGTCCGTTAGTTTTCCTTTAAATAAAAACACCCAAATGCACCCAAGACACTACTCCTAATCATAGATATATAGAAACATCAAAATTTACCTAAAAACACACCTAGGATGACTCTAGAAATGGCTGGGATGTTACACATACATTATACGGAAGATTGACTTTCCTCAATGGCTTGCATAAAACATAATACCGAGTTTTACCGAAAAATAATATATTATTAAAATTTATCATTAATAAAGATAATATATAACCTATAAATTAAATTATCCATTATTATTAGTATCAAATAATTTATGAAAATGTATCATTCAATAAAAAATTAAATTAATTCATAGGCTACAAATTATTTGGAAATAAATATGAAAATCAACTCTATGTGAGGACCAATATTATTAATTTTATGGTCAAAAAGATATTTTATCCTTTTAAATTAAATTAATTTAAATTATTGAATGATATTAATATAATATATATGTTATATAATAAAAAAATATATTTTTTACTATTCATATAATAGATTTGATAGACCTCATATATGAAAAAATAGTTTTTTTATAAAAACCTATATTTTTTATAAATGTATTTTTAATGGTGATTAATTTTTTAGATAAAATAATTAGAAATTTTATAGATATAAAAATAAAAAATAAAATTACTATTTTTAAGGGAAACAAAATAATTTTTGTTTTGATAATTTTTTTCGTATTATTCAGTATGGTGTCAATTTTTTAATGAATATTTAAAAAATAATGGATTTTAATTCAAAATTTATTTTTAATATATTTTTTTATAAAGATAAAATATTTTTTAAAATTAATTTAATTATTTAATCAGATAATATATTTATCAATTAATCCAATTTAATACATTATAACCAATTTCATAATGAAATTGGATATAAAAAGATAGATTTTTTTGGATTATTTTTAATTTAAACAACAGTTATATCATATGGTCAGTGAAATTAAATTTAAATTAATTTATCGCTAATTTGTGATTCTAAATTGGAAAAATGGGTTCCATGTTTGTAAGTATAAAAATTTTTAATTTAAAATATATTAAAAATAATTTTTTACCAATAATTTTACTAAAAGTGATTAAAATTAATTATAACAATTAATCAGAAAATTTGGTTGACAAAGTACTAAACATTAAATTTGAGACCCAAACCGACATATATAGTATTCAAAAAACCATTTTATTGATATCATTTTATCATTATCATTATATTATTTATTTTGGTGTGTTTTTATGAGTTTTTTGATAAGACATGGGTACACCTAACTTTGTTTTCAAAAATGCCTAGTGTGTCCTTTCCCTTGCCTATAAAAGGCAATCACCGCTCTCTTTTCATCACATCTATTAAACCACATAATTTTTTTCAATATTGTCCCAATAAATATCCTAAATTCGCTATATTCTTCCTATTATCCTATTTTTGGGCATAAATAAATACATGGAATACTTTTGGCACAAACCAAAACCAGTTACCCGATTTAGAGGTAATGTATTCTCTCAAACACAATTCTTGTATTTTTTTTCCTCCACACCCTCCAGAATATTTATTAACAAATACTATAAAAAATTTATATTATATATAATTGAATTTTAATTTTAATTTTATGTCCTAAACTTACACACACTTCCGTCTATTGGGTAACAAACATATTGTTTAGGTGTATGACGAACTACTCCCTCACAAAACAAAGATTTGTTCATTTTTTCCCTGACCACAGATCGTGGTAGAAATTTTGATGGAAACCATATTTAAATATTTCATATATTATATTTATTAACTATTCAATCATCTTTAATACTTCTTCCAAAACTATATTTTTACTTTCCTTTTGGATTAAAAATGGTAACTGCGTTTGAGGACATGTGGACTACTACCCCTCAAAGTGATGTGATTCTTTAACACACTACATGGAATGTATTAAGGATTATATTAGTGAAATTATATGAAATATATGACATTATAATGTTACATAAATGATATTATACACATATATTCATATATTTCATTTTATTTCATTCTTTGAATATGATAATAATTATATAAACAATGTTCATGCCTACGTATGACCTACTATCTCTATGAATAGTGTATTAAATTTCATACTACTATATTAAATATATTATTATTATACACATATAATTAATAAAAATAATTCATTTATATCATGGTTTAAATCATATAAATAATTATATATTTATATGGACCAAATATATTAAAAATTAAGACACTTACGATGAATAAGAAAAATATTACCTGAAGTTAAAACATAACAAAGAATAATTAATGATCTGGTAATATAAAGTCAAAATAAAACCATATATGATATAATAAATAATAATATGGTTTTTTAGAGATATAAAATAATCTTAAATTTATTATTAAATAATTTTTTATGATTACAATGACATTCTATAAACATGGTAAGGTGATTTCGTCTCACATTTATTTCTATGAGATATATTATATGTTTACTACTCATTCATTTTGGGTTGGGTATATAATTCCTATGAATGTATTATATGATTATTATTATTTAATAAATTTTTAATTACATATAAATTAGATTACCTTCCTTTCATAGGGTATATGTTTCAAAATTTTTCAAATTGGTATGATAGTTTTTCCAAAATTACTTTATTTGAGAAAAATGTCATGTTATACAAGTATAGTTTTCCTTGTGGTGTATATGATACCATATAATATTTATACATGAATATAAATCATTTAATGATATTTTAAGATACAATTTGTTTCATTTTCTTACATGGGGAGTATCAATCAATGTTACCATGTGGTAAGAGATTATTAAAAAAAACTCATCGTTTTTCAAGATTGTTTATGTTTATGGTTCCTTTGATTAAATGTTATGATCCATCTTTCATGAACATCCGTTAATTTTATTCTAACCTAGTTATTCATTATTTATCCATGTATTGGTACAATTTCTCTACTCTTTGAATCCTAAGATAGATAATAATGTGTTTTTTGAAATCCAGGCATTACCCTCTCTTTGGTCGGAAATATGTGTTCATTCAAAACCATTGTGCTAAAAATAGTTGCCAGAATTTTATAATATTATCCTATAATAATTAAAAGATATTTATTTTATCTCTTATTATTTTTAAATGTTTTTAATTTAATCCTCTTATCACATTCTGAACAAAGCATTTTTAAAAAATTTTACAATGATATTTTAATGTTCTTCTCACCACATAAGAAATATAAAAATTTACCCTACATAATTTATTTGTTATTTACTTTCCATGATTTAATGTTTAATTTTTAATAAATATTTATTTTAAGAAATAATTTTCGAAATAAATTTTAAAAACGTTATCATGATTACATTATAATTTAAAAAGGAAACCTCTTTTTGAAATTTTTTCAATCTGCCATTATATGTTTAAGGAAAGCTTATTTCAAAAAAATTTCAATCCACATTTTTATGTATTCAAGGAAAATTGTTTTCAAAATTTTTTCAAGATTATTTTATATGATTTCATGAATAATTTTTCAAAAAAAAAATTAATGAATCTTTTATATATTTTCAGGGAATATGGGTTTGATATTACTTTCAATCCTTATTTATAAGTTTACAATGAATTTTTAATGAAATAGTTTTAAAAACATTTTCAAGATCCATTTATAAGTTTTCATGGATTTTTTTTTTCAAATCATTTTCAATGTATCTTTATATGTTTTCAAACAAAAATGTTTCTAAATGGTTTTCAAATTTTATTTACAATCATTCAAATTTATTTTCATGAAAATGATTTTCAAATTTTTTCTAGGTTTTATAGATCCTTTTTCAAAGAGGAATAGATATTTCATCATGAAATGTTTTCAAAGTCTATTTTAAATTTATTTTCCATCTTAAATGACCTCCATTGATGTTACTCATGACCTTCAATGAAATGATCTAATGTTTCCATTAATATTATTTCTTGAATTTTTTATGTTTTAATGGAATGATACTTATGGAACCCATTTATTTTCCATGGGTTATATGTTTTTGAAACCCTCTTCTTTTCATGGGTAATTTTTTTGATGAAATGATTATGAATGATTTATCTCCTTACATATGCTATTATATGATTACATTTTTATGATACCCATTTAATTTCATTGGTTATTATGTGATTGTTTAATATTTTTTGGCACCTATATATATGATTGAATTATGAAATGGGTGGGACCTATATATCTCTCCAATACATTGGTTATATATTTATATATAATGAGATAGAAATTTCATGAATTAGGACTGAAATCAGGTCAGTATTTCATTGATAGAATGAGAAATATATTTGGTTTAATATTTAAAGTCTAGAATGAGGAGTAAAATCAGTTCCGTAGATGAGTTTGGAATGAGGTGTGTTCCCAATTCATTAAAATACACTTTTATAATAAGCTGGCCTTGGAAATGATGCCTTAACTACTATAGAAATAATTATATGTGCTTATGAGTCTGCCTAATCTTTATGTACTACTCATATGTTATGCTTTTATGGATTATGTTCATTATTTCCTTATATTTCATGTCTTTTGAACTATTTGGATTTATACAATGATTCATATTTACGATATATGATATGAATAGTACGATATTTTATTTCCAAGATCATGCTCTCATACCCTTTTTCTCAAGATTATCCTAGAATATCTTCCTTTTTAATCTTAATTAGAATCTTAACTCACCCATTTTTATGTTTCTTATCCCCCAATTTATGATGATACATATTTTATTTGATATTCTTAAGAAGGGTGCTAGTCATGAATAACCTAGAGGGAGATAATGTAGCTCATTTATGCACCAATACTTATGTTTCCTTGTTTCTAATGGAACTTTACATGTACCATATTTGGGAATCTATGTGTATAATGATTTATGTATTCAACATAATTATTGTATTGTTATAGTATGAAAAGTGAGTGACTCTATAATGTTGTCTAGAAGTTGTTTTTCAAATTCTGGAATAATGATGTAAGATGTGTTTTCTGGTATTTTTTTTGTTTTCATAGTGTGAAATAAGAAGACTTAGTATATTTGGTGAATAGATAAAGATGTGTTGAACTCAGTTCCTCAGATACATTATTGATATAAAATTCCATCTTGTATCATTTTTCTTTTATAGAAATTAATTTTAGGTTATTATGTTTTTCTGATACATATTTTGCGTAGAATGATTATCCTGGAATGCATTGATATGTTTTTATCACATTTAGAATGTATTTCGTGATATTCATAATTGAATCTGATGAGTATTTTCTATGAAAAATGTTTTAAACCTAATAAGTTTTATGAAAACTCATGATCAAATATTTTTTAAATAAAAGGAAGATAATATGTTTTTAATTTTTAGTTTGAGTTCTATTATATGGGTATTATTTTATAAACATCAATGTGAAATCATAAGGAAATATGGTGTTTTTGAAAGAATAATAAAATACATATTTTTAGAATTGAGGCCTTCAAAATAATGATGATAATTAACGATATATCATAATCATAGTTTGTTTGGTGTGTTGGAGTTTTAATTAATTTTATTAATATTTTTTTTAAATTTTTTGATCATTCAATTCATTATATTAGATGATCTATCAGATGAACTATAACATGTCGATATTTTTTGAAATATCATATTTGAATAAATTTATTTTTATTGATTTCTTTCATTTCACTAATTCAAAAATTCCATTCATGTGTAATCGACTTGTCTTTCACTAAAATTAACACGGACTCGGCATATGTTGCATGAAACTCTAGCTTAGAGTATGTTACAAGTAATAATGAGTTTATATTCGCATCAATTTATTATAATTATTATTTAATCAGGATAGTTATAAACTAGCCATTAAAAATATATAGATTAATATTAATAATTAATTATAAAGTATTTTATATAATGATTTTATATAAGTAAAATATTTTGATTATGAAAAATAACTTTTTTCATAAATTCAATATAGGTTTAAAAATAAATTTTTATCAAATTAATTGATTATCATTTCCTTATATGAAAAATAATGAAATTGATTTTAGAAACGTTTTGAAATTTAATTTTTTTTAAAAATAAATTTCTTTTTTAATTCAAAATTCAAAACTATATTAAGGTAAATTTTTGTGATTTATTTTAGAAATATTTTTTGAAAAATAGGGAAAAATACATTATTTTAGTTAAAAACAGCCATTCCATTTGAATATTAATTAATATTAATATTATATTATATTATATTATAATTTTTGTTTTGAAGTCAAAATATATCAATTATACATATATTAATCCAATTTAGTCTTGTAGAATCTTTTTAATTTTTAAATTTGTTATAAAAACATATTGATTTGTTGAATGTTTGTACCTTAAAAACTTGTTTTCATACCACATCTATGGGATTTTCACTACACATAAATTTCCCACATCTCTAATTTTAATTTTATAAAAATGGAAATAACTGGTTCTTAAGTATGATATTTTTAGTCTCATAAGATAAACATAATTTATGAAAAAAAATATTAGTTAAAGTGATTGTAATTAATCACAGTAATTAATGTAAAATTATTCATAATTAGTGACTAAACTGAACACTTAAGGGTCAAAAGGACTAGAAACATGTCTAAAAACCATTGGTTAAACATTTTACCATTATATACCTTAATGGTTCTAATTTTAGGAGTTATTGTTATACTATTCAAAAAAATTGTAATTAATAAGTTAAGTGAGGAAAATAAAAAAAGGGAAATTTTCTCACCTTTTACATTTATGAAACATTAATACAAGGGAAAAGGTACAAAATTTAAGTTATACATATGTCTTTGAAAAATGGAAAAGTTATTCTCATCATAATAACTTAGCAATGGTGTTTAGATATGATTTATTTACTTAATATTTATTAGATACACAAATGTAGTGATTTTTTAGTTAGTAATAAACTAAAACCAATTATACTGTAAATACTAAATGTGATGAAAAATTAGTCAAATTATTGTCATTAGTTTTTAGATGAACATATCATTTTAGAAATGTTTTAAATTAATATAATATTATTATGATATTTTTTTCATATTTATTAAATTAAAATTAAATAAATAACATCAAAATTTACCTCAATATTTGTTTATAATAAATGATAACTTATTAAATGACAAAAAATTAATAAAAATACCAACATCTAAAAATTCATTTTTTGGTTTTAATAAATATTATATATTATCCATTCATGGACCAATTTTTATATTATAATTAAATTATTTACCCACATATAGTAAAAAATTAATTATCAATTTTCTAGTTAAAGTAGTTTTTTTCATTACACGATCTTTTTAAAAACATAATTATAAACACATCATATATTTACTAATTAAATTATATATAATATTTATAATTAAGTGGGTATGTTTTTATAATATATCTAAATTTAATTTATTTAAAATTTTTAAATTACTTATTTATGAATACTAGATGCTATAATAAAAACTAAAACGATAAAATTTTGAAAAAGTATAAGTTAAGAGACAAAATTATAAAAATGCACTTATTTTTGTATGGTGTGGATTTCTGTAAAAAATTATTTATCTTTAAGACATTATATATCCATTTTGGAGGAATATTAGTTAACTTATATCTCCAATTATTCTATACCTTTCTCATTTACAAGGTTGTCAATCCTCTTTGACTATAATGAGGACTTCTTTCCTCCAGCTTTGTCACACCTCTCAAACCACATTATTTTAGCTTAGATCAAACTGATAAACATCCAAAAATCCCTACCATTTTCCTTGAAGACTAAATTTTTACATGAATCCATTCAATTAAACCCTTTAGTTAATACTAAAAGGAGGTATCCAAAGAAGACACATCATCCTTCCTCAAGCTCCATTATTGAATTTTCATTCTCCACCCCCTACAATATCTGTATTACATGATAAAAGAAAAAAATTTCCTAAATATACTAATATGTTTTTATTCTATTGTTTATACCTATACTTACACACACTTCCATATAATGGGTAAAAACATATTGTTTATGTGTATAGCGAACTACTGCCTCACAGAATGATGATTGTTCATTTTTTCCATTACCATCTTTCATTGATGGTCATTATGATGGAAACAAAATATATATATTATATATATTAATTTTCTTAATTATTTATCATTCATTCATTTTTTTCAATACATATCTTTATACATTCCATTTTTTATAAATACGAAAATTTCATTTGAGGAAGTGTAGAGTATCACCCCCTCAAGGCAATGTGACCCGTTCACTCAAACTGAAATGAATTAATGATGGATTTAGTGAAATTATATGATATATATGTTATTTGAATTCTAATTGAATAAATAAATATATATATATAATATGTATAAATATATTAGATTTATATACTTTCTTTCAATACGACAATAAAAGGGTAACACCGTTCATGCAAATATACAACTTACCATATCAATGAACCTCATCATCAATTTCATAGTCTTATATTATATTGATTATTATAATAAAAATACAATAAATATAAATGATATTTATATCATGGATTACAATCGTTAGATCATGTAATAATTATAAGCACTATAGATACTAAAATTAAGACACATGCGAAAAACCAAGTGAATATTACCCGAATTGAAACCTTAACATAGAATTGTTTATAATATGGTAATATAAATTTATAATCAAACCATATATAGTATTTTATATAATAATTTGTTTATAGGATAGTTTTATAATAAATTTATATTTATTATACCAGTAATTTGGACGAGGGCAATGATAGTCAAGCCAGAGGGAAAGAGTATTTCATCTCACTTTTTGTATCCTTGAGATACATGACTTAATCACCACTCATTTTTTTGTGTTGTGTAAACACCACAAGTATGTATTTTATAAATCTTATAATTTTGTTTATGGGAATATATATATATATATATATCGATTTTATGAAATTTATATCATAGTGGTTAGGTTTTAAAAGTTACCAAATCAGTAAGTTATCTTTGTCTCAATTTTCCTTACATGAAAAACATGTCTTTTCATGAACATATATTTTTATATTAGGGGAATATAATTACTTTAAACATGTTATATCATGAATAAACATATTTTAATGATATTTTATTCTTAATTTAATTTTATTAATTCATTTATTAATTAATTCTACCAAAATGGTAATAGTTTATTACTAAAGTCTCGTCGTTTATCAAAATTATTTATGATTACACATACATAGAAAGAATATTAAGATCCATAAATAAATATATCTCAGGAATTTTCAAACCTTGTAGATATTATTTTCAAATCCATGTAATGGTACCATTTTTTTGAATCTTTGGTACTTAAGATAATTAAGAATACTTTTTATGAAAATCTAAACTCACCACTCTGGTTCGGTTGGAAATATGTATTTTTTAAAAACTGTGAGTCCTAAAAAATTAGTTTTTCATTAATTTTATCATATAATTTGAAAGGAAATATTTAACCTTGTTTGACCTTATAAAAAATGGTTTTAGTGGAAATATTATTTTTCTTTTCCCATGAAGTCACTTTTCTGAACATTTAAGCTAAAAACAAAATGTTTGGTATGTACAAACATAATCTATGTCATGCCTTTAATTTCCTTAAATATTTCATTATAAATTTACAATTTTATTTTTAATGAATTTTTTTTAATATTATGGAAAATAAAATTTTAAATGTGGATTTATATAAAAAAGTTTTCAAATATTTTTGATGTCAATAGAATTATTTTAAAATTTTTCAATCCATCTTTTTATGTTTTTAAATTAATTTCAATAGATTGTTTTTGAGGTTTTTTCATGCATCATTATGAATATTTTAAAGAAAATTAGATTCAAAATGTATTTATGCTTTATTTATATGTTTTAAATCTAAATATATTCCAAAATGATTTCAAATATTTATTTATATGTTTTTTCATTTATTTACCATAAAATGGTTTTAAAAATGATTGATGTTTTAAAGAGTAATTTTCAATGATGAAATGATATTTTCTTCAAGAAATATTTTTAAAACACTTTCAAATAATTATTTTTCATATTGTATGACATCCTTTTATGTTACTCATTACATTCTGGGAAATCATTCAATGTTTATTTCCTATTATTTATGTGAATTCTTCCTATATTAATGGAATCTTGTTTATGAATCATGTTTCTATTTTATGGGTTATATGTTTATTAAAACTATTTCTCATTCATAGGTTATATTCTTATTAATCGATCATTTTTTATAGAATATGATTTGATGAAATGGATATGAATCATATCTATTTTCTGTAGGTTATTTTGTGATAAAATGTTAACGATACCCGTTTAATTTCAGGGTATATGATTTGATGTTTAAATCATCCATCTATTTTCAGGGGTCATGATGTGATGACTATTTTTGTGGCATATGTATGTATTATTTTATTATTAGATAGATAAAAAATATATCTCCATCTAATGGATTTCCCAATGATAAATGTTTTATGATATCAAAGGTTACCTGGGAGGGAATACCAAGCCCAACAAAGAGGGAAAATGGGATGGAATTCCGAGCCTGAAACAAGATGGTACATTGTAGATTGTCCCATGCCCGAAAAAAGATAATACCCAAGAGGGTATCCCAACAATGAAATAAGAGGGTACATGGGAGGATATCCCAATAACTAAAATAGATGGGTATATAGGATGGAATCCCAAGCCTAAAAAGGGTAAAAGGTTGATTATCCCAAGCCTAACATGTTAGAAAGGTACTAGTTGGGATCCTTGAAATAGGTTATTAATATGCTTATGTGTGTTCCACACTTCCATGACTTGTCCCAATGATATTATTTCATGGATTGTTCTGTTTATGTAAAGACCCGTAAAATTCAAGGGAAATTTTTTCTTAATTTTCTTTAGAATTTTACAAGAGCGCGGTTTCAGACGACACCTGATTCCGAGGCCCGGAGTGCCCGGAATCATTTTCCGAAGTTTGGCTCGGGTACGTTCAGTGAACGAACGAGTGAGATTTTCTAACTTTTGAACCGGTGCCCGGAATCGAATTCCGAGGGCACCGATGGAACCGTAGTGCCGGTAAACGCTTAGGAACTCCTGTTTTGGAGTTGCATTCATGCGAGTGTTGATAATAAAAATTGTGGATGTTTACTTTGTAATTACACTACAATTTTTATTATTTTACTCTAAGTGATATCTCTTGTTGGAAGTTGGGTAACCACCCAACCTCCCTTGGGAGGTTATGAGGGTGGTGGGGCCCACACGAACCCCACCTCTTCATATCCTCTAAAACCCCTCAACTCCCTCATAAGTTATGATATCTTAAGTTATAACTTTAGACCTAAATAAGGTGAGTTGTGTGTGTGTTTTGAATTTCAAACTCTTGAAATTCTAGTGTGTTGTTGTGTTAATAAAATAAGATAGAGTCTTATTTTATTTTGGGGTTTAGTTTTGTCTCCTTGAGAGAGTTGGGAAGGTTCTTCTTGTTTCTTCATCTTCTTCAACCTCGACGAAGAACACGAAGAACGCCGTTCTTCAACGAAGAACTTCTTCGCCAAAGAACACGGTTCTTCCTCGACGCCATATCTGCGACGTGACGTTCTTCTTCCGCATCATCTCTTCCGCGACGGTTTTCCGCGACGAACGCCATCGACAACGACTCTTCCTCCGACGTCAAAGGAATCGACACCGATACTCCACGACTACGTCAACGTGCGACTATCGAGAACGCTCAACTTGACGAAGAACGCCGCTCCGCTCTTCTTCGTCTTCCGTGTCAACGAGAGGGAACACCGCTTCCTCCTCGGACTCCCTTCGTCGACATAAGAAGTTTCTCCAACGACGTGCCTCTTCGGACGCACCTCTTCATCATCGAATTTGACGACTGACTACCGCGACGCCCGACCTCCGCGAAGTTGTCTTCCGCGGGACGTTGTCAAATCTTCGAACCAATACCCAAGGTAGGGGTTGTTGATTTTTGTTTAATTTTTATTCTTGTTCGTGGTTCTAGTATGATTAACGAAAGCATATTTAAATTGTGTTATCATTTAACGTGAGGGGGCCGGACCGCATGAACACGGCCGAACCCCCTCCATCGTTCTTGTTGTTTTACCTTGCGGGTGGAAACAAGGTGGCGTGGTGCCGTCACACCACGCGGATAATCGTATGATTAAATTGCGCGGCGCCGTCGCGCTGCGCCATGGAAGAATCATCAAGAACGCGACGCTGTCGCGCCGCGTCGAAGGGAATCAAATGCGCGGCGAAGGGGCGCGGTGCCGTCGCACCGCGCCGGACGACGAACACCGCGGCTAGTTCCGGGCCGCGGCGGAACGAGAAGACCGGCGGCCAGGCCGCCGGTGTCGGAAGCCGAAGAGGGGACCGGATTTTCCGGTCCCGTTGGAGAAAACCGGCCGGCAGTTGGCCGGCCGGAAGGTCAAAGGCCGGGGGAAATAAATTCCCCCGGCCAGCTCTAAAACCCCCCTCATTTATGAGGGGGCGGTTCTCTTGAAGGGGGGGGGGGAAACCGGCCCCCCGGTTGGCTTCATTGAAGGCCCCCACGAGGGGGGCGGTTTTCTTGAAGGGGGGCAGCCGGCCCCCCCGGCTTCCTCAAGCAGACCCCCCACGAGCGGGGGGCCGTTCTCACAAAAAAAATGGCGCTGCTAAAAAGTCACGCCGCCCTTCTGGAAAGCGGGGGGCTTTGCCCCCCCCCCCCCCCCGAACGTGACCCAGCGGCGCCAGCCGCGCCGGTCCGCCGCCGGCCGGGCCGGGTCGGCCCGGACGCGGACCCCCCGTTTCGGATCAGATTCGGTCTTTTGGCCATAACTTGAGCCACGGACCTCCGTTTGACAAACAGTCTACGGCAACGCGATCCTTGGATCGAGACGGTCGTTTCGGTATATCGCACTCAAGGTTTTGGATTACTTTGAGTTCAGCCGGGTTGGTTCGTTCACGAAACCAACCGGGCCTTCGGAGTGGAAACGCTCATATCTTGAGCTACGGACGTCCGATTGACGTTCCGTCAGCTGTGTTGTGTTCCTCTTAGTGAGACGGATCTTTTGGCATACTCCGCCCGAGGTTTGGGTGTAGGTGTAGTACGGTCGGGTTGGTTTTTCCTTAAAAACCAACCGGGTCCCAGGGACGAAAATGCCAATAACTTTCAGACCGGGCGTCCGATCGACGCGCCGTCTGTTGCGTTGAGTTCCTGTTGACGATACAGAACTTTTGAATACATCAACTCTGGTCTTTGTGACAGTTGATGTATCAGCCTCTCGGCTCGTGGAGTGGACCCTCCGAACGGGCTTGCTGTGTGCGGGAACCCTAGTGCTGGCTGCGACTGTTACTGTGACTACTACTGCTACTACTGCTACTGTGACTGCGACGACGACAGTACAGAGATCCTGTGTGGATTCGACGACGACGACTACGGCACTCAGCGATCCTACGTGGATCAGTGCTACAGGTCTTGTGTGGGCCCGATCCTGTGTGGGTCTGATCTTGTGTGGGTCTTTGCGCTCAGCGGTCCTGTGTGAACCAGTGCCTACAGGTCCTGTGTGGGCCCGATCCTGTGTGGGTCTTTGCAGTGATTATCTACAGGTCCTACGTGGGCCCGATCCTGTGTGGGTCTTTTTCGGGGGTTAGTTACCTATCGATCCTTCGTGGGTCCGAAGACTTAGATGGATCAGAAATCATCTTTATCGTCTTCCGAGGAAGTATACCTGTGTGAGATGAATCCTATTGCTTTCCTGTGTGGATTGTGTTGTGCAATCCTGTGTGGATTATGTTTTTCTTTCCTGTGTGGATTGTGTTGTGAAATCCTGTATGGATTATGTTTTGCTTTCCTGTGTGGAATACGTTTACTTTCCTGTGTGGATTGAGTTGTACTTGGGCTCGGAGGTTGGAGCGTATTTGAAATTGATGACTTAGGTATATGTATGGGCATATACCTAAGCAGTGTCTGTTATTACTTCGTGATTGTTCCTTTTTTCGTGGTTTATTCTTTGTGGATTTGAGAGACCTTCAGGGGTCTCGGGGTCCCTACTGAGTAGCTTATACTCACCCATGCACGAGCTTTGCCCGCACTACGTTGTGTTGGTTGCAGACGACGGACAGCGTTGACCTTAGCTGAGGCTTGCAGAGCGGGACGATACCCGGAGGTGGACCACTGGGCGGGACGTACTCGGAGCGGACGGCGGGACCCGTGGAGCAGTGGATCTATCTGTACCCACCCTTCAGGTGGGATTTCCAGTGGACAGCTCGGTGTAGCGGCTTTTACTTTTCAGTTGTTGTTTTCCCATTCGAGTTGTACTTTACTTTCAGTTTGGGTTTGTATACTGGCCCTTTTACTTTTCCGCACTTTCAGTTGTACTCTGCTTTTGTTTAGTGTTTACTTTCCGCTTGCTTACTCTGTGGTGTTTGTTTTCTTTACAAAGGAAATGCCTTCCCTTTTTACCGGGATTTACGCCTTGGTGCTAGTCGCCAGCCCCTGGCCTATGGAAGGCGGGCTTGGGGTAGTCACGGCACGAACCCCGAGGGTGGGTCGTGACAAATTGGTATCAGAGGAGTTCGGTTCTACAGCGAACTCTGATCTTTTCTATGTGAAGAAATAATGTTTAGCGTATTGAGTGTGGTTATCAGTCCAGGGAGTCCAGTGTTGGTGTGGTGGCCGACGTATCCGTACACCAGGACCCTGACTTCTGATTTCCGACTTAATGCACGAAAACATTGATTGTGCGTGTGTTTCAAAGTTTTCTTTGTGATTTCTTTGTGTCAGCTCACCAGGTATACTGTTTGACCGTGGCGCACCTGTTTCCTTTCAGGATGGCCCCACGACAGCAGCCAGCTAGGGTTCCGAGAGTCGAGTGTGACGACAGCCCACCGAGCGACGAGGCTTCGGTACAGGGCCCTCTTGCAGTTGAGGCACCAACGGAGGCACCAGCGATACTACCATACGTTGGGTCATCGATGCCACCAGCCCCAGCAGTAGGCGATGCACGCCACTTGAGTGCGCTGCACGAGTTCCAGCGCCAGAGGCCACCCAGGTTCCGGGGAGAGACGGACCCGCAGGCGGCTGAGGATTGGCTGGAGGCTGTGGTGGGAGTCTTTAGGCTGGTGGGGACACTGGCATACTTCATGGTGATCTTTGCTGCCAGCCTCCTTCAGGCAGCAGCAGGCAGGTGGTGGAGCCACTTGTTTCAGTTTTGCGACGGGATGACCTTCGCATGGGAAGACTTCGAGACCTTCTTCAGGGTGGAGTTTGTGACAGTAGCTCTACACCCCGAGCGTGTACAGGAGCTTCTGCCTTTGCCGTGTGTTTTTCGATCAGTAGCCGAGTCATCTGTGGGCAGTAGACAGATGATGCAGAGGTCCAGGAGGACCAGACTAGCAGTTGGAAGATCTCGGGATTTAGGACCGGTGGTGCGGGGCACCCGAGGTGGGGTCAGAGACAGGCGTGCCAGAAACGGACAATGTTACTCCTGCGGCGGGAAGGGTCACCTGGCACGTGACTGTCCGACTCCTCGTACGATTGATCAGCGGGTGTTAGAGGAGCCACTGAGACAGAAGCAGCGGCGAGTGCTTGAGCAATTGCCGAGCAGTGGACAAGGCAGTAGAGCTCCAAGAGCAGGTGGACAGGAGAGGAACTAGTGGATACGTCCCTTGTACTTCTAGTTCCATTTTTCTATTGTATTCGTGTCTTGTACTATGAGCTGCAATAATAAAAAGACACTTATCTTTGTTTTCTTTACTGTCCTTTTGTTTGATTGATACTGAGTGGTCCCGGTTAAACTGTTGACTTGACCCTCACTTTCGAGATTTCAACTGGAGGGGACCCAGTAACCTCACACTGATGTCAACAGTGTGACTCGACCCTTAGAGGCGAGAGTAATGGTTGGACCTCTTGGTAGCAGCGTCGAGGCCTTACGACGTCATCCGTGCCATAAATTAACTAATCATGACGGAATTGACTATATTAGGCAAGGAACGTGGTTCATCCAGGGGATGAGACCATATTTCACTTTTCGGTAAAGGAGAAATCTTTGCAGCTAGCCTCTTTGCAGATATCCTTCGTGGATAGAGATGGAGCAGCCTTCCTTCAGTCTCTCACAGTCACTCCTCCACTACTGCAGCGAGTCAGGGAGGCACAGCGTGGGGACGCTGACTGTGAGACACAGCGTGCACAGATATCCTTGGGACAGGTACCTGATAGTTTCTCCCTTGGAGCAAAGCACGACATCCTTTTTAGAGGACGTACCATGGTACCAGTCGCTTTGCGAGAGGAAGTACTGAGAGAGTTTCAAACTTCTCCTTTGGCGGTACATCCTGGAGTGGCGAAGATGTACCAGGACCTCAGACGACAGCAATGGTGGCCGGGCATGAAGAAGGCTGTAGCAGAGTTCGTTTCTCGATGCCTCACCTGCCAGCAGGTGAAGGCAGAGCATCAGGTACCAGCAGACTTGGTACAGCCCTTGGAGGTTCCGGAGTAGAAGTGGGACGACATTTCTATGGGCTTCGTGACTGGACTTCCACGTACTTCCAGAGGTCACGACTCCATCTGGGTGATTGTTGACCGACTCACCAAGTCGGCACACTTCTTACCCATCAGAGAGCAGGGCTCAGTGGAGAGCTTGGGACGTCTCTACGTTCAGGAGATTGTGCGGCTCCACGGTGTGCCATCATCTATCGTCTCTGATCGAGATGCTCGCTTTACTTCCCGGATTTGGAAGGGGTTACAGGAGGCGTTTGGAAAGCAGCTACGTCTGAGCACAACCTTTCACCCTCAGACGGATGGTCAGACGTAGAGGACCATTCAAACTCTCGAGGACATGCTCCGCGCATGTGTCCTCGACTTTGGTCGTAGCTGGGAGGACCACCTACCCTTGGTGGAGTTTGTGTACAACAACAGCTACCACTCCACCATCGGGATGGCACCGTACGAGGCGTTGTACGGCCGACCTTGTAGATCTCCTTTGTGCTGGACAGACCCTGGAGAGTCAGTACTGGTGGGACCAGAGATGGTCCAGGCCACGACAGAGAAGGTCGAGGTCATCCAGGAGCGGAAGAGGACAGCTCAGAGTCGGCAGAAGTCATATGCTGACAGGAGGCGGAGGCCACTGGAGTTTGAGGATGGCGACCACGTCTTCTTGCGGGTCTCACCTCGACGTGGTATTCAGAGATTTGGCCGAGGCGGCAAGTTATCTCCGCGCTTCATCAGATCCTTCCAGGTCCTCAGCAGGGTTGGCGAGGTGGCTTATCGCCTGGCTATACCACCTCAGTTGCACCGGGTGCACGACGTCTTCCATGTGTCTCAGCTGAGGAGATACGTGCACGACCCGACGCACATCATTGATCATGGGGAGCTTGACATTGATGATGGGGCGACTTTTACGGAGGTCCCGGTGGAGATATAGGATCGACAAGAGCGGGTCCTGCGTGGGTGATCGATTCCTCTTGTGCGCATCAGATGGCAGCACGGGAATCTCCAGGAGAGAACATGGGAGCGGGAGGCTCAGATGCGTGCTCGGTACCCTCATTTGTTTCCCTAGTTTTTGATGTATCTTTACGGGGACGTAAAGCCCTGAGGTGGGAGTAATGTAAAGACCCGTAAAATTCAAGGGAAATTTTTTCTTAATTTTCTTTAGAATTTTACAAGAGCGCGGTTTCAGACGGCACCTGATTCCGAGGCCCGGAGTGCCCGAAATCATTTTCCAAAGTTTGGCTCGGGTACGTTCAGTGAACGAACGAGCGGGATTTTCTAACTTTTGAACTGGTGCCCGGAATCAAATTCCGAGGGCACCGATGGAACCGTAGCGCCGGTAAACGCTTAGGAACTCCTGTTCTGGAGTTGCGTTCATGCGAGTGTTGATAATAAAAATTGTGGATGTTTACTTTGTAATTACACTACAATTTTTATTATTTTACTCTAAGTGATATCTCTTGTTGGAAGTTGGGTAACCACCCAACCTCCCATGGGAGGTTATGAGGGTGGTGGGGCCCACACGAACCCCACCTCTTCATATCCTCTAAAACCCCTCAACTCCCTCATAAGTTATGATATCTTAAGTTATAACTTTAGACTTAAATAAGGTGAGTTGTGTGTGTGTTTTGAATTTCAAACTCTTGAAATTCTAGTGTGTTGTTGTGTTAATAAAATAAGATTGAGTCTTATTTTATTTTGGGGTTTAGTTTTGTCTCCTTGAGAGAGTTGGGAAGGTTCTTCTTGTTTCTTCATCTTCTTCAACCTCGACGAAGAACACGAAGAACGCCGTTCTTCAACGAAGAACTTCTTCGCCGAAGAACACGGTTCTTCCGCGACGCCATATCTGCGACGTGACGTTCTTCTTCCGCATCATCTCTTCCGCGACGGTTTTCCGCGACGAACGCCATCGAAAACGACTCTTCCTCCGACGTCAAAGGAATCGACACCGATATTCCACGACTACGTCAACGTGCGACTATCGAGAACGCTCAACTTGACGAAGAACGCCGCTCCGCTCTTCTTCGTCTTCCGTGTCAACGAGAGGGAACGCCGCTTCCTCCTCGGACTCCCTTCGTCGACATAAGAAGTTTCGCCAATGATGTGCCTCTTCGGACGCACCTCTTCGTCATCGAATTTGACGAACGACTACCGTGACGCCCGACCTCCGCGACGTTGTCTTCCGCGGGACGTTGTCAAATCTTCGAACCAATACCCAAGGTAGGGGTTGTTGATTTTTGTTTAATTTTTATTCTTGTTCGTGGTTCTAGTATGATTAACGAAAGGATATTTAATTGTGTTATCATTTAACGTGAGGGGGCCGGACCGCATGAACACGGCCGAACCCCCTCCATCGTTCTTGTTGTTTTACCTTGCGGGTGGAAACAAGGTGGCGTGGTGCCGTCACACCACGCGGATAATCGTATGATTAAATTGCGCGGCGCCGTCGCGCCGCGCCATGGAAGAATCATCAAGAACGCGACGCCGTCGCTCCGCGTCGAAGGGAATCAAATGCGCGGCGAAGGGGCGCGGTGCCGTCGTACCGCGCCGGAAGACGAACACTGCGGCCGGTTCTGGGCCGCGGCGGAACGAGAAGACCGGCGGCCGGGCCGCCGGTGTCGGAAGCCGAAGAGGGGACCAGATTTTCCTGTCCCGTTGGAGAAAACCGGACAGCAGTTGGCCGGCCGGAAGGTCAAAGGCCGGGGGAAATAAATTCCCCCGGCCAGCTCTAAAACCCCCCTCATTTATGAGGGGGGCGGTTCTCTTGAAGGGGGGGGGGGGGGGGGCAACCGGCCCCCCGGTTGGCTTCATTGAAGGCCCCCACGAGGGGGGCAGTTTTCTTGAAGGGGGGCAGCCGGCCCCCCCGGCTTCCTCAAGCAGACCCCCCACGAGCGGGGGGCTGTTCTCACAAAAAAAAAGGCGCGGCTAAAAAGCCGCCCCGCCCTTCTGGAAAGCGGGGGGCTTTGCCCCCCCCCCCCCCCCCCCCCCCCGCACTTGACCCAGCGGCGCCAGCCGCGCCGCCACGCCTGTCCGCCACCGGCCGGGCTGGGTCGGACCCGGGTCGGGTCGACTCGGTTCGGGTCGGCCCGGTTCGGGCTGACCCAGGGGGGGTCGGGCCGGGGCGGCCCGAACCCGGACCCCCCGTTTCGGATCAGATTCGGTCTTTTGGCCATAACTTGAGCCACGGACCTCCGTTTGACGAACCGTCTGCGGAAACGCGATCCTTGGATCAAGGCGGCCGTTTCGGTATATCGCACTCAAGGTTTCAGATTACTTTGAGTTTAGCCGGGTTGGTTCGTTCCCGAAACCAACCGGGCCTTCGGAGCGGAAACGCTCATATCTTGAGCTACGGACGTCCGATTGACGTGCCGTCAGCTGTGTTGTGTTCCTCTTAGTGAGACGGATCTTTTGGAATACTCCGCCCGATGTTTGGGCACATGTGGAGTACGGTCGGGTTGGTTTTTCCTTAAAAACCAACCGGGCCCCGGGGACGAAAATGCCAATAACTTTCAGACCGGGCGTCCGATCGACGCGTCGTCTGTTGCGTTGAGTTCCTGTTGACGATACGGAACTTTTGGATACATCAACTCTGGTCTTTGTGACAGTTGATGTATCAGCCTCTCGGCTGGTGGAGCGGACCCTCCGAACGAGTTTGCTGTGTGCGGGAACCCTAGTGCTGGCTGCGACTGTTACTGTGACTACTACTGCTACTACTGCTACTATGACTGCGACGACGACAGTACAGAGATCCTGTGTGGATTCGACGACGACGACTACAGCACTCAGCGATCCTACGTGGATCAGTGCTACAGGTCCTGTGTGGGCCCGATCCTGTGTGGGTCCGATCCTGTGTGGGTCTTTGCGCTCAGCGGTCCTGTGTGAACCAGCGCCTACAGGTCCTGTGTGGGCCCGATCCTGTGTGGGTCTTTGCGGTGATTATCTACAGGTCGTACGTGGGCCCGATCCTGTGTGGGTCTTTTGCGGGGGTTAGTTACCTATCGATCCCTCATGGGTCCGACGACTTAGATGGATCAGAAAACATCTTTATTGTCTTCCGAGGAAGTATACCTGTGTGAGCTGAATTCTATTGCTTTCCTGTGTGGATTGTGTTGTGCAATACTGTGTGGATTACGTTTTGCTTTCCTGTGTGGATTGTGTTGTGCAATCCTGTAAGGATTACGTTTTGCTTTCCGGTGTGGAATACGTTTACTTTCCTGTGTGGACTGTGTTGTACTTGGGCTCGAAGGTTGGAGCGTATTTGAAATTGATGACTTAGGTATATGTATGGTATATACCTAAGCAGTGTCGGTTATTACTTCGTGATTGTTCCTTTCTTCGTGGTTTATCCTTTGTGGATTTGAGAGACCTTCAGGGGTCTCGGGGTCCCTACTGAGTAGCTTATACTCACCCCTGCGTGGGCTTTGCCCGCACTACGTTGTGTTGGTTGCAGACGACGGACAACATTGACCTTAGCTGAGGCTTGCAGAGCGGGACGGTACCCGGAGGTGGACCACTGGGCGGGACGTACTCGGAGCGGACGGCGGGACCCGTGGAGCAGTGGAGCTATCTGTACCCACCCTTCAGGTGGGATTTCCAGTGGACAGCTCGGTGTAGCGGCTTTTACTTTTCAGTTGCTGTTTTCCCTTTCGAGTTGTATTTTACTTTCAGTTTGGGTTTGTATACTGGCCCTTTTACTTTTCCGCACTTTCAGTTGTACTCTGCTTTTGTTTAGTGTTTACTTTCTGCTTGCTTACTCTGTGGTGTTTGTTTTCTTTACAAAGGCAATGCCTTCCCTTTTTACCGGGATTTACGCCTTGGTGCTAGTCGCCAGCCCCTGGCCTATGGAAGGCGGGCTTGGGGTAGTCACGGCACGGACCCCGAGGGTGGGTCGTGACAATTTATATCTTTATGATTTATTACTTATAAACTATCAATACTTATGCCATGATTCTTGTATCTGATATTATAATATGCAAGGTCTGATATTCTAATGTTATGACCACATTCTCATACCCTTATGCTCTTGTTTATGATTACATGACTCCATTGTATACCTTTACTAAGAATTTGAGACCACTCATTCATATGTATCCTTCACCCGGTTATGAAAATATGTGTTATGTTTAATGTTTCTATGAATGGCTTTAGTTATGATTAATATAGTGGGGGATAATGTAGTTCATTAATGTTCCCATGTTTATGTTTCCATGTTTCATAAGGAAGTAAAAAAATATGTTTTTTGGGAGTATGTTTTTTTAATGTTTTAAGTACTCTAAAAAAATGATATAATGTCGATTTAAATTAAGAATGGGTTTTTATATGAACCATTTCAACAAATAAACCATCCATTTTTGTGTATCAAAAAATAAGGAAGTCATAAATGCCACCAACCCATCAGACAGTATGTTACCCCAACTCATCAGATGAGTATAGACTCAAATGTCCCAGACAAGTAGTTTTCATTGATAAGGCATCATATGTAATGTTCCCTTAGTGTACGTACATTGGAATTTTTTTATTTATCTTAAGGACTAGTGATGTGAAATAAAATTGATTGTATATTTCATTGGAGCTAATGAATCATAATGGAGTCATAAACTGATCCTTCCGATGAAATACTATAATATAGTCAACTATTTTCATGAAACCAGATGTATTAGAATAAATATTCTGAATGTTTTTATTTCAGTTGGTTAATAACAATATTTAATAAATTTTTAAATTTTGTCAATATACATAACACAAGTACTGACATCGAACTATCATGTTTGAAAATAGAGACAGATCCATTAGATATATACATACATTGATAAATAATCTGATGTTATACTTAATTAGATGTGGTTTCATCAGTATTAATGCCTTTATACAAATAATGGTAAATTTTAAAAAGTAAAAATAATTTTATTTTTCATAATACTATTTAAGGTTGTTCAAAGTCTATATCACATACAGTAATATTTGTGGATGGACATGTTTAATTGGTTTAGAGGATCAGAATTTGAGTTTTTCAATTTTTCACATTTTATTATTAGATCAATGTAATTGGAGAGTTAAATCATATTGGAATGAAAAAATTTACAATATCAATTAATTTTTTGTAAATTATATAATGTGTGGAGTTTTGATTAGATTCCACGAGAATTGAGAAGAATTTTTAAGTGTTTTGAAAGACTAAAGCAGTCAAAATGAACCTAAAATGAATGTGAAATTTATGGATTCTATGATTTACCTAAGGGGGAACGTGAAATTTATTTCATCAAAATTTTACTTTTAACTCACTTATATATTGGGTTGAATTGAAAATTTAAACTAAAACTATTCACATTACAGATAGAGACATAGTATTAATGTTTTTACAGAAGAATTGGTAGAGGATGGTTCTCGAACAAATTTAACTTAGGATACATTTTTGGATGAAATGTGTTATAAAATGAAGTTTTGGATTTTTTAATTATAATTGGATATTAAAATATGACTAAAAATTATAGGAAGAGGAGAATGAAAATTATAATAGTTTCTAGACTAACTATTTTGACTACTTTCTAAACTAAAGCATCAGACTAATGAATCAGATTAAAGAATCATAATAATCTTTTATACGATTCCTAGAGAGGTTGTTCCTACATATTTCTGGGTAATAAATCTATGATTTGGTTTATGAAAAATTAAAGATTATGAATTTTTTGATGTAATACTATAAATTTTATAGAACCAACAATTCTTGTTTTCAAAACACGTTACAAAAAAAATTACATCACTCATCCTAGAAGAATCATATCCACTATTGTATTGATCATATTTCAGGACAATTTTAAGGGTAATTCCATCATGTTATATCAACACAAAATGACTGTTTTCTAGTGGATTTTGTGATATTGGATTATTTCCAAACATGGACATAGACGAGGGGCTCTCTTATTGATTAGTGACCATTGTAAATACATGTGTTGTTATTTATGTGTGAATTTTTAGTTTTTTGATAAGTGATAAATCATTTACATGAAGAGATTATTTTTATATATTAATGACAACCTAAAATGATATTTTCTATTCCCCCTCTTAGTGCTTACATTGATCTTGGTGGGGACTTTTCAATAACCTCTCCAATGTCTGTTCATCCTCAACCTTTTCTACCAAACATCTTCATCTACCACGAAAAAATTATTTTTCCATTGGGATCAAACATCCACCGTCTATTCCAAATATTACTTTTAGTACAAACCATGTTTACATAGAACATGTAAATGATGTATGGTTTTACTAAGGGTTTTTTCTTCACTGTCGTATATAATATCCAAGGTATACTCCTCCATGGAAGTGTTGATCCCACATCTCAATGTCATCATACTCAAAAAAATGAGATGGGTCTAGGTGATACAATCAAAACTAATTGATGTGGAACACATAATAAATTACAGTATACTAAAATAGAATATATTTTTATCATTCCACAACACAACTCTCATTATAACATCAAATGTACCAATGAACCTCAACTCCTATATCCCCTAGACTCGACACCAATTATTCCCTAGCCTTGGTGGCACATTTAAGAAACCTTAGTTGACCAAAATGATATCCATGGAATGTCATCATGAGATGTTATGAGATTAATTTCTACTCATATTTTTACTTATATTCTTCTTAATCAACTAGATAAACTTATTGTTCTTATGAAATAGGCTCAGCCTAAGTATAACATACACACAAGATTCTAATTAGTACAGTAGAAATTTACACAATGTACCATTAAAGTCCTAAAATGGAGATCCCTGAATATATACTTGATATATGGAGTTATAATTGAACTCTTACAAATCCTAATAAATCTCTCAAGAAATACTAAAATTGAACTAAAATTCTCGGATCTTTTCCATGGAGAGTTCTTATGTTGTGCTCAGAATTCCCATCCATAGGTGGGTTCTATGATGTGAATTGATTTTCCAAAATGACTAGAAATTTATGAGGGCCTTTCCAAAATATCAAGCTAGAACGGGGATCTATATATAATATCATCGTCTATGAACCTCATGTCGATCTATTATCTCACATACATAAAATCAATCAAGAAGGTCAACTATAGATGACTCCATGATGGGTATCTAATGGGATCCCATTCTTAGATGGATGGTGATAAACCAAAATTTATCATGTCTAGGGTGATTCATTAGTGGATCCATAACAAATCTATGGGAACATCATCCCACTTCTAGTATTGTATATGGATTGGATGATGAATAATTAAAAGGATCTAATTTCTACCCTTCACATATGTTTAGGGTATATTTAGAATAAAAAAATATGTGTCTCCTCTTTTTAGGCCACCAATATTACCTACACATATCAAAATTCATATTTTATAGGGAATAATCCATATCCCATCTCAAAGAGTAGAGGTCCCTCATTAAGTCAGCTTTTATACTCATGGGTAATTCAACTTGACCTCAGGCATATGATATAATATCATCATACAAGGACCATTCAATATTGGGATCTCTACTATAAATAATATCTCAAAACCATAAATTTGAATCTAAAAACTGAATATATTTAACCATGTTGATGATTCTATAAGTAATATATAGAGAATAATTTTTTTTTCAATCTGGGTACATCTAAATATCAAGGTATATATCAAATAATAATCATATAATCATCCCCCTCGAATTAAACTCTAGCATGACAAGAGACCTCATATTTATACTCAAAGAACCACCAATAAATTTCCCTTATTGGGTGTGTAATCCATTTTGAATTCAAAAAATTGAAATAACTAGTCCCACCAAATATACAATATATTCAGTCCACACTAGGTGATGAGGTATTTTAATCATTCATAATCTTCATAAACCATATACCTAGTCCCCAGAAGGTAGTGTCACCAACACTTCAGGGCATGTACTACTACAAAAAACACTAAGTCATGGGTTTGTTAGTTATTTTCAGATGTCCTCATCTTATTATACCCAAAAGTGAAACATCCCATATCCAATATATACACAAGAAACAAAAAATTTACACCAAAAAAATGAAAATATAATTTATAAATTTTACCATGCATTGAAAAGGTTATAAGTGGAATTGAAATTGAAATATTCTCTATATCTAGAGATGTAATATCACATGATTCAATCCAAACGTACTTCATACCCTTCTTGATCAGACCCATTAATAGATCTCCATGTATAATATGTCCTAGATAAATATATGGTAGTGTCCAACAATCCACATGAATTTAAAAATATCAAAAACATTATTAGGAGTCTCCTAAGAAAAAAACATCAACATTATTAGGATACCCAAAATAGTACCCTTAGGTATTACATAGACCCTTAAATGATTATGAATGATCCAAAAATGAATTTTTTAGCATTTATAAAAAAGATACATACCCCTAAGAATGATCATGACTGTCACAAATGTCTCTAATTATCCTTCACAGTCTGTTAGATAACATATATATTTTCAAAAATAAACCTTTTATAGATTCAGGATATTAATGGAATACCCTATTCATCATATCCATGATATTTTTTTGAAAATTTTGTAGCTAAAAGGGATAATGAGTTATTGATAGAGATAATATCTTCTCTAAAATGTTGTAGAGGGGATATTGTATTATTTAAATTTGAGTAGGGGGTAACTATTCTATAAATCAATCATGTAAAATTATATGGAACCTTTGATATAGTTAAATAAATCTTCAGTGAATGAGAGTAGTTAATTGTTCTTAATATTTATATGTTTATTCATATATAATCTAAAACTAATCTCAAGGATTATTCAATTATCTTAGATAATGGAACTAGATAACACAAAGGGGATCCTCCAAGATGGATAAAACCCTTTTTCTAAATTCACATTATGAGATTAAAATTATCACATATTTATCAGGGTTATTCTATAAGGGTGGATATAAATAGGTTCTGTTCATAACAAAAGATAGATTAGAAACCTAATTCCATATTTGGTTGATAAAAAATATAATTCCTTGAGAAATATATCCAGGAATAGGTTAACCATAATCGGTGAATTTTTATGATTATCCTCGACCGCCTTTAGATAAAAATAGCCACCAAATTCATGATATTACAGTGTCGTTGAAGGTCTTATCTAGATCAACTAGTGCATACATCCCACTCTCTATCATAATCAAAATTTTATGATATTGATAAAAATTATTCTTATGATAATAATAAAACTATTAATGATAACTAACTATCTATTCAATTTTAATAATTATATCAAATCTACCCATTTCTGGCATAAATATGTGTTATAGGAAACAACTGTCTCTGATAACCTAGAAACCCTAGAAACACTTCTAAATATCATCTCGTTTTGTGCCAAAGTATATGATATTCAATATCACAATGTGTAGATTCTCCACTACCAATCCCAAGAATCAATCAAGAGAAATATAAATGAAGTATTTTGTGGCTCCATTAATAAATAGGATAGAATAAAGAGTATAGGAAAAAAATTACCTAAAATGGATGACGACCCGATATCATGTACTATCAAAAAAGGCTTCACTACATTTGAAAAAACAACATAAATTGCATTTACTACAATCTCACTAACATAAGTCAAGATTCCTTTCAAACCCTTATATTATTGAAACAGAGGTTCATGACCACCACCATATCCCAAGTGTAGTGTACAATCCCAATTTCATAACTAATGTGGCTCAATAGTCACCCTGACTTATAAACTATGAGCTATTTCTGATCATATACCATTTCTATCAATATACTCTATAAAACAAATAGTGAGCAATTTATATCATCCTATAATTATGAAAATTCCCTAATGGCTAGATCAACTAAAATCACATGTTTCCAATGTATAAAAACTTATAGCACCACACCTCACAGCTTCTATAAAATGAACAAACAATTTATTCACCAACCATGACAGAATTCTATGACCCCTGATATGGACATTTGATCACCACTTCCATCATCCAATAGATCTAAAAAAATATTTTTTAAATGATGTGTATATTCTCCAACTATAGTGACCCTGATTAATAAATCATTCAATATTTAAATCTTGCTTCATGATATTATAGGAATACATCAAATCGAACATGTTCATTAGAACATTGATCTTGTAGTAAAACCCTTCTTCAAAATAGATATCTCTAAAAGTATCATCACAATATAATTTCATAGTGAATCACTGAAGATGTATATATATATAAACATTTTCTATAATGTACCTACCCCCTAATATATACTTAAAACACATTGTCACACCATGATTATAGGATGTCTAAAAATTCATTTCAAAAGAAATCGGTCTGATAAAACATTTTAGGTTAAAAAAAACATAATACTGCTCCTATAAATGGATTTCTAACCAGTAATTCACTTACCCAATTAACATGTAGACAACCAAATTCAATGTCCAAAAATTTATATCCTCTATGTGACCAGGGAAAATTTGTATAGACCCCATCCACATCATTGTCACCTATAGACCACCATCACCAATAAAATGTATAGTGTAATGAAACTATAAATCAAGGGTGATATTATATATTGTTTATAAATTCTGAGGTGGTCACCTCTCCAGGGAATTTTTTGTAGATAGGACTCTCTCATATAGTGTGTTATCTAATAATGGACGACGAGCTCTCAGAGGATCCGGTCCACCCACCAGATGGGAAATATTTCCCTCCCCCTATATTTTGTGGACATTGGATCTTTGGTGTGGCATAATTCTACAATTATAATGAATTATAACATAAAGATACATATAAATATCATTAATCAATGAAAATGGGAAAAAAGACATGCATAACATCCCTTATCATTTCATGCTACATCCAAAACATCTCTTAAGAAATCTATTTCAAGAATTTTACATTGAAACACTTTCAATATATATCAATTTGTTTCTGATGTATTATTAATATCTCACCCCATTGATGTTTTTATGAAGCTATTAAGTTAAAAGGTATTGTCAAATTGAATTCCATTCACACGTTATAAATGAAAATGGATTATAGGTTCTTACTGAATCATTATTTAATAAACCTTAATGACACAATCAATTTATATAATCATTCAAATGAAGGTATTATCTATTGAATTTTACCAATAAGAAGACACAATATACTTTCATAATAAATAAATTGATAATATTATGCTCATACTTGAAATGGTGAACCCTAATTTATCCATAGGTAGATACACATGCATACATTATAATATGAAATCATAAATCATAACAAGTGAATGGTGACAAAACATTCCAATAATAATGGATAATGGCATGACCATTCCAATATCATACCACCCTAAGAGATAAAATCCCAATTTTCTGTATAAAAGAAAATTATGTATTCCTCAAAAGATGGAAAATCAATAAATGGTGAAAGAAAAATTAATGACAATTACCCCATCCATGGTGACTCAACATTTCCCCCATGCAAGGATTATCAACGCCCATGAACAATATCATTACCAACCCATGGACTATTCCTATTACCATATCTATTATGCCATATAGTAATACAAATAAGAAGGTTTATTGGATACAACATTGAAATGATACACTGTAGTGGAACTGTTAGAGATTTCCGAAACAGAAGAATACTACAATACCATAGTTGTGACTCTGCATATTCCAAACAATATCGACATGTATCCAAGATATAATAAGTTAATTTATTATGAATATACCCTCTATTTTGTGATTAATGAAAAATTAAATAATGTAAAATAATACAAAAATAAAATCATAAGAAAACAACCATACATAATACAAATACATAATAAAAATTAAAAAATATCAAAATAATAATACTATATATCCAAAGAAAACATGTCATCAGTGATATATAAAATTAATAAAAATAAATTCAAATGTAAAATTTAAATACTAATATAATTAAATGTTGTAAAAGATCAAGATCATTACCAATCTCTCGACTCTATCCAAGAATGAAATCATGCATCAGTCATAAGGTTCTTTCCCTTGTCCTTTCCACCATCCATAAAGTATGTCCTAATACTAAACAGATATGCAAGAAGGGTGTGGGTAAAACTCAGTATGCTTCCACCAAAGGTGTACCTAAATAATTCAATTAGATAATAATTGCATTCAATGGTTCTATACATAGACTTATAATAAATAAATGGGAGAATAAATAATGAATATTAAACTCTAAACTAAGGATATGTGGCGGCACCAGAGGTCAGACCCGCTTACATAAACCATTGTATGATATATTTGGGAATGTAATGTACACCATATCAACATAAATCTCATTAAAAATTGTAAAATATACCAATTCCTAGTATGAAAAGGCTCTTGGTGGTAATATACCCATCAGTGTGGCCCTAACATCCCCCAAGGGGACTTGTTCCCCCATGTTTAACCATAATTAATAGCATCCACCTAGAGGTAATGTTGAGGATGATCATAACCATATATATCATATATCCACTCAGGGTCTATGTTAAACATAATTTTACTATAATCCCATTATCCATTATCTCCCAAACCAAGAAAACAAAATATAACTGAGGTGTATCACAATATTTTAATGTTACAGTTAGACATTTTATATACAAGGTTTTAATAAACATTCCAAATCTGATTTAATTCCTACTTATATTTCTAAAGTAAATCTAAAATAAAATCTTCTAATACTTAACAATGAACCCATTATGGGACAATTCCATTTAAATATTTCATTTCTAAAGAAATTTTCATTTTTAAAACCATAACCCATTTCAATATTCTATTAAAAAGCCATCATGTAATTCCATTTTCAATTTCGATAATAAATTTTCAAAAATAAATAGAAAACCTAAAAAGTACCAAATATCCCCTACTATAACCCATTGTGAATAGTCCCATTATGATTCCCTATAGTGCTACACTTATTAATTAACAAAGTAAACAATATGAGTTTAGTATAGAATGACAAGGTCATGGTTTAGGATTTCAGAGAAAAAATAAAGAATAGCAGACATATGGCTTGTGGCATATCGATAACATCTAATAAAAATAAGTTGACTATTAAAAAATAGTTACGTATAACATCATTGGTTCTAAATAAGATCAAACAAATGTAATAAAATTATATTGGGCTTAAAATGGGAGATATCGTCGTAGAATAAAAAATGAAAATTGATAAAAAAGAAAAAAAAAGATAGAAATTATATTTTATGTGAATTCTGATGATAAAGAAGAGGTGAGTAATATTAGACAAACCACATAGTGTTTATCTCCTCAAATAGGAGCCCAAAATACCAAGAATATATGGACAAATTCCATGGAAGGAGGGGAAGAAGGGGTCTGATTGAATGGAAGCGATATTGTGTGATTTGGGGAATAAATTTTTTTAATCTATATTAAATAAAAAATAAAAAAAATGAAAAAACGTATCCAAAATGAACCAACTAGAAATTGGGTCCCACTGGTTAGCTGATGGACTACCCATAGCGATAGAATCCTATTGAATGTCTACGAGCTGGCTAGTGGTCTACAACTAGGTAGTTATGGGAAATGTGGCCTCTTGAATAAATTCCATGGACTACTCTTGAGCCTCATAGAAACCGGTTTTACCTATTTAACCCCTTAAATACCTCTTAATTGTGAATAATCAATTAATTTACATGTTGATAACCAAATAGCAGACATTAAAACCAAAAAAGGTGGCATTATTTTAAAAAAAATGAATCTTAATATTTTGATGATTTTTAAAATATGGTTTATTGTGTACAAAATACTACTAAGAGAATTTACGGGATGTATTGAGTAGAAAATACACCCTATAATCATTAATGAATCCAAGGTTCATAACATGGTTGGAGGGTATTTATATAAGTACAGTGGTAGTACTATTTTATGTTTCGTAAACATTAGTATAAAATTATAACTTTGTGAGTGCAGTAGTATGGGGTGTAGAAATGTACTGTGGTAGAGTTACTATTCATCCTAAATGGTGTTTTATTCCACAATATTTGGGACATTTAGCTGTAGGGACTTCGATTAAACATTTTTCGTTGAGAATTAGCGTTGTCATGTCAAGGAGCATATCAAGGGAATTGTGGGTTGATGTGTTCTATAGAGTATAAATTTTGAGAGGCCATTGATTGATATATTTTTGTGTAATCAATCATTCATATTAGTAAAAATAATATACCCCACTAATCTATTTGATGCAATAAATAATTATTTTTTGAGCATGATAAGAAATAAGTAATAGATGGTAGGCTTTTTGGAATACTTGTTGCAGTTTATAATTTTCCTCTATAAGACATCAGGACATATATGTCTATGGTTGTTGTTATTATGATCCTTCTAATAATGTAATGGGTTCCCTCCCAACCAATTTGAAATATATAGTATGATAATAATATACAATTCTAGGCATTTAGGCTAGAGGATAATCTTCCAAAGGAAATGGACCTCGATATTTGTAAGTTTGTTTAATTGATAAAGTTGATGTAATATAACATTAATTAATTTTTTTCATTGGGTTTGGTATTATAGAAATATTAATTTTCTATTGTGGATTAAGGTGGAAAAAAAATAGTAAATATAACTTGAATAACCAAAAGTTAACATATAATTTCATAATTTTGGATATACAAAAGAATTTTTATTTGATTATTCTAAAAAACATATTTTCTTTTTTTGTGATTATTAAATTTATTATTATTATAATAATATATCTAATATTTTAGTAAATATCATGAAACATAATTAATCATTTTAGTGATCGATAAATTGGAAAATATAATGATTTTCAAAATTAGATTCCAAATATGATAGGATAATGTGTTGAGAACATAAGGTATGTACTTGAAAAAATATTTCTTATTATGACTAATAATTTAAACCATGTGAGTTTACCTTCTTTTACTAAGTGAGAAAAATTTATGGATGAGGAAGGTCTGTAAAAACCCTCCCACTTTTGGTTGATATTTTTATGTACTAATCATAGAGAAGTATATTATTTCCAATGAGAAAATATTTTTATATCATTTCATCATCTAAAAATGTGAAATTATTCTTTTTTATAATGGTTAAGTAATACAATTGATAATTGGTGATCACTGATCAAGAATCAAAATAGCATGGGAGATATAGAATCAATGTTGTATAATGAATTAGAAGAAAAACTCTTCCAAAAAATTTATCTGTAATCATTGTATTTAAATGGTGAAGGGTTTTACTGTGCTCGGGTATAAAAGTGGACAAATCGATTGGTTCATATGAAGAAATCCCCAAAAATGTCATGTGTTACACCATATGATTTATTATTTACCATAAAACTGCATTTGTTTTCTTTTTTAGTATACTAAGGCCCTGACATAAAAATACTTTAAATATTTGATATATTAATATCAAGAAAGATATGGTTGAATTTACCCTTCAATTTCAGATGGATATTAGTGATTCTAAATATTCTACAAGACAACTAGATAAAATGAAAATAAATCTATTTAATCAATAAAAAATAAATAAATCTCCCAAAGGGGAGAAGATTCAAATTCATACATGTAAAAATTGTGAGGGAAAATAACCCTAAGAAAAACCTAAAGGGAATAGTAAGATGTTTCAATTATTGGAAGGCTGTGAATCTAGATAATGAATAATATAAGGAGATGAAGAATATAAATAATAATATAGGAAAAATTAATTTTCCAATCAATCGTCCTCCTACGGTCCATTGTTTAAACTATATGGAATATTAAAATTAATGCATGCTGATGAACGTATCCAACCGTTTCAAAATAAAACCAACAGAAAATATTCTGAGGATAAGAGAATAAGGTTAAGCCAATGTCATCACAACTCTTGAGGTGTATTATAAAAATGATGCATTTATGGGTAATATTTTATTCATTTTGAAATTTTGAATTTACTTCATCATCTAGGTTCTATGAAATATTTCATAACATATATGTTTTGTACAAACAATCATTGATTACCTCATAATTTGGTGATTCAGATATCAAAGAATATTCCTAGATAATATCATGTATATTAATCTTCCATATTTAATAATTTTGGGTTAAATCTCATAGTACCACTTATTTTGCTTCCATAATTGGGATTTGATTCCATATTTGTCTTAGATTGATTGTATTTTTACTCATAAAATATTAACTACTAGTAAAGGGAAATCATATTCCATTTCCCAAAAAATTCAATAATTCTAAAATAATTTATTAAAAATATTGCATTTATTTTCTAATATTCTTCCCAACCATGAATATAGTTTAATTATGAGTAATAATATCATTCCCAAATAATTTATAATAGATTATCTGTGAATATGTACTCATTTTGAGGTAGTATTAAAATTCACCCTGAGGTGTTGTCTCATATTTACCCTAATCGAAAGATTATTTTATTGACTAAATATATACCTAAAGCTCAAATCATTTCTATGATTCCTAATATAACACACCCAATTAAACATGATGTGATAACAGAATATATATAATAGAATATAGTAAATGGGTTAATATTTCAATGTGATTCACCATTTAGTGTACATGTCTTATTTGTTTAGATGAATAGTGTGACCATTATTACCTTCACTGAATATAGTAAGATCAAAAAGATCACAATATATAACAAGTATTATATTCTATGGATTAATGGCATGTTTGGTCAATTATGTAAGGCTTTGGACTTCTCAAATTTGGGTCTTCAATTTTAAAATCATCAATTTAAGGATATTTAAAAAATCTATGACTGTAAAATATATTTCTTTTGGATAAATTTAATTTCAATGATTTCTTATGAATCACACAACACAGAGTTTAAAAGAAGAACGATGATCATTAAAAATAATATTTAAACAATAAAATTATATTCTAGCCAATAAATTTGTAGGTATGAATATAAATAACTATAAAGAACAATTTACATAAATAAATTTTTGATCTATAGATTAGATATAGAAATAATATTTTTTTAAAGAAAGAGATATGGTTTCTAAAAAAACATTAATTTTTTCTAATAGACAATTTACTCACAATTCACGTACATAATAAAAATTTTATTTTTCCCACTTATATAAAATATATTTCTAATTACAAAATTCATTTTTTATATCATCATATGAAAATTATCTTATGGGGTGTTAAATAAATATTTCTAAAATGATTCAATTTTCAATGATTAGAGAAAAATACTTATTTTAATAGAAAAACTAATATTATTTTAAATAATTTATAAATATAAAATATAATTTTAATTGTAGTTAATGTGAAACTATATCAATTACATATCCATTAAAACAATTTAAGTTATTGGAATTGTTATCAAATTTAATTTATCTGTAACCACTTTACAAACATTTGAACATTTTCTCTTTAAAAGACATTCTTTATCATCACATCTCAACGTTTAATTTTAAATTAAAATTTTAAAATTAGTGGAGTTAAATATATAAAAATTCACTCGATACATATAATAAAAATAATTTATATTATATAATAAGTCTAAATTAATTTTTCATTCAAAATATTAGTAAGGGCGGTAAAATTATTTACCATAGTTAATGTGGAAATGGATTTATTGAGTGTTAAACTAGAATAAAAAGGCTTTAATTAACATAAAAATCATTTATAAAATATTTTTTCTAGGAATATTTTTACCTTATAATGTTTATGCATTGTTAATAATCTATTTTTTACCCTTTATCCTTGTAAAAATTTCGGGTTGAACTTTTTCTTTCAAACAATTTGAAGTGTTCCCCTCACCTCACTCATTAAAGGAATCCCATTTCCACTCCTCTTAACATCATAAAACATTTATTTTATTTAACCAATAACTTAGAAAACACTACCCAACATACATTACCTCATACTTTAGGCCATATATTTTCTATAAATACAACATATTATGTCTTTTGGTGAAAAACTATGTATCGTACACAAAGAAGATCTGGTGTTCTTTAAGGATCATTTTTTCATTCTCCACCACCTTTAATTATTATTAAAAAACGATGATATAATAACCTATGTCACGACCCGTCCTCGGGGCCCGTACCGTGACTACCCCAAGCCCGCCTTCCATAGGCTAGGGGCTGGCGACTAGCCCCAAAGGCATAAGTCCTGATAACTGGGAAGGCATTGCCTTTATAAAAGTAAACAAGACACCACAGAGTACAAGTGGAAGTAAAACACAAAAGAAAGTGCTGAAAAGTAAATGGGGTAGAATACAAATCCAAAAGAAAGTACAACTACAACTAAACAAGTACAACAGAAAAAGACAACAGCTGGAAGGACGGAAGCGGCTCCTGGGTCGTCCTCCTCGGATCCTACCTGAAGGGTAGGTATAGATGGCGCATCTCCTGGATCGTCCACCACGGATCCAACCTGAAGGGTAGGTACAGATAGCATCCACAACGCTCCCACCCGTTAACCTCCTCCGAGTGTCGTCTCACCGTGAAGTCCACCTCCGGATACTAACTCTTCATGTAGTCTACCTCCGGGTACTGACTCATCGTGTAGTCCACCTCCGGGTACCGTCCAGTCCTCGAACACTCAGGCTCCGTCAGCACTACCCGTTGTCTGCAACCAACACAACGAGGTGCAGGCATAGCCTGTGCAGGGGTGAGTATAACGATACTCAGTAGGGACCCTGATCCCCTCAAGGTCTCACTAAAACCAACAAGGATAACCACAAATAAGATCTCAACAGATAACCTCTACATAGGTATATGCCCATACATATACATAAGTTATCAAGTAACCCATCTCAATCATGAGGAAAAATAAGGATTATGAAATCAATGGATAACCTCTACCCAGGTATATGCCCATACATATACCTAAGTTATCAAGTAACCCATCTCAGTCATGAGGAAACACAAAGGTCATAGACTCATCTCAAACCAGGATTTTCATTATCGAAACTATAACTGCTAAAGAGCTCCGTCTCAAGAGTGTACAGTGGTCCTGTCACAACTCCGAGGTATTTCTCACTAACATAAGACTGCTGACTTATTCCTCCTGTCGAGTACTGCGGGTCTGCTGCCAAATACCGGGCGCTCCGTCCGCTGTGGGTCTGCCGCCAAATACCGGGCGCTCCCTCTGATAGCCTATAGAGGTACCCCTACAGTCGAGTACCGCGGGTCTGCTGCCAACTACCAGGAGCTCCGTCCGCCGTGGGTCTGCCACCAAATATCGGGCTCTCCGTCCACTGGGCTAGTCGACTCACTCCAAGTCGAGTCGGTCAAGCAGTCGTCAGGTCTCAGTCATCCACACGGTCTCCGTACTCTGTACGCTTGTGTCCGGGAGGTTCCGCTCCACGAGCTACAGGTCGATACTCCAAGTATCTCAAAGTCCCACGAAAGTATATCTCAATGTACCACCTCGTCATAGGGTTCTCAATGCAACAGACAACGCGTCAATCGGACGCCCAGTCTGTGAGTTATTAGCCTTTTTCGTCGTAGGGACCCGGTTGGATTCGTGAGTGAACCAACCCTGCTGTATCTCAACTGTACCCCGAACTCTCATAGGGTATACTCATAGAGACCATTTCTCAATGTGATCACCAAGGCCGCTGACGGTTCGTCAAACAGACGTCCAGTCAGAAAGATAGCAGCTTTTCCGTTCTAGGGGCCCGGTTGGATTTCGGGTGCAAACCAACCCGGACACTATCCAAAAGCATCCAAAACTCGGACTAATTATTCCAAAATTTCCATCTCAACAAGAGTAATTCAACAAGACAGACGGCACGTCAATCAGACGCCTGGTCTGTGAGTTATTGGTTTTTTCGTTCGAGGAGCCCGATTGGTTTCGTGAGCGAACCAACCCGACCGCACTCAGACGGAATCCAAACCTCAAGCGGAGTAATCCAAAAGATCCGTCTCAATTAGAGGAATCCAACAAAGTCGACGGCACATCAATCAGATGTCCGGAGCTCATGATATAAGCGTTTCCGCTCCGAGGGCCCGATTGGTTTCGTATCCGAACCAACCCGGCGAAACCCAAAGTATTCCGAATCATTGAGTTAGATATACCGAAACGACCGTCTGGATCCAAGGATCGCATCACCACTAATGGTGCATCGATCGGAGGTCTGCAGCTCAAGATATGGGCGATAGACCGTGAGGGGTCCAAAAAAGGGGGGGTCTGGGCCCGGACCTACCCGGCCCGACCCCCCCTGGGTCAGCCCAAACCAGGTCGACCCGACCCGGCTGGGCCCGACCGGCCAGCCGCGGCTCGGCCAGCGCGGCCGAGCAGAAGCCGCGGGCGGGGTGCACGGCTCCCCCACCCTCGCCGCTAATTGAGGTCGGCGGCACCCACCACCGCCAGCCCTCCGGCGGCGCGCCGCCCCCGCCTTCTGCGGACCACCGGACGCGCTCTGGTGGTCTGTTTCTCCTGCCGTCTTCACCAACGGTCCTCCCGGGACCCGACCTTCACTGTAAGGCCCTCAAATCACCCTTGAGGCCCCGTTCATCGTCGCCCAACAATCCGCATGTCAATTAACAAAATGTGCCGTCTTCGTGGTTCTCCGACACGACGCGATGGCGCCACACCCCTTCACCGTGGCCCGACTCCGTCCGCGGATGTCTTCAGATTTCTCCGATGAGGCACGACGGCGTCGCGCCCTTGTTCATTTTCATGAAGTGGTGTGACGGCGCTGCACATTCCTTGCCGCACGTTCCACGCGGTGCGACGGCACCGCGCCATCCCCGTTTCAATTCATAAAAGAAACCCACAAGGATAAGGAGGTGGGTCAGCCGTGTTTGTGCGGTCCAGCTCCCTCCCGTTAATTGATTGCAAATAGTCATATTTCACGAAGACCGTCAAGGTAAAAATCACGGACAAATTAAATAATAGTCTTCAACATGAATCTGCATGAACGAACGATCCGTAGATCAACTTGGAATTGGTTGGTCCGTGCTCGTCGTTCATTTCTCAAAAGATAATAGAACACCAAAATAAAATTCCCTACCTCAAGCGTCGTCGAGCGAGGGTTCGTTGCGGATTTTCTCATTGCGGAAGAAAGCATCATGAAAGGAGCTTCACAGATGAAGCGTCATTGAAATCGTGGTACACGGCGTCGCGCCGTCGATCTCTGAGGGTTTGGCGTTCTTCATTGGAGGTCGGAGCGTTCTTTGTGTTTTCGCGTTCTTCGCGTTCTTCGTCAAAGAAGAACGCTTTCCTCCAAATTCTCTCTACGTCACCAGTCCAACTAAATAAAATAAGTTCAACCCTTATTTTATTATTGACCTAAGCTTCTGAAATTCAAAAGATAAGAAACGAACAATTAATTCATTGAATTAATTGTTACGATTTAACTACCCAATTAATAGGAGCGTTTAATTGTTTAAGAAACACCGCCATTGACTTTCATTAAAAAGGGTTTTCGCGGGTGCGTTACTTAGCAGAAAAGAAATGGTGGGGCTTGTGCGGGCCCCACCTCACAAATATCCTACCAAGAGGGTAGGATATTTTGGATTCCACCCTAACCGCATCAACTCATCTTAAGCATCATTAAGTGGCTTTCAAGTGGCTTTAAGTGAAATAAAAATGATGTTGTCGCACACTTTATTTTATTTCTTAACTTAACCCCAAAAATTAAAAACCACACCCGAGCAAACGAAACTCCGGAAGAGGCGTTTCTAAGCAAAAACCGTCACTGCGATTCCATCGGTGCCCTCGAAATTTGATTCCGAGCACCGATTCAAAAGTTATAAATTCCTGCTCATTCGTTCACTGAACGTACCCGAGCTAAACTTCGGAAAATGATTCCGGGCTCACCGGGCCTCGGAATCAGGCGCCGTCAGAAACTACATTCTTGTAAAATCTCAAAAAAAAATTAGAAAAAAATTTCCCTTGAAATTTCCGAGTCTTTACATTACTCCCACCTCGGGGATTTACGCCCTTGTAAAGCTTTAACACCAACTAGGGTCACAAAAGAGGTACAGAGCACGCATCTGAGCCTTCCACTCCCATGTGCTCACCTGGAGGTTCCCATACTGCCAAAGAAAGTGAACCTGAGGAATCGATCATCCTCATATGATCTGCTCCTGTTGATCCTCGATCCCCACTGGAACCTCTGTGAATGTCACCCAATCGCCATCGTCCAGCTCCCTATGGTCGATGATATGCGAATGGTCGAGCATGTATCTCCTCTACTGAGATACGTGGAAATCGTCGTGCACCTGGTGCAACTGAGGTGGATGGGTCAAGCGGTAAACCACCCCGCCTACCTAGCTGAGGACCTAAGAAGGTCCGCTGAACCTCAGATATAACTTTGTGCCTTGGCCACATCTCCATAAACCTCGTCGAGGTGGGACCCGTATAAGGACGTGATCTTCATCCTTGAACTCTAGAGGTCCCCAATTCCTATTAGAACTGAAGCTCGAAACGACTGGTGCCACGAGGGTAAGGTTCACCGAATCAAGAGTGATCGTTCACACCCTCCTGTGCATGAGTTATCCTATGCTGCCTGGGGTTTCTTTTTCGCCGACCAAGGAAAACCCATCCCAAAGTCATAGTTAAACCACAACATTTTTTCCTAATACCGTCAATTTGTGTATGAACTGAGACTGCCCATTCGATACACAAACCAACGTCGTAAGGCCTCGACGCTGCCACCAAGAGATTTCAACCGAAACTCTCGCCTCGAGGGTCTGACCACACCGTCGGTGTAAGTTTGATTATCGAGTCTTCCCCCAAGGTATCTCCAGACATGAGGGTCAAGTCTATGGCTTACTTGAAACTCTAGGTATGGGACAAGATTTTTGAAAGAGATGAATGATTCATATCGACGTCTGTTAATATAGTAGCTAGTGGTGGACACAGACCATCCCTTGAATCATTTTTAGAGCCATTGGGTCAAACTCCTTGACCGCATGCAGCCGCACTCTTCCTCCGCCCTCCAGCTCCCTGAGCCTGGCGGGGATAACTAAGGAGGGTGGTTGTAGAATGTTAAGATGTACACCACCTCATGCTGCTCTCCTAGCTCTGCCTCCACGTCTTCCGCTTCGCAGACTCATCTCTCTTTAGAGCTTCCTCTTCTTGAATCATTTAACATACCCGAGTCTCTAAGACTGGCACCGATTTCCTGTTTCTTACTGCACTGTGTAGTCTTCAACCACTCTTGGATGACCTGGACCTTCTTTAGTCTCACAAGAGCTGCTATGATTTCCTTCTTTGCCAATAAGAGAAATCCGGTCTCATCCCCTGGATGAACCACATTCGTTGCCTAATACAGTCAATCCCGACATGAATGATGAATTAATTCCATGGATGACGTCGTAAGGTCTCGACATAACTACAGAGAGATCCAACATTCACTCTCACCTCCAAGGATCGAGTCACACTATCGGCATCAGTGTGAGGTCACTGGGTCTCCTCCAGTAGAAATCACGATAGTGAGGGTCAAGTCAACAGTATTAACTAGAACCACTCAGTATCAACCAAACAAAAAGGACAGGAAAGCAAACATAATAAGATAAGTGTCTTTTTATTATTGCAGCTCATAGTAAAAAGACATGAATACAACCACAACATGGAACTAGAAGAACAAGGGACGTATCCACTAGTTCCTCTCCTGTCCACCTGCTCCCGGAGCTCTACTGCCTTGTCCACTGCTTGGCTGTTGCTCAAGCACCCGCCGCTGATTCTGCATCGGTGGCTCCTCCAAAGCCTATGGATCAACTGTACGAGGAGTCGGACAGTCACGTGCCAGGTGACCCTTTCCGCCGCATTCATAACACTTCCTACTCCTCGTACGGCTGGCTCTGGTCCTCTTGGACCTATGCATCATCTGTCTACTTCCCACAGATGAATCGGCTACTGATCTAAAACCCTGCGGTAAGGGCAGAAGCTCCTGTCCACGCTCGGGGTGTAGAGCTACTGGCACAAACTCCACCACGAAGAAGGTCTCAATGTCTTCCCATGTGAAGGCCATCCCATCGGAAAACTGGAACAAGTGTCTCCACCACCTTCCTGCTACTACCTGATGAAGGCTGGCAGCAAAGATCACCATGAAGTATGATGGCGTCCCCACTTGCCTGAAGACTCTCACCACAGCCTCCAGCCAATCCTTAGCCGCCTGCAGGTCCATCTCTCCCCAGAACCTGGGTGGTCTCTGGCGCTAGAACTCATGCAGTGCGCTCAAGTGGCGTGCATCGCCTACTGCTGGGGATGGTGGCATCGGTGGCCCAACGAATGGTGGTACCGCTGGTGCCTCCGCTGGTGCCTCAACTGCAAGAGGGCCCTGTACCGAAACCTCATCGCTCGCCCGGCTGTCAACACGCACATACCTCTAAGCCCTAGCTGGTCGTCCGAGAAAAGGCATCCTGAAAGAAACAACGTGACCCGGTCAAACGATTATACCTGGTGAGATGACCTGGTTTGAGCTGACATCTAAAAACATCTAGAAATACACAGGCAATCAGTGTTTTCGTGCACAAAGTCGGAAATCAGTTGTCAGGGTCCTGGTGTATGGATACGTTGGCCGCCTACACTAACACTGGACTCCCTGAAATAAAGACCACACTCGGTACCCTTAACACTATTGCTTCACAGAAAGACAAAAATATCAGAGTTATAAGTTCTGCGGTAGAACCGACTCCTCTAATACCAATTTGTCACGACCCGTCCTTGGGGCCCTTGCCGTGACTACCCCAAGCCCACCTTCCATAGGCCAGGGGCTGACGACTAGCACCAAAGGTGTAAGTCCTGATAACTGGGAAGGCATTGCCTTTATAAAAGTAAACAAGACACCATAGAGTACAAGCAGAAGTAAAACACAAAAGAAAGTGCTGAAAAGTAAATGGGCCAGAATACAAACTCAAAAGAAATTACAACTAAAACTAAACAAGTACAACAGAAAAAGACAACAGCTGGAAGGATGGAAGCGGCTCCTGGGTCATCCTCCTCAGATCCTACCAGAATGGTAGGTACAGATGGCGCAGCTCCTGGATCGTCTACCATGAATCCAACCTGATGGGTATGTACAGATAGCCTCCACAATGCTCCCTCCCGTCAACCTCCTCCGAGTGTCGTCTCACCGTGAAGTCCACCTCCGGATACTGACTCGTCGTGTAGTCCACCTCTGGGTAATGACTCGTCGTGTAGTCCACCTCCGGGTACCATCTAGTCCTCGAACACTCGGCCTCCGTCAGCACTGCCCGTCGTCTACAACCAACACAATGATGTGCGGGCATAGCCCGTGCAGGGGTGAGTATAACGATACTTAGTAGGGACCCCGAGACCCTCAAGGTCTCTCAAAAACCAACAAGGATAACCACAAAGAATATCTCAACAGATAACCTCTACATAGGTATATTCCCATACATATACCTATGTTATCAAGTAACCCATCTCAATCATGAGGAAACACAAGGATTATTAAATCAACGGATAACCACTACCCAGGTATATGCCCATACATATACCTAAGTTATCAAGCAACCCATCTCAGTAATGAGGAAACACAAAGGTCATAGACTCAGCTCAAACTAGGATTTTCATTATCGAAACTGTAACTATTGAAGAGCTCCATATCTGGAGTGTACAATGGTCCTGTCACGACTCCGAGATACTTCTCACTAACCTAAGACTGCTGAGGTACTCCTCCTGTTGAGTATTGCGGGTCTACTGCCAAATACCGGGCATTCCGTCCGCTGTGGGTCTACCGCCAAATACCGGGCACTCCCACTAATATCCTACAAAGGTACTCCTCCACTTGAGTACCGTGGGTCTGCTGCCAACTACCAGGCGCTCCGTCCGCCGTGGGTCTGCCACCAAATACTGGACGCTCCGTCCACTGGGCTATTCGACTCACTCCAAGTTGAGTTGGTCAAGCAGTCGTCAGGTCTCAGTCGTCCACACGGTCTCCGTACTCCATACGCTCGTCTCTGGGAGGGTTCGCTCCACGAGCTAAAGGTTGATACTCCAAGTATCTCAAAGTCCCACGAAAGTATATCTCAAAGGACCTCCTCATAATAGGGGTCTCAACGCAACAGACAGCGCATCAATCAGACGCCCGGTCTGTGAGTTATTAGCCTTTTTCGTCCTAGGGGCCCGATTGGTTTCTTGAGCGAACCAACCCGGCCGTATCTCAACTGTACCCCGAAATATCATATGTTATACTCATAGGGACCGTTCTCAAAGTGATCACCAACGTCGCTGACTGTTCGTCAAACGGACGTCCGGTCTGAAAGATATCAGCTTTTCCGTTCCAGGGGCCCGGTAGGATTTCGGGTATAAACCAACCCGGCCACTATCCAACAGAATCCAAAACTCGGGAGAAGTATTCCTAATGTTTCGTCTCATCAAGAGGAATTCAACGAGACAGACGGCGCATCAATCGGACGCCCGGTCTGTGAGTTATTGGCTTTTTCATTCCAGTAGCCCGGTTGGTTTCATGAGCGAACCAACCCGACTGCACTCCGACGGCATCCAAACCTTGAGAAAAGTAAGACAAAAGATCCTTATCACCTAGAGAAATCCAAAAAAGTTTACGGCATGTCAATCGGATGTCCGGAGCTCAAGATATAAGCGTTTCTGCTCCGAGGGCCTGGTTGGTTTCGTATCCGAACCAACCTGGATGAACCCAAAGTATTCCAAAACCTTGAGTGCAATATACCAAAACGACCATCTCGATCCAAGGATCGCATCTCCGCTGACGGTGCGTCGATCGGAGGTCTACAGATCAAGATATGGGTGAAAGACCGTGAGGGGTCCGAAAAAGGGGGGGTCTGGGCCCGGACCGACCTGTCCCGACCCCCCCTGGGTCGGCCTGAACCGGGTCGACCCGACCCGGCGGGGCCCAGCCTGGCCCGGCCGGCAAGGCCCGGCACGGCCAGCTCGGTCCGGCCCCACCGGCCCGCCGCGGCTCGGCCAGTGCGGCCGGGCGGAAGTCGCGGGCGGGGTGGGCGGCTCCCCCACCCTCGCAGCTAATTGAGGCCGGCGGCAACCTCCGCCACCTACCCTCCGGCGGCGCGCCGCCAATGCCTTCCGCGGACCACTAGACGCGCTCCGGTGGTCCGTTTCTCCAGCCATCTTCGCCAACGTCCTCCCGGGAGCCGACCTTGACTGCAAGGTCCTCAAATCACCCTTGCAGCCCCGTTCGTCGTCGCTCGACAATCCACACGTCAATTAACAAAACGTTCCATCTTCGTGGTTCTTTGGAATGACATGATGGCGCCGCGCCCCTTCACCGTGGCCCGACTCCGTCCACAGATGTCTTTGAGTTTCTCCGATGCGGCACAACGGTGTCGCGCCCTTGATCGTTTTCACAACGTGGTGCGACGGCGCCGCACGTTCCACACGGTGCGACGGCACCGCGCCATCCCCATTTTAATCCACAAAAGAAACCCACAAGGATAAAGAGGTGGTTAGGCCGTGTTTGTGCGGTCTGGCCCCCTCTCGTTAATTGATAGCAAATGGTCATATTTCACGATGATCGTCAAGGTAAAAATCACGATCAAATTAAATAATTGTTCTCAACATCAATCTGCATGAACGAATGATCCTCGGATCAACCTGGAATTGGTTGGTCCGCGCTCATCGTTCTTTTCTAAAAAGATAATAGAACACCAAAATAAAATCCCCTACCTCAAGCGTCGTCGAGCGAGGGTTCGTCGCGGATTTTATCGTTGCGGAAGAAAGCGTCGCGGAAGGAGCGTCGCAGAAGAAGCTTCATTGACGTCGCGGTACACGGCGTTGCACCGTCGATCTCTGAGGGTTTGGCATTCTTCATCAGACGTCAGAGCGTTCTTTGTGATCTTCGCGTTCTTCATCAAAGAAGAACGCTTTCCTCCGAATTCTCTCCACGCCACCAGTCCAACTAATTAAAATAAGTTCAACCCTTATTTTATTATTGACCTAATCATTTTAAATTCAAAAGATAAGAAACGAACAATTAATTCGTTGATTTAATTGTAACGATTTAACTTCCCAATTAATAGGATCGTTTAATTGTTTAAGAAACGCCCTAGTTGAATTTCATTAAAAATGGTTTTCGCGGGTGCGTTACTTAGCGGAAAAGAAACAGCGGGGCTAGTGCGGTCCCCACCTCACAAATATCCTACCAAGATGGTAGGATATTTTGGATTGCACCCTAACCGCATCAACGTAGCTTAAGCAGCTTTACGTGGCTTTCAAGTGGCTTTAAGTTAAATAAAAATAATGTTGTCGCACACATTATTTTATTTCATAACTTAACCCCAAAAATTAAAAAACACACCCAAGCAAAAGAAACTCCGAAAGAGGCGTTTCTAAGCAAAAAAATGGCGATGTGATTCCATCGGTGCCCTCGAAATTTGATTCCGAGCACCAGTTCAGAAGTTATAAATTCCCGCTCGTCCGTTCACTGAATGTTCCCAAGCTATACTTCGGAAAATGATTTCGGGCACACCGGGCCTTGGAATCAGGCGCCGTCAGAAACTGCGTTCCTGTAAAATCCCAAAGTAATTTTATAAAAAAAATCCCATTGAAATTTCCGGGTCATTTAAACCTAATTATTATACATATATTAATATTATTTTATGTTATGATAATTAAAAAAATAAATTCCCTCAGCTATCAAATGCATTATGAAATCATTATTCATTTGAACAATTTACTATGACCTCACATAAAGATGTCGTATGTTTTCCCATTATCAATTATTACAGTGTGATATGATGATTGATACAATGTATATTTGTTTTATTTATAACATAATGATAAGAATGGATTCATTATATCATATATACTTTTTTAACTTCAAAAACCTAATAGATACGATATTGTTACTTGGGTTTACTGTGGTCTATCACCTCAGGTAGCGATGTGATTAATTTTGAAATAATGCTTTACATTAAAGGTACTAAGGATAAAGTTAATTATTATATGTAATATAAATTGTATAATTATGATAGTCATGAAATATTTAACACTCTATAAATATAATATATTAATTTATTTTTTACCATATCACTCACATATAGATGGAAACAAAATATTTGTATTTGTCAAATATTGCCCACTCGATGTGATGTGTTTCTCAATTCATCATCACACCACATGGATATATATATATATAGATTTTTATAAATAAATAAGTTTTTATTTATTATATAATTATTTTTTTGGAAATAAAAAATATTACTTACCACATTTCTATAAAGATTGTCAAAAAAATGGAAATGTTACTCGTGCATACATACAACGTACTGTCTCCATGAATATAATGTACATCACTGTACAAATTTTTTTTCATGATTTATCATAAAATTATAATTTATGAATAAATATAATAAATTATTTATGAATATTATTCTACATATTATGGAACTATGTACTGTGAAAAATAATATGAACATTAATAAAATTACAAAATTTCAGTATGGAAAGTGCGATAAGATTTAATAAAAGATTCATATATGAAAATATATAAATTAATAAGTTCATTTTACAAATTAATAAAATGTTAGAACTAATAAAATTGAGTTTAAATGTCATTCCACTAAAATAAAGTGTTGAGAAATGAATTTTATCTCAATTTACATTCCCTTAAGATTTATTTTTTTATTAGGAAACAATTCACTTATATGAGTTCTATATACTTCCATTTTGAAATTTAATATCATTATAAATTCATATTTCATGGTATATTATGTTTCACTTTGAATCACTTCACCCAGGGGTATTTGACATGAAAATTACAAAGTGGTAATATTTATTATAAAATCTATCTTTCATTGGTAATTTTTAACTATCACATGAAGCAATCACTTTAATGAAATAATTATTATTTTGAAAAAAACACATCTTCCACATACAAATTCTTGTAATCTGAAAAATATTTTTTTATTAAATCATATAAAATTTTCAAATATGGTGTTTACATTGAATGTTTATATATTTACTAGGGAAATAATGGTAAATATATATCATTTACTCAATGTTGATATTTATTTTTAATGAAAATTGATTAATGAATTTAATCTATTTTAAATATAATAGTAATTGTTTTTTACATGATGATTTGGGTGGAAAAAAGTTATAGATATCCCCTCGATGAATCGGAAGGCCTCATGAGATAAAATATTTTGGATAATTAAACGAGATTATACTTTTAGTTTTTACCCTTTTTGTGAAAGGTTAGGATAGTTGGAGTTTGATGTGCATGATAAATGAAGTCCAATAATTAATAATTTCCTTCATTATGAATACATTTATTGTTTTATATGATATTTTTACAATGATGTGATCTTTAAAATAATTTTATTCATATTTTATTGATTAAATGTTAATTGATTTAATTTATTTAAATATTCATATTGATTATACCTCATCATACCATCATATTTAAATAGAATGTGCATTTCATTATTCGAATCTCCATGTTTATTATTAATATTGATTCCTGATATTTCTCATTGTACATAACCATTATGTAGAATTTTTTCTCAACATTCATTCATTTCTATTTCCCAAAATATGAAGAAGAAGTCATTGAATTAGTCGTTAGGGATAATTTTCATTTAGTTTTGTTTTGTATTTTAATTTATTTTCTATTCTCAATGTTAAATTAGTATTATGTATGTATATTTTTCCTTTAAATAAATAAACATATCAATACTTAAGGATTTGACACTTTATATCTAAGCCATTGTAAAAAAGAAGACACCTTATCTAGCATAATGGGGATCAGATAGATATAGTCGGTATCATAATAAGTTTAGAAGAAATATTGGGATATATAATAACAAATACCTATAGTCGGGAACATATCCCCATGATATACATTGAAGATATATATATAATAACATGATAATGTTTTTTTTAATTAAGATATTATATAGTTTTTCCATGAAATACAACCCTATTTGAATACTATAAATAGACTTGGTTCTAGCATAGAGTTATGTAGGGGTAATAAATCTAAAAAATAAACACGAGGCATGACTCGATCATCACCTGGTGCATGAAAAAATAACTTATTATGTCATTGTATAAATATTATGAGTTCCATTTTTATAATAAATCACATTATTTATACAAAATAATATTAATGATTTAAAAATTATAAATATCCGCAATGAAAACACATTTATAATTTTGATATTAATAATGAATAAAATTTATATATATTTAATGTGTTAAATAATGTATTCAACTATTCATTATGATTTAATATTCAATATTTTAGTATATAATCAAGTATATTCTATTGTTTTAAAATTTTTCTTGGATGGAAGAAGTTTTTCCTTACTCATGGACAATGAAAATATTTCCCTTCTAAATAATCCAATGCAATGGGTATTATAGTTGATAAAATTATGTCTATATTAAGGTAGATTAATCGAGTGATGAAAAACAATCTTTCTCGGAAAGAGTATCCTCTTTCATAGCATGATTATTCTATGGTGTATCTCCTTTATGACATAAATTCCAAAAAATTTGGTGGGACTACTAATCTAATTGATTCTTTGAAATGGAATATTACACTTGTGTAGATATTTGTTAACTTGGGGTGTGGGGAAGAAGAAAATTTTACATTTTTATTGTAATTTCTAAAAGGTTATGATGATAAATTGTGTTTATTGATCCAAAATATTACAGAGGATGAAGGAATAAATCTCATATAATGGAATGCTTGCCAGAAAAAATTTAGGAAAAAATGTTGAAAAAATAGTTAATAACTTAAAATGAAAAGAACGATCTTTTTCATAAATAACAAGGAAGAACAATGTGTTTATAAGTATAAGGATAAGAATACAAGGTTATCCAGGTATGTTATAGATTATATATGAAACATGGAGTTCAATATTGATCATTTATTTTAAGGGCTTAAGACATGTCTCCAAAGGGCCCTGGTCCCTTAAAAACATTCTTCAAGAGATAAAATAGTTTTATGTACCCTAATAATGGGGCATTATTAACCTAGATATTTTATATTCAAGGGAAATAAACGGAACAACAGGCCATCCTAACATAATAAAAAAGGGAATGTGTCAAAAATGAATAATATAACAATGTAATTTCTAATATTTAGAAAATGTGGAAATAATTATCCTGTGATATTCTTTAGGGGAATGAGAGTTTGATATAATTTTAGTTATATTGTAAATTAGGTGAAAAAATCAATCAAATGATAGATACCCCTATAATTTAATGTTTCATATTTATAAAGAGGGGGCATAATATAAAGAAATTACCTAACTATTATGGGAATCCACCATAGAAGAGGACAAGGGGAGAGGACCAAGTTTATGAGATCACTACAGCAGAGGTGGAAGTACCCAATAATGTGATGAAAGGTAGATTAGTTCCATCTAAAAATTTAGGAAATTTTATTATTTGATTATGGATTCTCACACTCATTTATATCTTCCTAGATTTCCATGAATATTAGATTTTTAACATTTAATATAAGAATGAAATTGTTAGTCAATACTTGAATGGGATGTATCAATATAAAATGGATGTTTTTTATAGTCTTAATTATGACACATACACAATAATTTTTTGTTGCACTATTATGTTTCCTATTATTGAGATAAAAATAATCCTTGGTATGGATTTTTTTTTTAAATATGTTGAAAAAAACTATTACAATAAGAATGAAATTATGATTTTTGAGTTAAATATAGAATGACATAACTATAGAGAATAGGATTCATCACCTAAGTCATATCTAGATCCACCCCAATTTCTATACTAAATTATATTCACTATGAAGAAGAGAAAAATGAATAATGGGTTGAGGAATGTAATCTTCAAATTGGGGGTGTACATATTATAAATTAATGCATTGATTTATTTCCTAAGTAATTAATTGGAAATCACCCATAGCATGATGACGAGTTTTCAATTTACATAATCGTTGATGGAAGAACAATATTAAATACTCTATATAAATTATCCACTATAAATTTGGTGTAGTTTAAGAAATAACTAGAGGATTTTTGTGAAATGAGATTTATTCATCCTTGTGTTTCTCTAAGGGAGACCCTTTTCTCTTTATCAATAAAAAAGTTATATCCACAAGGTTTTTCATTGATTATAGGTAAATCAATTAAATTATGATAAATAATGACTATATTATCCTCACATTGATGCCAAATATATTTGCTTTAGGGAGTCCAATATTTTTCAATGATTGAAATTTGTTCTAGGAATCATTTATAGAAAGACATGGAGTAAGGAATTCTAAATACAACATTTAGAATTAGGTATGGACAATATGTGTTTATTTTAATTATATTTTGATTGAATAATTCATCATATATATTTATTTATCTAATTAATATAGTATTCAAGTAATATCTTGATCATTTTTTGTATTCATTTATAATATCTTGGATTATTCTATAATCTATAGAGACTATGAGAATCACTTATTGATTATTCTTAAAAATCTTAGATGGAATGAGATATATGGTAAATTTAAAAAGTGTGATTTCTAGATTTATTATGTTTCATTTATTAGACCTGTTATGTCTAGGTATGTAATATTATTTGACCCTTCCCATAAGAGGAATGTTGGAGAATGATCTATACCAGCATACATATCTGGGGTACATAGTTTCATTGGTTTGGAAAAGTACTTTTAGTGATTATTTCAGAATTGTTCGAGATTGTATAACCCATTTAAAATGATTACAAATAAATGGGTTATGTTTATTTTTTGGAAAAATGAATGTGAATAATGTTTTGATGAACAATATAGAAGATTTTTCAATTCACCTATTATCACTCTACCATGTGAAAATGATGGTTTTGGGATATATAGTGATACATTGAAGAATGGACATGGTTGTATCCTAATGAAAGATGATGATCATATTGCATATGGGGCAATGAGATTGAAGACTGGATAATTAAATTATTTAACCTATGATATTGAGTTGGAATATTTGATCATTTTAATGAAGATATGATGGAATTATCTCTCTGGAAAATTATTTGAGATATACATAGACTATAAAATCCTATAATGAATATTTTCACAAATGTTGATCAATGTGGGGAAAAGGATATGTCTTGAGCTCATGAAATATTATTATTTATCAATAAACTATCTCTCATGGAATGGAAATAAGCTACTGAATTAATTTGGTTGGAATGGTTAAGGGGTTATAAAAAAAATAGTTATTGAGAAGGGTACTATGTTCATGGGTATTGTAAATATAGATTTTGTAATTGTCATGGAAGTAGAGTTATTAATCATTTATTAAATAATTTTATAACTTTTTTTATTATAAAATATAAAATGTTTTAAATCATATGATGATAACATTTAGAATAAAATTAAAGCTGTGACTGATGAGAAATTAAAAGTGTTTTTACTAAAGTTTTTTTATTATTTGAAAAGAGATTACGAGTTCAATCTATAATATCTCTAAAAAGTCAATTTTTGGACTATTCTAATATCTCAAATTTCCCTATACACCATGGTATCACAAATATGTATACGGATTAGATGGAATGTTTTCATGGTATAATAAGAAATAGAATATTTCAAATTATGTGTCCGGGTTTTTAGTATTCAATAAGTGACTTAAGTGAGACAAAATCCTATTGGACTCATGAATCCAATAACATTTCTTATGTGTAAATTCGATAGAATATATATGGAAAGTGTTATAAGATTATGATATACTCATAGGATGAATGATGCAATATGTGTTACTGTTGACCATCAAGATAAATACACAAATTTTCCCACTATATGTGAATATTTTCATTTTTATTTTCTCATAACAGTCTATATTAATAAATTTTTAAGACTTCAAGGTGAAACTGATTCAATTTTCTAACATAGTGATCCTTATATTACATCAAAATTCTGAAAAAGTATTTAGAAGGATAATGCTACTAAATATTATTTGAGAACTTCCTACCATACTAAAACTGGTGGATGTATTAAAATAATAATTCATAGAATTTAAGGCATGTTGATTTCATTCTAAAAATAATTTTATGGTATATGGGGTTATTATTTAACTTTGTGAGAGTTTTAATATAGTAATAGTTTCTATTAAAGTATTTAAATTGAACAGTATAATGAATTATATGTTAAAGGATTTCATACATCAACATGTTTGGATAATGTTGTTGAATGAAAACTCATAGCCATGGAGCACGTGGAAAATTTAAAAAATGTAAACTCTATTATGTCTCACATTAAATAAGATCAACTTAGGAAAAATATTTATACCGACAATGAGAGAGAAGATTAGGAATTTATTATGGGAGATCATGTTTTCTTAATAGTATCTTTATGGAAGGGTCTTATAAGGTTTCATAAGAAAGGGACACTTAGACCCATGTTCATTAGACTCTTTTAATTCATGAAACAATTAAACATTTTTTATAATTATTAAATCCATTTAAATCTATCAAAATTACATTATGTGTTCCACATATCGTTTTTAAAGAAGTACATATTAGACCCACCACATGTTCTTACATATGATAAAATTGAATTAAAAAATTATTTATTTTAATTTTATGATCATGTCCATGTTCTTGTTACTATAGAGGAGGTATTGATGTATCAAACATCTCGTTTGATAATGGTACGTTGGAGAAATCCAAAAATTGTGGGAGAAACATGAGGACCAGGGTATGTTATGAATAAGAACAAGATTCATTTTTCTACAAGCAAGTATCAATGAAATATTGAGAATTAAATATTTATATGGGGAAAAATGAAACACCACAAGACATTAAAATATATTTCATTTAAATAAATTTAATTTCTTCAGTATCTTTCGATGAACCCAACACCGGGATTAAATAAAACCTGATAATCTATTGTAATATTTTTTAATGAATTAGCATTATAAACTAGACATTAAATTAGTGATTATTAATAGAGAACACTAAATGATGAATAAATATATAGTTTACAAATATAATTTTTTTTAACTTTTATGTATTAAGAAAAATAAGAATCATTAAAAAGGAATGGAAATCTTTTCGTAAAAAATAACACTATTTTTTTAAAAAAATATTCTACTCGCATTTTGTCACATAAATTAAATTAATTTTTATGACGGGTAGAATTGTTTTTATTTTATCTTTATTTTATAAATCATTATATTAATATTATCATAGGGTGAATTTTTGCAATTTTATAAAATGTTTCATTTTTTTTATGAATAGTGAAAATATTTAATTTTAATTGAAGACCGCCTTTTCATTTATATTATCTATGAAGTTAAATATCATTTTTAATTATTTTTAAATTATAATTAGTTAAATTTTAACTCTATTAGACAAATATAGGTCCTTAGATTCAATTTTATAATGAATTTGGATTTATAAACTCTATAATCATTATGATATTTTCTCTTTAAAACCCCATTTTCTCATAAAATATGTGAGATAGATTTAAAATTAAAATTTTATACATATACGATAGGAATTTTAAAAAGTATATTTCATACATGGAATCATAATAAATTATACTATCTAATTATTTAAATATAATTTTTCTAAAAAATAAAAATTAAAAAACAGTAAAAATTATATATCATGGTCAATGTAAAAATGAATTAATTAGGTGTTAAAATAGAGAGATAAGGTTAAAAATTAGATTAAAATTATATAATATATATTTTATAGATATATTTAGACCCTATAATTTCTAAAAATTTGGAATACTTCATTTTTTTAACCTTGTTTCATATGAAATGAATGGGTACATCATTTGATTCTAATGAAATTACTAGGGTGGCACTCACCATACTTACAAAAGGCCACCCATTATCATCTCTTCCTAAAAAATTCAAACCCTTTTCATTCAGAAAATTATTTTCCAAATAACTCCTAAAAAACCATCCACTAATCCTATATGACTTATTTTGGGAAAAAATATAAAAAAGCAATTCTTTTGACGTAAACCAAAAGAAAATATTTAAAGAAGAGGTAACATTTTTAACGTTTGTTTATATTTTATTTAAGTATACCTCTCATTCAATTATTTTAAAAAATGTAGATATAATATCATTAGTATCATACTTATAAGTTTATTATGTTATGTTAATTTAATTAGCTACTAGCATTTCCAATTCCATTAAATGAGTTACAAAATCATCATTTGTGTCTACAGAAGACTACCACCTTGCAAACAAGTTGCATTCATTTTTTCTTTACCACTTATAAATGATGGATAGAATGATAGATATAAAGTGTGTGTATATATATATGATATTTATAACATTATTATAACTCTATTGTCATTATATCCTATATATATTTTCACATTCTTTATTATAAGATATATAATAGCGTCACTAATGTGTATAGTGGACTACCTCATCATGAAGCAATGTGATTCATATTTACATTAAACATTATATGGAAGTTAATAAAGTGAATATTAAAGATTATATGTGATATAAATGATATTATTTTTAAATTTGTGACATATTCATCATTTTGGGAAGTTAATATATCAATACCGTTTTTACCTTTTCACTCAATTAATTTTAATAACACCATCCATGTTCATGTAGACTACTTCCATTAAGATGTTATATGATTGTGTTTTCATCACCAAACTACATGGATGATATATTTATATGTATATAAGTATATTTAATTAAATAATATCTTTTTTAGGATATCATGATTTTTTTATAGAGATGAAATATTACTAACCACCATTCCATAATAATCATTCAAAAATGGAAACATCATTCACATGTACGTAAGACCTACTTTCTCTATGATCAGAACAAAATTCATTTCTCAAGAAAAACATTTAATTATTGGAATTTAAATTATAATTCATTTATTAATGTTAAATAGTTTCATAATTATTATTCTAGAGATCATATATGTATATAATATTAACGAGAACCTAAATTTTTGTAACAAAGAATGAATGATAATTCAAAGCAATTATCAACTGAATAAATCAAAATAATGATTGATTATTAGTAAAAGGATGATAAGATTGTATAAAAAGATCATGTATGATATTTGAAATATTAATATGGTTCTATTATAAATTCAGGAAATTTTTAAAACAATTATACAAGGTGTTAAATCATGTTCATCCAAAATGAATTCGGGGGGGGGGGGTAATGGATTTACTATCAATTTACATTCCATTAAGACTTATTTGTTAGTATACACTAATTTAATTTAATGTGGTGTATATACTCACTCCATGACACGTAATATCATGATTAAATAAAAAATGGGTATGTTATATCACACATTCAATCATTTCATCTAAGGGGTTTTGAATTTTAATTACCATGTAGAAAAATTTATTTTACAATATCACTTTTTTTTCTGATTGTTAACATTCTTTTGAAACAATCACTTTCGTGTTATTAATTTTCATTGAATGCTATATTTATATTAAATATAAATATTCACTGATTATGGATATGATTATTTCTTAATATATATATCATTTTCATATATGGTTAATATGGTGAATTTTACTTGATTAAATAAGGAAATGTTGATAGATCATAATCCATTACACAATACTGATATTTTATGATACGGTATAACAACCATGAAATAAATTACACATTAATTATTGATTTATTAAATATAATTAAACATAATACAAACCAAAATATCTATATTTCTAGTGTATTGTGAATTAGTTACACAGAATACTATCTTGAACATGGGATACAACAACATTATTTAAATTGCCTTAACATGTTTCACAAAAATCATGGCATTTAAAACATGAATGGTGTATATTGGGAAAAAATAAGAAATAGGTGATCTATAAATAATATTAATAGAAGAAATAGATTAAAATGAATAAGATAATACATGTTAGACAATAGTCATATCAATGTGGAATAAAAGGAACAATAATAATGAGGCAATGTATAGAACGATAAGGATAACATGGGAAATGTGGAAATAATGCAAAACACAAAATATTAAAAAAAGTTCAAGGAAAATCCCATAAATAAATTATGGTTTTAAAACTTATATATATTATATATCTTCACTTTCTATCCCGTAATTTTATATCATGAGACATTAAATTACCCAATGCATTAGAGTGATATTTGGGCGCAGCCATCACATTAATTTCATTCTCTTGCTTAACTGTTCCACATATATCAGACTAAAATAATTTATCATCATAATAATTTATTCCACGATCGGGGATTATTGAATACATATATTTATTTACCTACACCAAATATATATGTGCATAAAATTTAATATCTTTGAAATGAAATGTGTATGGTATTCACTACAGAATTTGATTGATAATAAAAATCATGGTTATATTTGGGTAGCGTAACAACAACATATAATGATTCATAAAAATTGGTTAATGAGAGAAAAATGTGTATATAATCACGAAGTCATAAAATGGGTATTAATTGGCTCCTAATAAAATCCTATTCCAATATTAGTAATTTATAAATATTAGGTATATTGTAATGAAGAAACTTGAGAAAAGAATCATAACTATATTTCATCATGGTAATGGGTATACATAAAGTATATTGAGAGGATTAATGATAGTTAATGAGGGATATAATAATTTATGTATAAAAATAATAGTAAGGGGATTTTATATCATCCCATTACACATAAGTGAAAATAATTTTAGATACATATCATAATAGATTAAATTGTTTCAAAATAGCAAGAGAGAAGTCCATTACAAAATTTCAGCATATTAATGGCTTAGGTAAGGGTCAAAATTGGAGAGTTTATATGGAATCTCATTAAAATAAAATAAATTTTAAATTAATGTAATGATAAAAAACTAATGACAATATAACCAATTGAAAATATAAATTCTTATTTCAAATAAGGATCTTCGATAGAAAGAAAGAGAGGATGGTGATGATCCATTACTTGAGTGTGTAACTCTAAATGAATGATAGGGAATTATAGTGAGTTTTTAGTAAGTTTTTTGAGAACTCTAGATTGTGTATGGAAGAGTTTTTATTTTCTCAAAAGAGTTTTAGTGAAGTGAAAAAAGATATTTTGGTGATTTATATAGGAAAATAGAGGAATTTTTTATTAATTTTGTCTTGGAATCTAGATAATAAAATATCAAAAACCACAAACCATCACCCATTATTGGAACTAGGTTGAAGAAAACTGGTAGTGGTTGTCATTATTATATATTTCCAATGACCTAAATTATTTAAATAATTCCCTTTCTAATGTGTAGGTGATTCATACTTTTAATGAAATGTTTTTTAAAACCTAAAATTTATTAAAGGTTTTGGATGATTTATAATGGATTTAAAAAAAAATCAAATAAAAATAAAATAAAATTATTTTAATGTAAAATAATTTCTTTGTAATCTTGACCCATCTATAGTTAATATTACATCACATTTCTGTTATTAAGATGTCATAAAATAGAAATTATATTTATATAATATTTATTTTTTAACCTGACAATTTTGCTACCCTAGAAAATTATTAATAATTCACTATAGGAAATTTTTTATGCTTAGATTCAAAAAACAATAATCATTTTATCTGTATAATTTTAAAAATATGATATTTTTTATATTTAAAATAATAACTATCATTTATTGAAAATAATTTGTTTTTGACTCTTAAGGTTTTTAAACACTAATAAAAATTATATTTAACTTCATAAAAATTTATATTTTATTTTTTTTCATAAAAATTATTTAATAATAATACTAAAATATTATAAATTTAAAAAATAGTTTAACTCAAAAAATAAATTCATTAATTGGATATTAATATCACCCCAAAATAATATTTACATTTTATGGAATAAAAATAATAATAATTTTATAGTTATAATAATATGATGAAAATATATTCATTTTTTAAAAAAAATCTATAAACATATATTTATAGGGACTCAATACATATCCCATTAATAGACCAAATGACACCCTTAGAGTATGGTGTGCGATTGTGGGAATTTCATGGGGCGGATCTGTGAACAAGGTATAGTATGCGATCTTGATGAGCTTGAACGTAACCCATAAACCGTTTTACTCATGATTAAGTTGTCGGATAAAAAATTTGTATTAGTCATGGAAAATTTTATAAATGTTGTCTCTCTTTAAAGATTCAATAAATGGGCTGCAAATGGTATGATCTAACTGATTGAGGCTATCACTTCCTTTTTCTATGTCAATTGAATTTTTCAAAATCCTATATTTATATTAATCATATGATCATTGTATAGGGGCTATATTATCAATGGTAATGATACTTAATAGCCATTTAAATCCAATTGGATAAAATAAAACAATATAAATTCAGGTGTCTTCTGTATCCATGTCACATAATAAGAAATTTAATTTTATCAAACTCTGTATTTTTTTATAATTGTTTGGGTCATTACAATATTCCTCCCATTATAAATTTAACCCATGTAATTTTATTTTCTCACACAAAAATTTTGGGGTAACTATGCTACATAACCTCCTCTAAATACCACATTTATTATTCAAACATATTTTTTCTATATAGTACTTTGACGAGGTGAATTTCCTTTTTCATAAAAAACTTTCTCATTGATACAAGATCATCACTGACTTCTCTTGGTATAAAAGATCATTATCTAATGGTACTACCTCTAAATTGATTTCATGTGAGGATTTTGGAATGGAATTCCACTAGAGTTATACATGGAATATATCATGTGGTTGTGATATGTTTAGTAGGAGTGCAAGTCGATAGGCTACTGCTGATATGCAATCAATGATATGAAAGGGGTTAGTGTATCTTTGACATAGATTTCACTTATTCCAAAATATTGTTAATATATTCCATGATGATATGTAGAGGAATACCAAGTGTAATAGATCTAACTCTTTGTATTGTTGATGATTGTTAGCATGTCTCTTCTATTATCTTTTTGAATCCTTAACGTGAAACATAATGGTCTTAACATTCATAACAATTTCTTCAATAATTTCTATACCTTGATGTTTTCATTTACCAAGATCATCCCAACATAAAAGTGTTCTACACCTCTTCCCATAAAGAGATTCATAGGGAGCCATTTGGATGCTCAAGAAGAAAATATTATTGTTAGAGGACTTACAAAATGAAGATATTGGTCCCGTCATCCATTGAATTCCATTGAACATGTTCAAAAAATTTCTTTCATTGTATAGATAGTCCTTTTGAATTCCCTATCAGTTTTAGGTTGATAGGTTGTATTGATGTTCAGCTCATGGTTTCAATCTTATTGGAAACTTTTCCATAACATAGAGGTTTATCTCAAATAACTATTGGATATAACAGATAATGAAACTCCATGGAGTCTTACCACATCTCTAATATATATCCGTGAATGTTGATCCAGTGATAGGTCATGTCAAATTGCAACAAAGTGATCTATATTTTTAAGAAAACAACCAATTAGTAGTGTAATATTTCATCCCCTAGATGTCTGTAGATGTCATGTGATTCCATGGAAATGTTCTCCAATTTCAATTTTTTATAGGTAATGGTTACATCATTCCCTTAGACTTATATCTTTTATAATTCTATTTCTAGTATACCATGCGCATTGAACTATATTCCATAGTATGATTCATTTTATTGTCCCACCAATAGTGCTCACGGAGATGATAATATGTCATTGTGCTACCTCAGTGAATGGAGAATGAAAAATTATGTGAATCATGTATTAAATAATCTATTAACTACATATTTTGTGGAGCACATACTCATGATCGAAATCTCAAAACTCTTTCTTCATCAATTTTAAACTCTAAGGATTTCCCCATTATTACAGTTTCCACCTTCTTCTGAATTCCCATAAGACCTCTTTGAGAATCCTTTAACATCTCAAAAGACATAGTTGAGAAATAATCTTTTAAGGAATTGATGATGTTCCTTTTTTATGAATGGTATTCCATTCCTTTCAAAATATAAGAAGATTGTATCCCCCTCAATTTTCATCAATGATGGAATTCCTGAATCCTTTATATATACAGCACCAACCACCTTATATTCATTACCATGATGATTATATATTGACAAGCTGTAATCCTTGAAAATCACTAAAGATTTTCAACGGTTTGTGTGAAGGTTGTTCTATATGAATATATACTTTAGGATTTTGTTATTTGTATATATCTCACACTTTTCCGATAGAGAAAATTAAACCATATTTTCAAAACATTGATCATAGCTGCCAAATCCAAATCATGAACGGGGTAGTTTTTTTCATGAATTTCTATCATCCATGAGTATTATACTACCACTTAATAATATTCCCTTACAAAATAGTTTAATATATTTTTTAAAGCATCATTGTATACGACAGGGTTCCCCACTTTTGGTAGTTTGAAAATGGGTGTAGTGATAAGCCTCGTTTTGAGCTCTTTAAATCATTCCACATATTTTGGAATCCATAAAACCAACACCCCCTTGAGAGTTAAGTTGTTTAGTGGGATTTAGTTTCTTGATAAAATTCTCAAAAAGAAAAAATATTAACATGATAACCCACATAAGGTACGGATTTCTATCAGAAATGTTGACTTTATCAATCCTTCACTTTCTTCCACATTTGACGGGTCTACAGATATCCCATTTCTTGTGATGACATGCTTCAAGAAGAGTAATTCCTTTAAATATAACCTACATTTTACTTACGTGGTATAAAGCTTTTCCTTTCATAGGTTATTTATCACAGTTCTTAGATACTCCTCATGTCCCTTCTTGCACATGAATTATATTAGAATATAAATATCAATGACTACCAAAAAAAATTCAGGTAATATATAATGACTATTTTCATCATGTCCATGAATATTTAGGGAGATTTTATATATTGGAAAGGAAAAACTATGAGAATATAGTGATAGCACCTTGTACAGAAATCATTGTTGGGGATATATTCCTTCAAAACCATTACTGGATAGTATTGCGACCATAGATCCACCTAGGAGATGTATTTTTCTCCACGTTGCTGATCTAAAATGACATAAATATGATTTAAGGGATTCTTATTCTTTATCATTATCTTTTTTAGAATATTATAATTGGTGAAAATGTGCATTGAACCAACATTGTTAATGATGAAGATGACAGGTAAACCACTTATGAAGCACTTGGGCATATCAACCCTTTATCAGGATTCTCCTCTAGTTATTTATTTAGCTTCTAATATTTCACAATAGCCATTCTCTATAGATTCTTGGATAATGGGAAAAACCTAGGTACAATATCTATTTATAAACAATCCTACTGGATGAGTGGAATACCTTGCATTGCTCAGGTAACGCATCATTGTATTTCCTAACTACAGGAAATTCTTCAATGATGGTTCATTTCTTAGAATAAATCATTTATGCTAAATAATCTTACTCATTTGAAAATAATATGATTTATTGAATTTTTATTCCCAATAAATACACATACTCCACCTTTTACATGTTCAAAATCACAGTTCAATTCACTATATATTGAGTTATTTACATCTCCTATAAATTTATGATGGTTCTATATAGGGAAAGTAAATCCATTCTTATAATTGTATCAAATTAAACGAGAGGAATTTTAAAAAGGAGACATGGACTTCTCATCCCATGAAGTTTGGTAGAGGATGAGTTATATACATGGGATGAAATAATTACACCATTTACTATTTTCACTGACTGATCTATATCCATGATTTTTTGTGGCGTTTAAATAGTTCTAAGAAAACTTTTTGATATAAAGGAATGTGTAGAACTATATTAAATAAGTACATTATCTATTTTTGAATTAATAACTAGCTTACCAATGACCACTACATTGTCAGGATCCACTTCACCCATAGTGGTGGTAAAAGCTCACACATTCAACCATGCAGGTTTTTAGTTGTCTCTAGAAACCCTTGGCATAGGGATTTTATTTGAAATGTTCCCCAATTCTATATAGTTGATGCAAAGAATAATAAACTAATGGTTTTATAAAGTATTCCTTCTCTATGGCGCATTAATGGTTTTCTCTTATCATAAAATTCTAGATATGTGTCCTTCCTTCTCAATTATAAACCATTTTTTCATTCCACTTAGGAAATTTATGGGGTGATTCTTTATGCATATTTAATAAGTGGGATATTTAAATTTCATTGGACCATTTGATTTCTCCATCATACCATTATAATTAAAATCATCCTTAATATTTTTATTCATATTATACCATTTATTTTTTATAATCCCCATTTCTACATGGAGTTAACATCTGAAAATTTATATATAACAATCAAATTCATAGATCACCAATGATTTTCATAGATTAGTTTTAGCCCACCAATGAAGTGGAAAACCTTGAATTAGTGGGAAAAGGGAAAGATGGAGGTTTAGCATGCAAGTCTTGTGATGTTATACTTACACACCCCAATAGATTCATTGTATTTTTCCTTAAGGGAAATAAAATATCAATCCATATTAAGTCATAATGTTCGAGGAAAATATTTATCTAAAATGATTTTCCATAGTTCCTTCTACACCATCACTTTTCTATCTTCACAAGACATTATATTCTTGATCAAGGTCCATTAATGATTTGATTCTCCCTCCATATAGCATACATCTAGTAGAATATTCTCTTTTTCAAAACACTATATAATGGATAAGATATTGTCAATGGAGTTGATCAATTATTGCATTATTAAAGGATAAAAATATCCATTGATAGTAGGATTGATTTGTTTATTAATGATCTCAATTACAACTTCTTTATGGGGGTTTGGGAACTACCCTTGATCCAGGTTTTTATTTAGAACCTTAGTCTGGGGAGATTGTATTTTCTTAATGTTCTCTATTATAACTCCAATGGGGTGGGGTATCTCATTTGGGTAGTCATCACACCGCCTGTCTCATTGATTATTTACCTAATTTATCATATTTGTAGACATTGGTTATAATAAATGGAAAATTATAGATGATTATTTTTAAACTATTAAACACATAAAATGTTATCCAGTGACATTAAATGGATAGCTAATAAATTACATGTTTCTCCTTAACTTCTGATTTTCATTACTTTAATAGTTGTATTCCATGATTGTTTTGTAACATGTATTCATCGGGAAATATTTTTTTTCCCATTAATGAATGTCCATAAATATCATATAAATAAACCAAATTGTATCCCCTTGTAGTGTTAAATGAGGTGTGTAGTATGACCCATTATTGTGTACTATGTGTTTTTGTTTCAAGCTGAGAACATCATTTCAACATTATTATTCCTAGGTATATCTATTCCAAAACCACATCTATTGGTATTATCTAGACACAGATTTAAATTATTAATAAGTCACTTACTCTACATTAACCAAAATTTAAGGATGTTTTATTATACTTAGTCTTATCCCTAAGGTTTTCTCTATTGTTTTTTAATCATAAAACCAAACATAACTAATCTTTTGATATGATACCAACTATAAAAACACTTTTGATTTTTACACATTAATTAATGATTTATAACATAATATTACCCTTAATACAACCCAAAATATCTATAATCTTAGTTTATTTAAAAAATTGGTACATGGTATAACATATTGAACATCAGATACTATAACATTATAAATATTTCTTTAATAAGATTACGAAATTTCATGGATTATAAAACTGTATGAGATATCGTGGAAAAAACATGTGAATCATGTGAGATATAGTGCCCAATAAGAGAATAAACAAGGAATAAAATGTAGGAGAAAATACATTCTAGACAATAGGTATATCAATGTTGAATAAAATAATGATGAATACTAAGGAATGATACAACAACATAATAACAACATTGGAAATACAGGAAAAATATATAACACTAAATTTTAATCATAGGTCAGGGCTAAACCGAAAAAGGCCTCAGGGTGGACAAAGTCCTACAAATGAATCAGATTCACTCCATTTCTATACATGAAATATCATGACACTGAGCATTACCCAATATATTGGAGCATATTCTTGATGTACCCATCAAATTCATTTCATTCTCATGCTTTAGTGTGCCATAAAGATCATACAAAACATAATAATCCAACATAATAATTTATTACAGGATAAATTAGTGGGGAATAAATATATGTATGTCCATAATACAAAATTATACATGAATAAATATGAAAACCATTGATAAGAAATGGGTATTGTAATCACTACAAAATTGGTCAAGCATGGAAAATCATAGTGTTATTTTGTTATTGTAGTAGAGTCAAATAAAAATTCAAATAAATTTATTGATGAGAGGGAAAAAGGTATATATTAACTTTTAAATAAAATGGGAAAAATAGGAACATGGTAATATAATATATTGAAATTATAAATTTTCAAATAAGACATAGATGGTTATGAAGAAACTTTAGAAATGAATCCAAAATAAATTTCCACATGGTAACGGGAGTACATAGAATATAATGGGAGCCTTAATTAATGTGAAAGTGGGATATAGTCATTTATACATTAAATAGATAGTAAGGGGAATATTTAAGGTCATCTTCCAACCTAATATAATTTAATTTTATATACATTACATAATTTAAATGCTTGAATGGAAATGATAACATAGAAATCCCTTTCAAAAAAAATTCATAGTAACAACATAGGTAAGGGTAAAAATGAGAGAGTATAAATGTTATCTCATTAAAATAAAATAAATTTCAATATAAAGGAATTATACTAATTTAATGAAAATACAACCAATTGAATATATAAATATTAATTTCAATTAAGGTTCTTAAATTTAAAGAAAGAGATGCAATTGAGGATCCATTACTTTTGTGTGTGACTCCAAATGAATGAGAGGGGCCACTTGGGATCTTGGTGACACCATATGAATACTCTATAGAGTGAAGGGATGATTATGGATGTGCTAAATTGAGTTTTAGTTAAGAGGAAAGGGAGTTTGTAAGGGTTTATATAGTAAAAGTGGTGGTTTTCTTAATTTTTTTTGTTTTTGGACTCTACATAATAAAATATCCAAAACCAAATAATATCCCATTGTTCATACAATGGTTTTTTCAAATGTGGGTTCTTTTTATTGATTTATAATTACAAGCGGAGATCATATTAAATTAATTCCCTTCTTTATGTGGAGGCGAGTCATACCCTAAAAAAAATTATTTTAAAACCATAAAATATATTATTGGGTATGGAGAATTTATAATGGCCCTAAAAAATAAATAAAATAAAATAAAAAATCCATTTTTTAAGGAAAAACAATTTTTTCATTTATATCATTTATAGTAATTATTTCATCATTCTTGGGTCATTATGATGTCATAAAAGAAAAAATATATTTATACGATATTTAATTTTTTTAGTCAAAATTTTCATAGTCTAAAAAATTTATGAAGAAATCACAGTGGGAAAATTTTGATGTATTTATTATAGAAATAATATTCATTTTATGTAAATAATTTTTCAAATATTTTAAAATTCACTTTGAAAATGATAAATTATATTTAATCAAAATAATTTGTTTTTGTAAATAAATTTTTTTTATCCCCTATAAAAATTATATTTGACTTCATAAAAAACTGAATAACCATTTATTTTTTATAATAATTATTTGATAATAATATTTAAATATTATTTAGTTCAATAAACCATTAATTCATAAAAATAAATTCTTTAATTGAATTCGAATGTTACCCAAAAATAAAATTCATGTTTTATTGAATCAAAATAAAAATCATATATAAATAACAATAATGTGATGAAAATATATAAATTATTCTATAAAAAGTATATAGTCATATTTCTAGGGACTCGATACATATCCCTTTAATTAACACAGAAACACCCTAAAAGTAAGGTGTCTGTGAATTGAAATTCATGGGGAATTTTAGTGAAATAGTTTGGGTCGTGATCTTATTGAGCTTGAACAACTAATATAAATGGTTTCTATCATGATTAACTTATTGGATATCTACATTGGATTTGTCAAGAGAAAATTATTGAATTGATATCTTCCTCAGAATCTCTAAATATAGGATTCCTTGGGTATGATCCTACTATATGGAGACATCACATCCTTTGTCTATGTCAATTGGATTTGATATAACCCTATATTTGTAATAATCATGTGGTCACTGTTTAATGGATATATTATCAACATTAATAATACTTAATGTTCATTTAAATATAATTGTTTATAATAAATAAACATATTCATGTGTTCTCTATAACCATATTACTAAATAATATATTTAAATGAATCAAATGGGGAATATTATTTATAGTAGTTCGGGTCATTACATATGGAACATTGTCTCAGGAATTTAATTGATTATTATATATATGAGTAAAGATTTGGAAATTATGATATGGGTGGTATACGTTATAGATATCCCCCCGATGCGTTGATAATTCTGGTGAGACATAATAGTTGACTGAATTAAATAGGTTTCTACATACAATTTTAAACCATCATATGAATGTTCTTAATCATTAGTTTTACATTCATTATATAAATGCTGTGTAATAATTATGAATTTCATTCACTGTGAATTTATTTAATATTATCCATTATATTTTCATAGTTATATTTTATATTAAATCATTTCATTCTAAATTTATTCATTAAAAGAAATTTTTACCTTATCACATTGATTTTTCATTATCATATCATGATAGATGTTATATTTAAAAAAATGTGTGGTCAATTGTCTATGGTTAATTATTTATTATTATTAATGAATCTCGATAGCATCTATTTTACATAAACCTTATATAAAATTTTATCTTACTCTTATTTTATTTCTCTTAAAAAATATATGAAGAGGAATTATAAGAACGAGTTTTAAATAATGAATTTTATTTATTTCAGTTATTTAGTATGTTTTATTTTCAATTCCCAATGGAAAATAAGTATCATATATATATATATGGTTCTACAAAGCTACTAAACATATGATCACATCAGGATTAGACCATTTATATATATTCCAATGTATTGAATAAGAAACTAGTTCAAGTCTACTATGGTCGGGGTTATTATAGTGATATGGGATGATATTCTCAATATAACATTTTAACTAATATAATAATTATATGACTATGGATTTTCCTTTAAAATATAACAATATTCTTGAAATATTTTTTAATATAATGAATAGAGTAAATAAAATTAACAATGGAAAACTTATAGTGGTATTCAGAGTTCATAAACTGATATACTACAACATCAATTAGTAACATCAGAATAATGGGATTATTATTATATATACATTACAAAAATCAAAGATACATACAACGTACAGTAAATGTGACTTCAAGATATGTAAAACCTCATTATTGGGGTATGTCATCAAAATAATATGATATATTTGAGTCCTTTTAAAATAATTATAAGAATGTCTAAACCATCATTTGTAAAATAATAAATATTTTCATTAAATCTAATGGGTATTTTGATCAATTGGGAGGAACATATCAGGATTCCTTTAATCACTAATAATGTAAATATGGGTATTCATAAAACATTTTTGAATGCATGAATGTGGGTAGAAATACGATGGAGTCACTACAAAAAATAAAGTTATTATCAGGGTAATTTTGTTATATGAGGGGGTAATTACTCCATATAAATAGTTTTGTGTTGCTTATGAGTAAATTTCATTATAATGGTCAATTAATTTTATTATAGATGTTTTGATGAAGTGCTAGTAATGTAACCTGAAAGTTAGAGGTTTTTAATTTAGTATGGTAGGGGGTCTAAATCCATTATAATTTATATGTTTTTTATTCAAATTATGAAAAATTAGGGGATCATTTATTACACCATATTTAATGGAGGATGGAAATAACACCTAATATATTTTTAAATTAACATGTAATGGGTGGTTTAAAATAGCCCCAAATTTGTTTACTATGACACATATGAGCATTCCATCCCCTCGCCCACAACAAAATAACCCCCAACCACCACCACCCGTACCCCGCCCAACAGATAGCCCACAGAGCAAATTCCCCTCCACCCCACACTTTTTCTAAAATGATGAATGTATTATGAGATTCATTGACCCTGTACAAAAAATATAGTCATTTAGGTTTTATATTTATGTGATTAGAGGTTGTTTTATCCCACATAAATAGTTAAGTGATAGTTATAAGAAACCACTGATAAAATGGAAGCTTAATGATGAAGGAGTGGATTTGATGAGGTGTTGTTAAGGAAAAGATAAAAGTAGCATTAGTTATTTTAGAGGGGATTTAAACAACATTAAATTTTATTAGGATTTTTTTTGAATACTTATAAATTAGTGAATATTTTTTTACACCATTTTTATGGGTTATTTAAAAACCACCAAAATTAATTTTTGAACTAACATGTTTGGGAATGATAAAAAACTACCATTATTTTCTTAGTGCTCACCAAGCCCCCCTTACGCTAAACCTAAAACCATTAGTGCATTCCGCCACCACACATTTTCTAAAAGTGTGAATATAGGTAAAGATTTCTGGAGTCATTAAAAATAAATAAAATCATTGAAGGGGGTTATTTGTGTGATTATAGGGGGTTATGAATGCAAGTATTTATGTTATAAAACATTTTTATTGTATTATTTTTTTACATTATTTATACTTTCACATATCTATCAATTCAAAGATATATATATATATATATATTAATTTAAATATAAATATACAGATGTAATATACGTATATATTAACTAAACACCCTTATAAATTATATATATTCATATATTTCCCATAAAAATATATTGACATGTATTTAATTAAAAATTACTTCTACATTTATTAATAAATAAGTTTACAATAAAAAGGCATGAAATGAAAAATTTGTATTTATATATTTTAAGTAAATATTTATATTTATTTCAAATGATGTATATATTATAATATTTTGCGAAAATGGATAAATATATAGAAAAAAACATGTGCATCATGAGGGGTCTAAAATATAAAAATATATTTATACAAGTATTTACAAAAATTTCAGTAAATATATTTTTTATATATATTTATAATTAATTTTATGTTATTTATATACACATATACGTATATATTTTTAAGTAAATATGTATTTTTTTATATTTATATTTTTTATATACATAAATACCTATTCATATGTTATTTAAAATTTTATTTATAGCTTATATATATATATTTATTTAATATATTTATAAAATTCCATTAAAAATATATTTATATTATTCATTTCAATAGATTTATTTATTAAATATATTCTGAATTATAAGTAGATAAAAATATATGAATGTATATATTATATTATATATTTATGAATACAATTAGATGAATTGATATAGTGTTTTATTTATACAATTATGTATAATATACATGAAATCACTTTATTTTTTAATTCATACTTGTTTATTTGTATGTGCATGTGTATAAGTATGTGAATAATCAATTATTATTATATATATAACTGAAATAATATAATTGTTTTTATATGATAAATTTTATAAGTAAAAAATAATATATATATATATATATATATATATTTATATAATATTTATGGTCATTTATTTAGATTAATACTACATGAAATACAATTTCATTAAAATAAAAATACATTAATGTTAACATTATATACTTATATATTTATGTATATACATAAATACAATTAAATGAAATCATATAAATTATATATAAAATATATACATTATAAAACAAAAATATTTATACATATATGTAATTCAATATATTATATATATTTATATTTATATAATTATTTCTCTATAATTACATATATATATATGTACATTTAATGTATTTATATAATGGCTGTTTATAATTTAATTATAAATAATTTAAATAAATATGGATAATTTCAATATTTAATACACACATAGAGAAATATATATTTTTAAATACGATATTTTTTTAAAAAAATAATGGGGTTTAAAACACCTATAATCTATGAAATTAGTGGATATTTTCATAAATCTACCACTAAAATGTATAGGATTTTTTTTATAAATAGAGGAGGTTGAACCCCTCTTGTCGAGGAAATTTGGGGTGGTTATATTACACCACTAGTATCTCATATAAGAAAGGGTTTAAACTAACTCTAAATTATTTTTTATTTTACAAATGGTTAATTAAAATGGACACTAAATTAAAATTTAGTTGTGAGTTTGAAATACCTACCACTAATTTACCTAATAATTTAATTTATAGTGCTTGAGAACCCCCTCTAATCACTAAAATAAGCATTGGTTTATAGTTTCCACTAATCTCCCATAATAATGGCGGTTTCAGCAACACTGATTTTTTTTAATTTTTATGTAAAAACCACCACTAAATTAAAATAAAGACTGATTTTTGATAGATACCCACCTAATATGTATGAAATATTAATTTAAATGGTTTTTTTTCACAACCCCCTCTAAATAACCACCACAAACTGCAATGTCTTTCTATATTCAGTTAATGAAGGTTCTAATCATTTCACATATACCCACACAACCTTCATATAGGTATAATTTTCCTATATATATATATTCATTAAATAAGGTATCAGGTTACATCGTAATGAGGAATGATAATGTGATATATTTATCTTAATAATAGTTGAAGGGGTATTGGGTAAATTAACCGATGAATGATATAATTTTTTCTATAGTAATCATCGAATCAAAAATATGGATTTATTACTTTTATGGTGAGATATGTGACAAATAAATCAGTAATTAATTCCTAATGTATAAAATATCATAGAAGGATCCCTATATAATAATAAAAACATGGTTGCAACTGATCTAGGGATGTGTTTGAAAAAATCACTACCATTTTAAAAAGGTGAATATTGTGGAAAATAATTTATATAAAACATATAATATAACCTTATCAATGAAGAGGATTAAATATGATATAATAATCATATAATTTTAATCGATATACATGAGAACATAATGGATGCTGCACTCTGATCGACTGTCCAATTAGTTATCCAAACATACATTCTTTGGATGATTAAAGAATATCAAACGATTAATTTGAATATGTAATAGCATTTTTTTTATATTGAAAAGAAAATAATATATTTCTAGATAGATATAGGCGAAGTTAAAAGATTAGTGACCTGATCATGCATACCATCAGAGTACGAGAAAATGACGTAGCTATTGTATGGTGTTCATAGCTCAACATTCTCCATCATCCATGGGAGAATAAATATATAGTGAGATCATAGAGAGTAATACTTGTATGAAAATATGATGAAAAATATTATCAAATATTAATTAATATTCTTGGTATTCAAGAAAGTAATGTTCTAAATGAAATATTACAATGGTATGATAAAATATTTTCCTACACCAACATTGATATGGGAGAACATCACCACGTATTTTTATGTGTTCTTCCAAAATGATCTGAAGTAAATTTTCTAATTTGGGTTTTGATGGATAATCACATAAATACTCTCCACTTCACATCCCTTGAATAAGAATTATATCTCAACATACTTAGAAGGATATGCATAATTGAAGTGGGGTGGATGTATACATCATGACTATTTCTTTTATTTGATAAATATTTGAGGATGACCTCAGATGACTAAAATGTATTTAACATTCATTGAGAATAGTTTTTTTATTATGGACTATGACCCCAAGAATTATATACAAGATGAATGGAATATCAAGATACTAGGTGATATGATTAGTGATTATTATGTAGACATTAATAGAGGCATGGATCATCTTATTTCATTGGTCAAGTTATAATAAAATAACAGATTCAAAATAATCATTTAGAAGGATCCTTATAAAGAAGGAAAGGGGAAGAAATGTAGAGATCCATTGTGTGTGATGAAGTTTATGAATTTATTTTAATGGGACCTGAAATAATCAAGGAAATGATATAAAATTTCAAAGTCAATCACTAATAACTCTGACTCTAAAATCATGGAGGAGGTATATATAATAAATTATTGTTATATAGAGAATATGATTTAATGAATGATACCAAAAATTTGTACTCTCTGAATACAAGTTATATAAATATATAAACAATATTTTAAAACATGAGATTTAGTATGAACTCATTAAATGATAATGATTATACCTTCCATAGTATTGTTAAAAAGTACACATAGTTCTCCTCTATATTTCATAGGTAGAGGAAAAAATGGGGGTTATCTCCAATTCTCAAAGATCAATAGCATATACTGGAATATTTGATAATATAAAACTACCTGATGTGATATGGAATGAACAACCATTAAATATGAATCCATAATAATAAAAAAATAATTGCATGGTATATGCATATAAATATATGTAGAAATGGATAACTATATCATTGATCTAATAATGATGGAATATATAATATTGGGTATCAAAACATCTAGATATGAATTTTTCTAGGACATTATCCCATTATGGGAAGTGGTATACACCCAAACCTGACCCATTTGGTATCATGAGACCTATCAATGTAATAATGGGATATATAATTTCTAGACCCACACATCAATTGATTGTGTGTAATGTACCCATTATAAGATTCATAAATCCCATTCATACCATTACCTAAGGAACCAATTGGATGAATAGAAACATGGATATATGTATAATGAGAGATACAAACAATAAATACTTCCCCATGTAATAAAATAAAATGTATTTCTATGATATCATCCATTAATCAAATTATATGTTATGATGTATCTTTAAATAAGGTTGAATTACCCTTAACAAATAACTATAGCAGAAAGGGTAATTCCAAGGTGTAAGTTTACCCATAAAAGAGTGTAATTGTGTTCAATATGTTACATAAGTAGTAATATTATAAAATAGTAAAACAATCACTTATCATGGTTCATAAAGAGAGTGTTAATATCCCAAATCATACCCCCATGAGTGTCTATCCATGTGTACATCCTTAGGCTTAATCGTCATGAATAAAGGTAATGATTGAGTCAATTGTCAACCACAACATTTTGGAGTAATTACCTATATAGTAACCAATTCCATGGATACATTTCCATTATATTATATTTTCAAGGATGAATTTTCTCGGAAACTACACACACATTACACTACAATAAGTTAGAATGGTTCTTCCACCATGGAAAATATTTTTTTTTTAAAATGGTTTGGTAACTCTTGAATCAAAATAATACAAGGAAGCTATAATATTTTCTACTTTGAAAACCCGTAAATTATAATAGTAATAGGGTAATATTCATCCATTTTAATGTATGCACTAATAAAATACAATTAGATAGCGAATATTATAGGTGTCACAACGAATGAAAATTACAAAAGAAAACCCCCATTTATGGATTAACATACAATTCAATAAAAATATATTCATAGAGAGGGATTAAAATAGATATTCAATTACAATTAATCAATTCATTCCATGATATAACATCTACAATAGGATGTGTATACCCTTCATAATGTAAATTAGGATTATAATAAAAAAAATTTATCAAAATGAGGAATTTGAGACAAAAAAGCTTTAATTATTATATCAATTTCCAAAAATGTACATTAACCACATGTTTAAAATATATATATATATATATAAATTTAAAAACATAATAATATCTAATTTCATTAATAATATTAATAAATTCTTGTTTTATGAATTAATTTTACTTATTTTTTACACCGACTTTATATAGTTTTTACTTTTTTTATAAGTTTCATTATAGTGGTTCTTCTATTCATTCATATCCAAAATTTAATAAGTTCTTGATCATAGGATTTATTTTTTATGGATGTGTTAAAATTATTTAAGATGTTTTTATTTCCTTCCATTAGTGTTTTAGACATTATCCTTAAATTTGATATCGACAATAAATATGGTTGAGTGATTTTTTTGATCAAAGGGTTTTCTTGTTAATTAATAAAGTAAATATTTGTATAAAATATATAGATTAATAAAAAATTATAAATTATAAATTGATATTATAATACACTATTAATTAAATTTCCATCACCATTTGTGATATAAGTTCATATTATTGATTATGTTTGTGGTTAAAATGACCCATACTTGAACATACATTGATTGAAAAATTAAATATGTGTTGGTTTTGTTGGATTATCAATATATCAGAAACAAAATTAATTTTAGTAGTGTTTCTTAGTGTGATATATCCAAATTATAAATAATATACTAAATAAGTAATGGATATGAAAATATTACATAAATTGAATAAATTGTTTTCCTATTACCAGGCTTTTTGTAATGGATGGAATTCAAAATATTCATTTATTTTTTCTTATCATTAATAATTTCTCCAATTTTCCACACCAAACCCTTATTTATATCATCAAAATCATATTCCCCATTAAATTCATTATAGTAACCATAAATTTTTAGAGTTGATGAAAAACAAATTTCATTTCTCGTGGTGGATATAGTCCTCATATACATATGAAATATAATTTTCCTTTTTTAATAGTAGATGGGATAGATTAATATAAAATGAAAATACTGTAAATATTGTATCATAATAGTATATAAATGACACTAATATCATTTTATTACTATTATATAATAAATCTAAATGAATATCATTTTGATGAAAACATATATAGTTGATAATAATCACATCGAGGCCTGAATGTTTTTTATAAGTATATTTTTAAATGAAGGAATTATGGTAATAAATGGCCACATCAATATTTTCATCATGAGAAAATTATATATGTTAAGAAAACATGGTACTTTTTTAGTAGGATATTACATTAAACTTGTGTCTTCAATTATTGGGGATTTTACTCTTCAATATGTGAAGACAAGGGTAGTTTTGGGTGCAAGCCATATATTTTAAATAAATTACTGTTACTATTGAAGGGTCAGTGGAAAAAATAGAATACAGTGTATGAGGTATTTAGTGTTGGACAAAAATCACTTAATACCCTAATTTTTATATAAAATTTGTCTATTTTAGCTCTTTTTTTGTTTTCTTTTTAACTTTATCCTAAATTTATTATTACAATAGTATATATTTTCAAATCAAAGTAATAAATTCATTAAAAAATATTAAAATTAAACAATTTACCTAAAATTAGACTTATGAATTAATATTTGAATTAAATATTAGAAAATAAGAATTTTATAAGTTTTAAACGTTAATTTTAAAATAAACACTCATAATCTCAACCAAATTTTTTTTTGAAAAATATTGTTTTTAAGCCTCAAATTTCCATGTAAGATAAAATTATATTAGTTAATTGTTTTAATTTAATAAATTTATTTATTTTTTATATTTTAATAAATCGTATAACAATATAATGAAATTGAAAACTGAATATCCCATAAAAATTCTTAAATAATAGAAAAGACTGAAAGTGTTTTTATGTAACATTTCAATAAGTTCTAAAAATTCTTTAAATAGGATTTATAAGATAAAATAATATTATAAATTGAATATTATTATTCATTATCTTTATATTTTATTAAATAAATTATTTTAAATCATATATTTCACTCTTGAAAAAAATAAAATCATACTAATTGGTTGTTTCTTGAAAACCATATTTCATAAAAAGAACATACCTTTCCATAAATATATGAAGAATTCACACTAATAAAATTTTCATATGTTAAAATAAAAAATGAGGTTACATTTATTTAAAAAAAATTCTAAAATTATTCTCTTATGTAAAATCATAATCAAAGGCTCTTTAAAGGGTACATTGTGTTATATTTTTGGATTATAGAATCTATATTATACTGTAGCTTCTCATTTATTATATTCTCTCAAATTAAATAATTTTATCACTGAAATTGGATTTTATATCAGTTGTTGAACAAATTTGGATATTCCTTCATTATATTTTCTTAATGAAATGAGGTTTCCTCTTCAAATTGGTTATTTCTCAAAAGGAATTTCCCCAATGAAGTATTATGATTCTACAATAGTTTCTAGCTAGTGTCAGGAATCTAGATAGGTTCATCCATAGCATAAAATTCATTCTCCAACTATATTCCTTCTGATGTCATAACATGTGTGGGATCTATTAAGTATTTTCTTTGTTATGAAACATGCAACACATTATATTATTTATAATGTATTAAAAGAAAATCCAAATCATATGTTATAGGTCTAACTCAATCCCCTATATCAAAAAGGACAAACATATCTTGGGATTAACATCCACTTTTACTGAATTATATTTTTCAATTATATTTGGAATCCTTCAATAATACATAATCCCTAACATGAAATTACATGTTATTCCATTAATTATTAGTAGATCCCTTTTTTCTGCTCATAGATTCTTTAATATGATCATAAATAGAACATTGCTATATATATATATATATATTATCTATATAAATTGGTATAACAAACAATCTTTCTATAAATTCTTCCAAAGTGGATGCAATTCAACACTTCTTCTCATAATACTTTTCCAATGGTTTTGTATATATGCTCAAAATGACGGGAAAATTGAATGAATATTCCACTAAAGAGAGACAATGATCCCATATGCCTTGGAATACAATAGAACAAGATCTCAACATGTTTACCAAGTTATGGATATTTTATACATATTTCACATTTGTATGGGGTTGATAGGATGTTCATAAATTCATCTTAGTGTCATGATCCATTTTAAGACTCATCCAAAAAATCGATGAAACCAATGATCAAGATTAGATACTATAGATTAAAGATCACAATTGAGGCATAATATGTCATTGACATTGGGGTGGAATAGGTGCTCAAGGGGTAGATCTTCTCTTATCTTTATGAAATGAGAATACTATGTACTGTGATAAAAAATATCAAATATCACATTATTATAATCTGGAGTACTTATGATTTCATCGATAAAGTTCATCATAACATTTTCCCAAATCCACATAGGTATAAGAAGAGGTCATGTCACCCTTTGGATACATTAATTTAGCCTTTACCTTCTGGAATTATATGAATATATACACATTTTCCTCAATATCATCAATCATAAAATTCTGAAAAATGAGATCTATTAAATAAATATACATCATTGTGATACCATGGTGTGTGGAGAAATTTTATTTTATGTGATTCACCGAGGATCTCCCTCAATAACTCTCATTCGGAAGAGACACATAACATATTTTAAAACATCAACACACTATTTATGTATTTAATTTTTATAAATTCACAATAATTGAATTCTTTATTTTTCCTTTGTAAGTCATCGTCATTCTACTGGGACTTCTATAACCATTCTAGAATGGATGTGTTAACAATTTCATGGAATAATAATGATGACTAATATTACCATGAAATAACCATAAAATTCATTACTAGATCTATATGTACATGATATTTGTTAATCCTCATCATGTGTATAACTCCAATATCCCTCCTACTTAACGATTTAGTGACCTTATTTTTCCCTACAATGGAGTATTGTATCAATAAATTATATTAATTTAATTGTTCTTACATTACAGTAATCCTCATGATGTTCTTATTTATAGAGAATATACAGATAAATTTATAATGGTTTATATGTATATATATAAGATAATTAACCATTGAGGTTGTATATATATATATTTTCAATTAAAATATTATAGATACCATCTCAATATTATAAGTTAGACAATTTTGTTATAAAATGTTTAGTTTCAATGACGTATTGGAATGCATAATTTTTTAATTCATAAAGACACAAATGAGTCCTTTCCTAAATGAATAACTATATATGGAAAATCCTTCCTATCCTAATAGTAGATTTAATACCTATTCATTAATGAGTATGTTCTTTATCTCATCACATAATTACTCCCATTCCCTTAATTATTTGAATTTAACCCCATTTATTTGAATTGGGTTAATGTATTGTCTGACCAGGATAAATCTTAGATTAATCACATATAAAACCCTACAATACCCAGGAAACATTGCATATCAGTAACGATGGAAATTTCATTCCATTATTTAACTATCATTGTCTTTGAAGGGTATATAAATTATTAATCCGTAAAGAAAATATAGAAATAATAGAAACATCATTAAGAAAAAATTCTACCACATTATATTTCCATGTTAATTTTTTCATTCAGTGGTTCTATAAAATTATTTTCATATGAATCACATGATCTTCAAATATAATTAAGTATATTAAGATATCATCAATGAATACAAACAAAATATTATTTTGATACTCCTTCATCACACTATTCATTAGATACATAATGACAAAAAGAGTATTTTTCAATCTATACTTCATTACTAAAAACTCATAATGTTCATGACTCTTTTGAAATGATGTATTTGGAATGTAATCAATCATCAACATTAACTAATTATAACCATCGCCTTTTCTAATCTTTAAAAATTATTGGTATCATTGAAGATAATAAATAATTCATCAATGTGTAGTAATGTATGATTATTAATTATATTAATGTAATTAACATATATATAATTGATGAAAGGGTACATAGACACATCATTTTTTATAAATTAAATAGGTGATCCCCATAGTGCAACACAAGGTTGTACAAATCCCTTATCAAAAAGCACTGGTAGTTATTTCATTATCTCCACCCAGTTTACTAGTTCCATTTTCAATGCCTATTTATATATGGTTATAAAATTATGATTTTTTTTCAATAGATAACTGAAATTTCCTCCTAGGTTAATGACAAGGAAATTCATTTGATAAAATATCAATGATTTTTTTACTATGGGTACATCTTTCTTTTTCATGAATTAAATATAGAGTCCCCATAATGAAACACTATGTTGTATAAAACATTGATTAAACAATACTAGAATTTATTTCTTAAACTCCTCCAACTGAAATATTTCAATTTAAAGTGGATAATTAGATATTGTTCTGGCATTAAGATTTTTATCCTTTGAGAACTAAATCTACATAGGTGGATGACCAATTTATTCATATGATAAAAAAAACAATAATTTATTATAATGTGGTTACATACTCTATTATAAGGGTATATTATTTATGGATAGATAATATTTAATCTTCTTCCTATTTTATAATTTCATTAAGGAGTGATAATAGGGTTTTTTCTCAACAAAAACTCAAGAGATAATGTCTTTCCCTTATGATGATTTATAGTCATGGTGACTATTTTCTTTTTGAGAACATCTTACTGTATGAAATATCTTCCCTAGGGACGTAATACAGTATTCATAAGTCATTGAATTAGTAGTTGAATTATATACTTGAGGTTATTTCCACGTGATATTATTCAATATAGGTACACCACATTGCTAATTAGAGTGATTCTTTTTATCAGTGAGATTATTTTTAATAAGCCCAGTAAACATACGAAATATCGTTTTGAAAAAATTACAATCAACTCCATTATTATTAACTTGTTAAGGTGGAATATCCCTGTATTGACTAAGAGGGTTGACATGGTTCTCATTATATATATTTTTTAATTTTTTCTAATGTTTCATACATATAATATTCTATTTACATTTAATTAAAAAATAAATTTCTTAATTCATTTTTTATATTGTTCACTTAATATCTTGAGACCTATCAATGAACATTCTCTTTCTAAAAATTTTCTTCTAAATTAAGTCAACATTGATCCTACTAAACTTCTAATGATAAAAATTATATCATACTAAACTTTTTAAACATTGGGTTAACACTTATAATAAAATATTGGTATAGGATACAAGATTTTTCCATGTATTTAAAAACAATGTAGTCTTGAAAGACAATATACATACACAAAAATATTAAATTTGAAAATATAAGACACTTCATGAACACATTTATGAGTGCATGATTATCCCATCCTTTAAGTCATTGATGGTTACACATATTTATCCTCTAGGTTTTCTTGGGATAAGAAATAAAATAAGAGTGAGCTTAGATTATTAGTATGGAACATCGTAGAGTGGAATATTTCATAAAACAAACACGGAATAAGGGATATAGAAATAATAAACTAACAACATTAATCGATAATAATCTAAAATTGGGGGAATTTAATATCAATGAAAATAAATGAAAAAATAGATCACAATGAAAATTGATTTAATGCTAATGGATTCAAATTATTAGACATCATAATATGTGGACAATGACATATTTTACGAAACCATATTTTAATGTGAAGGGGTATTCATCAAAATCAAATATGTTTTATTATGATGAGACACGAAAATGCATTTCGGGGCTATATAATTCAATGCCACATCCTTTGTTTATTTAATTATTATGAATTCTCTATAAGATTCAACAATAACATTAATAAAAATCCATAATTGGACTCTTGTATGATTAAAAACATGGTTTTCTATGAAACAACCAATTTAGAAAAAAATAATTTTCATTAAATGTAATAATGTTTATGTTTAGAAGAACATACCAGAACCAACATAGATGTTGTGTAATATCAACCATGTAAAAAGAAGTACCCTATAGATGTTATATTTCAGATAGGGTATGTTCAATGTGTTCAGTTATCCAAGGAAAAGAGTTATTGGTTTGAATATTTTTATTTTGTTTCAAGCCATGGTAATGGTCGGATGAATCCATTACACTCATTCATAAACATTGTTGGAATATTCTAAAGCATATATCCTAATAGTTTCCAAAATTGATTACCATTTTATTTCCATTCATAATGAATCATGGTGATTATTATGTAAATTTTCAACAAACCATTTTACATTTATTACTCCAAGGTTCATCATTTCTATAGTTACATAGAATTTCTAGTATTCATATATGGGTTCATTTTCTATGAAATTTCACACACTTTTACATTAAAAAATAGGATTATTATCCACTATATAAAAGAAAGAGTTTTTAAATGTTGTTGTTAAATCCATAATTAAATTAATACAAGGGAGGGAAATCTATATAGTCATATAAATCGATTAAATTCTATTACTAATATGTTAAATTTCACCCCTATAAAAGGAGGCACCAAAAAGGAAATAGGTTTTGAATATAATATGAGTCCCCAAGAATGAAATTTGGGATAAAAAAATCCCCACTGATGGATTTAGAGATAATTACATCAGTACAACATATATTTTTGGGATTCAAATTAGCCTTCTAATATAATAAATGAATTAATTTCATTATATAGTGTCTCTAATCAATAGTATGTACCCCAAAAAATGGAAATTAGGTGTGTAATACCAAACATGTCACAACGACAGTAATTTTTGTTGGGAAACCCTTATAATTTTCTCTGATTTCTATTAGCATATTATAACCTCTTATATAGAAAACATTGTTGAACCCTTTGGAATTAAGTGGATTTATTGTGTTTTGATAATCCCAACCATTATTTCTTTATATCTTGACTATGCTTCATACATTCCAAATATACTTTAATATATGTTGTTACTTTCAGTATGCTTAAATTCAGTCTTTTGAATTATCAGATATATATTTACTATGACTTAACTCATTCTACCAAGTGAATGCTCAAACAGTTTTTAGCTACTATTACACACTAGCTACCGATACAGAACAGTAGCCACCGTTATGGATTAGAGCTACTGATATCGAATAGAGATACCGATACGAAGTTCACCGATACATCACGTTCACCGGTAATCAAAGATCACCACTACATCAAAGTCTATCGATACGGTACATCAAATCTACCGATAGAGTTATAGTTACAAGCTCATCGGTACTCAAGCCTACCGCTACATCGAAGTCGATAGCTACCGATATGCTGAAGTCCACCGTTATGCATGGTCTATCGATAGATAATACCGCTACCGATATAAGGCAGAGCCGCAGTTACCGTTACAAGTCCACTGCTACTGATGTGATCAATTCTACTGACAGACAAGTCTACCGTTACAAATTTCTACTGATACTCAGACCTACAAACACCCACTGTAACACAAGTCTACCGATATCAAGAGCTACCGCTCCAGAGACAGAACCCGATACTTCTTTAATTTCTTTATCATTATTTAATCTAACCAGCAGTCATCTCAGGTATATTATAATACACTGACATTTATTTAATGTGTGTTGTTGGATGTCAGGGAACCATACCTCATACCTGCAAAAAGTAAATCATCTTTTGCCGAAGCACGTGGTTTAAATAAAGGAAGGATGCTACTACAAAAGAGTATGAATAGATGAATACAGAGAGAGAGAAATCGGGCTGTGTGAGACATAGACGAATACACCAGACATACAAAACACAAAGGTGTGATGGAAGAAAAATAGAGCATGAATGCAAAGAGACGACATGACTTACACGAAGAACACATTAGTGCATACCAGTGAAGAGCTGAGAACGAGAACATAACACAAGAGCTTCATCGACTGTCTCTACACCTGGAAGTCAAGGAAACAGACAATACTCTGTTTTCTAGACAAAAACCACAAGAGGACTCAGAGCGAGTTTTAATCAATCAAAGGAGTCCAGAACTGCACGACAATCACTAGAGCCTTTTCTAAACTCTAAATATTTTCTCTGTGATTCATCTTTTTATATATTGAGTAGTGTGTGTTATATGCTGTATTTTACACACACACTGTCTCCTGTACTCTAACTGGAGGATTATTAAATCCTCACTCAACACTCTTATATCTTTTCCTTCCCAATGAGATATTGGTAGAGGTCATGTGAGACCTGAACAGCTGGTTTCTGTTGTTCTTTTTCCCAGGAATAACAGTGGTAGAGGTCTTGGACCTAGACAGTTATATACTGTTGTAATCCCTGATCCAGGGTGTGGATCACTTTTATATAATGTTTTGAGAGGACTAAGTCTCGGCTTGAGACTGAACCTCTTTGTTATATTTGCTGAGCTATATCATTCAAAGTTATTCTTTTATTCCGTTGCTAATATCTTTATAACCAAAACTATTTTAAAGTCACTTTGATAATTAAATTCTCAAGTGTTTATATCAGTTACAAATTAGTAAGTTGGTTTCAAAAGTTAATCAACCTTTATGTTTTGATTAACTGGGAAATAATCAATCACTTGAGAACCCAACTGAACCCTTACATTGATATAAATTCACTACAGTTTAATTCAGTATTTTATTTGGGGGATTTCAATGACAAAGTTTTTAAAACAGAAATTTTAATTGGAACTCAATTCAACCCCCCTCTTGAGTGTCCACTCCGACCAACATTTGGTATCAGAGGAAGTTTAAAATATTTTTTAATCTGTTTTTCAAATGTGATTTTAGTTGTATTTTAAAGTTCGTAAAATTTCTGTTATTTCTAAATTTTTATCTCATTAAAATATTTGCTTATAGTTAGTTATCATGGATAATAGAGTTGAAGGTGTTGCTACCAATAGACCACCATTTTTCAATGGTACTAAATATGCTCAGTGAAAAATCAAGATGAAAATTCATTTAGAGAGCATGGGTTTTGATATTTGGACTGCTATAGAATCAGAATATAAAATTCCTACTACTGTTTGAACTACTTGGAATGAAGCTACTAAGACTGCCTACAATAATAATTATAAAGATATGAATTCTTTGTACTGTGCTCTAGGATATGAGGAATTTAATATAATATCTGCCTGTAAAAGTGCTTATGAAATTTGGGATACCTTAGCTATTTTTCATGAAGGAACAACTAATGTTAAGGAAATGAGATTGAACACCTATACTATTAAGTATGATAATTTTATGATGAAGCCTAATGAACACATTTATAATATGTATCTCAGGTTCAATGAAATTTTCAACACAGTGACATCCCTGGGAAAGGAAGTTCCAGCAAAGGAATAAATCATGAGAATTTTGAGATGTCTACCTGAAAGATGGAGAAGAACCTCTGTCTCCATTAGAGAATCATGTGACATTGGAGAACATCCAGTCAAAGAACTAATTGGCAAACTGATGATGTATTAAGAGGAACTCAAAGTAAACAAAGAAGAAGATGATGAACCTAGAAGAAAATCGGCTGCCTTCAAAACTACAACCTCAAAGAATAAAAATAAGGAAAAGCTTCAAGCTAACAATGAATGTTCAAGCTGTGAAGACAGTGAGAGTGACTCTGACAGTGATGCTGAGATGGCTCACATTGATAGAAGGTTTAATAAATTTTATAGGAAGAAGAAGCTTTTCAGAAAGACAAACTACAAAGGTAAGTATGACAACAAGGGACATTGGAAAAAGGATTGGAAGAAATCTTACAAATCAGATGAAGTTGTCTATTATGAGTGTAAAAGGAAGGGACACATAAAAGCAGACTGTCCAAAGCTGAAATACAAGAATAAGTATGAATACAAGTATAACAAGTATAAGAAAGACATGAAGGCCACTTGGAGTGCTTCTGAGGATAGTTCTAGTGAATCTGAAGTTTCTGAAACTGAACACAGAAACAAGGCAAACATGTGTTTTATGACAAACGCTTCTGAGGTAACTTCAAAAACTCCTGCTTCTAATTCATATTATTCTGGAGATGATTCTGAATGTGATAACATGACTAAATCTGAACTGTTTGAATATTGTGATATGTTAGAAGAAACCTGTAATGATCTGAAAGAAAAATACAAAGGTATAAAGAAACAGTATTCTTTAACTGTTAAACATAAATCTGATCTTGATATTGAAATGGAAAAGAATGCTCAGTTGCTTAAAGGGAACACTGAACTAAAATTATCCAATGAGAAACTCAAGAAAGACTTAGAGAAATTTACCAATGGTAAAGATACTCTTACTAAAATTCTAGGTATGAAAATTGCACTTAGATACCCTACCGGTATAGGATACCAACCTGGTCAAAGGAAAATTACCCAAACTAGATTCATTCCTAAATCTGGACAGAATGTATCTAGCTTTGGAACTTCATATGCTTCAACGATTTATATTCATAGTTATGGATCTAATAAAATTTATCTTTCCAAATATATTGATTATAAAAATTCTATGAGACCCATTAGACAAATATGGGTACCTAATGTGTTATTGGATAACCTGTCTGGACCCAAGAAAATCTGGGTACCAAAATCATTTCCTGTTTAAATCTGTTTTGTAGGAATCCTGCTTAAAGAGCTCCTGTAAAAAGACCTGGTACTTGGACAACGAATGTTCAAGACATATGTCAGGAGACTTCTCATGCTTTAAATGCTTATTCAGAGTTGTTGGAGGGTTTGTCACGTTTAGTGATAACTCAAAATGAAAAATCATCGGCTTAGGCCAGATTGGTAACACTGAATCAGTATCAATTTCTAATGTTTTATTTGTTGATGGACATAAATACAACTTGTTAAGTATTTATCAGTTATGTGATGATGGTTTTTATGTTAAATTTTAAAATGATTAATGCAATGTTTTTAATTCTAAAAATGTTTTAGTGTTTGCTGCTTTAAGAAGTGGAAATGATTAAGCTATTGATTTAAATTCTTTAGCTAAGTAAAATATTACTTGTTTAAATGCTTTTCATAAAGAGTCTTGGCTTTTCCATAGAAGATTAGGACACTACAATGTGCATTCACCTAGAAAACTTGCTAGGAAGAACTTAGTTAAGGACCTACCCAAACATGAATTTCTAGTAGACAAAGTTTGTAATCCCTATCAAAAGGGAAAGCAACATAAAATTTCTTTTAAATTAACAAAAGAAGTGTCAACTTCTCAACCTCTCGAGTTGGTTCACATGGATTTGTTTGGACCTTCTAGAGTTTCTAGTTTAAATGGGAAGCATTATTTCTATGTTCTTGTAGATGACTTTTCTAGATATACATGCGTATACTTTCTAGCTCACAAAATTGAATCTTGTTCTTACTTTGTTAAATATTCCAAGTCTGTAGAGAACCTTAGTGGACTTAAGATTAAAACCCTGAGAAGTGATCATGGTCGTGAGTTTGAAAATCATGAGTTTGAATCTTACTGGTCACACAATGGCTATAGTCACAATTTCTCTGCCCCTAGGACACCTCAGCAGAATGGTGTAGTAGAAAGGAGGAATAGAACCCTACAAGAAATTGCTAGAACTATACTTAATGAGTATGACCTACCCGTTTACTTTTGGGATGAAGCTGTAAATACAGCTTGTTATGTTATTAATAGAGTCTTGATCAGACCTGTTCTTAAGAGGACCCCTTATGAGTTGTGGAACCATAGGAAACCTAAGGTTAACTACTTCAATGTTTTTGGCTACAAAGTCTTTATTCTTAATACTAAAGACAATCTCGACAAATTTTCATCCAAGAGTGACGAAGGAATTTTCCTAGGTTACTCTACTTCTAGTAAAGCCTATAGAGTTTTTAATAAGATAACCAAATGTGTGGAAGAATCTTTTCACATCATGTTTGATGAAACTGATCCACATGAACCTAAGAAATCTCTTGAAAATCATGAAGATGATCTCTCTGGTTTGAACCTTAATGATAAGGATATCCGACCTATAGTTAAAACATCTAGTTTTGGATATTTTCCAGACCCTGCTTCTGTTGAACCTCAACCTAAAGATGAACCTAAAATCTCTAGCCCTACCTTTACAAGATCAACTAGGATTCTAAAGAACCATCCTTTAGATGCTGTCGTAGGAAATCTAGATAGAGGAACACAGACTAGATCTTCTCTAAGAAATCATGTTGAACATCAAGCTTTTCTTTCACAGTTAAAACCTAAAAATTTCAATGATTCTATCAATGATGAATTTTGGGTAATGGTTGTGAAAGAAGAACTAAATCAATTTTAATGAAACAAAGTCTAGAAATTAGTAGAAAGACCTAAGGACACTATCACCATAGGCACAAAGTGGGTGTTTAGAAACAAAGTTGATGAATCTGGAAACATCATTAGAAACAAAGCTAGGCTAGTTGCACAAGGTTACAATCATGAAGAAGGAATTGACTATGAGGAAACCTTTTCACTGTAGCTATATTAGAGTCTATTAGGATCTTACTTGCCTATGCATCACATCTGAATTTTATGTTATATCAAATGGATGTGAAAAGTGCTTTTCTAAATGGTTTTATTGTTGAAGATGTTTTTGTAGAACAACCACCTGGTTTTTTAAATCCTCATTTTCAAAATCATGTTTTTAAACTTTCTAAAGATTTATATGGTTTAAAACAAGCTCCAAGAGCTTGGTATGAAAGACTTTCAAACATTATTATTTCAAAAGGATTTAAAAAAGGAATAGCTGATCCCACTCTTTTTATAAAAAGTATTTAAAAAGAAGTATAAATAGTACAAATCTATGTTGATGATATTATTTTTAGATCTTCTAAAAATTCTTTCTGTACTGATTTTTCAGAAGTTATGAAAAATGAGTTTGAAATGAGCTTAATGGGAGAGCTTAAGTATTTTCTTGGTTTTCAAATGTTTCAAACTAAAGATGGTATTATTTTAAATCAATTTAAATATACTAAATATTTGTTAAAACGTTTTGGATGGAATAGTATTAAGGAAAGTGATATACCTATGATTACCACCTGTAAATTGGATGTTGATGAATCTGGGAAACCAGTTGATCAAACTAATTACAGAGGTATGATTCAGAGTTTACTTTATTTTACTACTAGTCGACCAGATATTATGTTCTGTGTATGTATGTGTGCTAGATTTCAAGCTAATCCTAAAGAATCACACATGCTGGCTGTTAATTTTTTTTTAAATATCTTAAGGGTACAATGAATTTAGGTTTGTTTTATCCAAAAGGACAATCATTTGACTTAACAAGTTATTCAGATACTGATTTTGCTGGGTGTAAGTTAGATAGGAAGAGCACATCTAGAACATGTCACTTACTTGGAAAATCCCTAGTATCATGGTGTAGTAAGAAACAAAACTCAGTTGCATTGTCTACTGCTGAAGCAGAATACATCGCTGCTGGTAGTTGGTGTGCACAGATTCTATGGATGAAACACACACTACTGGATTATGGATTTGACTTTAAACATGTTTCAATCAGCTGTGACAACACGAGTGTGATTAATATCTCTAAGAACCCTGTGTCTCACTCTAGAACTAAACATATTGATGTTAGACACCACTTTTTAAGAGATCATTATCAAAGAGGTGATATAACACTTGAATTTATAGGCCCTGAACTTCAATTAGATGATATTTTCACTAAGCCTTTAAGTTCAGAAAGATTAAGTTTCATTAGACACGAATTAGGAATGATAACTTATCCTTAAACCTTTAGAGAAACCTCACCATTAGAGAAACCTCACTATTAGAAAAACCTCACCGTTAGAGAAACCTCACCGTTAGAGAAACCTCACCATTAGAGAAACCTCACCGTTAGACAAACCTCACCGTTAGAAAAACCTCACCGTTAGAGAGACCTCACCATTAAGAGACTTTACCGGTACATCGCGTGCTGTTTTAAAATTCTGTAAAGCAGAGTCATCAAACCGTTATTTATTTTATTTATGATTTATGTGATTTGTGAATCCTAAATGATATTAAAACTTGAACTAGACTCACTCAATCTCACCGCAAACCTGTCTGCTCGAATTCTCCTAAAACTAAACCTCTCGATCTTCATAACCCTAGCCTCCAATCCGTAATGGCCCACATCAAGAGACCCCAAGTCACAGATGGGAGTGATGAGCCGCAAGCAAAACGACAGAAAGTGTTGAATTCCAGTGGAAGTGTAAGTGGATGTGAAGCTCGAAGGAATCCAATAAACCCGCATCTCTCAAGGGGAGAGATTGTTGTTGAAAAAGAAGTGTGCGCAGAATGGCTGATGGAAAGAAAATCGTTAGTTCTTTGAGTATTAGAAAAACAAGGTTGGCTAGAATGCTTTGCGAACAACAACGGACCTTATTATCCAGGACTGGTGAAACAATTCTACGAATTCATTCATTTTGAAATGTCTGAAGAAGAAAGCAGAATGGTTTCATATGTGAACGGTCAGGATGTAACTTTTACTTTAGGAGAATGGGCTGAGAACCTAATAGTCCCTCATTAGGGCGATTTTTCTTTTTATTCAAATTCTGTACCTTCAACCAGTGATTTGTTTCAATATGAAGATGCTCTGCTGGAACTCATAGGGAATGGGAACCCTAGAATGGTGATTGTTGTAGAGATGGTAGGAGAAGACAAACTGTTGTTTAAGTTTATTCAGCATGTTGTTAGTCCGAGAAGAGGAGACTTTTCCACTTTGAAATTCCAAGACATATATATGTTACATTTGCTGAAGCACAGTGTGAGAATCAATCTATGTAGATTGTTTATGGTCCAAGTAGAAGAGATGACTAGACCGAAGTCAAAATCAAATGCATTGTTTTTCTCAAAGCTAATTTCTGTTATGCTGAAAGTGAAGGAGATAGATGGACCTCATGATGAGCTGGTAGTAGTTAAGGATAACATCTGTATTACAAGAACTGTTTGTAAATACATGAAAGTCAGATGGAATCCTCGGAAGAAATCATGGTGAATGATGATGGAAAAATTTATGACAAGTATACTCTGATGGATCATCCTTCTAGAACAAAGGATGTGAGGGATCCTGGTCTTAGACCAGATGAGCCAGAACCGGTCTACAGTGATGATGAAGCTGAGGAAGAAGAGACATTAGTAGAGGAAGGAGGACATCTAGACTTACCCCCTAGTCCTATGCAACAATTGATTTCTTAGGAAGCAGCTAGCCCTCCAAAAGAACTACCAAAGATAGAAACTGTCTTAAAGGACAATTATACAGAGACTACAGAAGAAGAAGAAGAAGCATGCTAGTATGTTGTCAAGGATACTTCTAAGGAGGATGAGACAACCGAATCTGATCAAAATGTTAATAGAGAAAAAGAGGCTGATGGTGAAGCAGTTGATGAGGAAAATGTTGAAAAAGAGCTCAGTTTGAGTCCTCTAATAGTCAGTACAGTCAGGATAGTGGCTGATCAGGAAAACATAGTAGGAGCACCTGTTAATGAGAGAGTCATTAATGACTCAAAACAAATGGCTATTGAACCTGCTATGGTTGTAGAGGAAATTGCATAATTACCTCAGGAAGAACAGATGGACGAAATATCTCAGGAGAATGTTCCAAGTGAGGAGGAGAATATTGGATCAGTATTAGTGTTATATGACATTGAAGGTTGGACATCAGACCCCGGATATATGATTCTTGGACACTCTTATGGAGATTCGGATGAGGAAGACCAATCCCAAAAGGAATTAGTTACCTTACCCACTATGGCTGAAAATGTGGCAACCAAGAAGGACCTTGCGTCTTTAAAAGCTGAATTGAAAGAAGCAATAAGAGAATCAGTGGCAGATATGAAGAACAGTATCGTTGAAGAGATGAAAAGCATGGAGCAATCCCTTGAGTTATCCATTGGATTATTGTGTCCAGTCCTGTGAAAGAAATGGAGGATGAACTTAAAGTGTTCCACACTCAGATTGAGAGTTGGATAGGAGCTATAGTTGCTCTTAGATAATCAATCGCATCATTGAATGCTTTGAACAGTTCTCAAACCCAAGTGCACACTGACATTCGTTATATCAAAGAAGTGGTCAAACAGTTTGTTGAAGTTTTTGAGGCCTTTAAGAAGTCTTTCAAAGAACATCTAAACATTCATGATGAACTTGTTCAGAAAGTAGTTAGTAGTCTGACTCAATCTTTCCAGGAGACAATGGACTTCTCAATGAAACCTCTTCCCTCAACTAGCACCAGTGTGAACCTTGACCAGATCCACACTATTACTCAAGAAGAATTGGATAAGGCCAGTCCGAGTGGTGCATCAGATACTCAGATTCTTGCTACCACTAGGGAAGATAGTAGTTTTGTTCGTGATCACCTGCGGGCAGCTACTGCTTCTCAAGAGGCAATCAAAAATAATTTGGAAGCTTACATTCAAAAGGTGTATACCAAGCACCAAATGACAAACCGTTTCAAACTTTTTCTTGAAAATATGAAGTTGCCTCCAGTTACCCAGGTCTTCAGGGAACAAGTAAGTAATCTCAGGGAGCTTACTCTAGCTTTGGATAAGGTTATAAGGAATAGAGATGATTTTGTATCTACTATGGAGAGAGGTGGAAGCATCATCATGGATTTTAGGAATCTCTTGCTGCCTTTCCTACATGTGGATGCTCAGCCAGTTATTGTACCACCTGCCCTTCCACCTTCTGCCTCTGGGAGTTCTCCTCAACTGAATCCAGTTCAAGCCATCAGAAGTCTTACACCGATGATCTCTTAGAGGAGCACAGATTTCAGATCTGGTACTGTATCAGTTGCTGATCCACCAGTAGTTCTTTCCGGAATTTCCAAGCATGCTGACTCTACCTCTAAACCCTCTGCTGATCCCGTGGGAAAGACACATGTTCAAGAGGATGATTGAGTGCTTCTACTCATTTTTTATGGGATTCATTGTATTTTTGTAATTCTCTGATTTTCCCACTGTATCTTTTGCTTATCAATCAAATACTTCATTCCTCTATTCCCTGTCTATTTTACTCTATCTATTTTCATTCCTAGTCCTTATATTTTCTCTAATACCCTCCTTTTTGTTAATCAGAAAGGGGGAGAAATTTTTGGAAACCTGAGAATGTTGATTCACCTAAGGGGACAAAGGGCGATAAAATCAATACTTTGGAGGAGAATCCTGTAGTTAAATTTTTAGGGGGAGAAATATGCAAACCAATGAATCTTTCTTGTGTTTTCCTCTGATACTGCATTATTTCTTGATATATTCTTGTTTCCATATTTTTCCTCTGATACTATACTGTTGATATCATACTTTGATATATTACTTTTTTGTTTTTGTTTGTTTTGTTTTCTTTCCTCTGATAATACTTTACTTTGGCATAGGTTGTGATTATCAAAAAGGGGGAGATTGTTGAACCCTCTGGAATTAAGTGGATATGTTGTGTTTTGATAATCCCAACCATTCTTTCTTTATATCTTGATTATGCTTCATACATTCCAAATATAATTTAATATATGTTGTTACTTTCAGTATGCTTAAATTTAGTCCTTAGAATTATCAGATATATGTCTACTATGACTTAACTCATTCTGCCAAGTGAATGCTCAAACAGTTTTTAGCTACCGTTACACACTAGCTACCGATACCGAATAGTAGCCACCGTTATGGATTAGAGCTACCGATATCGAATAGAGATACCGATACAAAGTTCACCGATACATCACGTTCACTGGTACTCAAAGATCACCGCTACATCAAAGTCTACTGATACGGTACATCAAATCTACCGATAGAGTTATAGTTACAATCTCACCGGTACTCAAGCCTACCGCTACATCGAAGTCGACAGCTACCGATACAGAGCTACCGATATGCTGATGTCCACCGTTATGCAAGGTCTACAGATAGAGAATACCGCTACCGATATAAGGCAGATCCATAGTTACCGTTACAAGTCCACCGCTACTGATGTGATCAAGTCTACCGACAGACAAGTCTACCGTTACAAATTTCTACCGATACTCAGACCTACAGACACCCACTGTAACACAAGTTTACCGATATCAAGAGCTACCGCTTCAGAGACAGAACCCGACACTACTTTAATTTCTTTATCATTATTTAATCTAACCAACTATCATATCAGGTATATTTTAATACACTGACATTTATTTAATGTGTTCCATTGGATGTCAGGGAACCGTACCGCGTACCTGCAAAAAGTAAATCATCTTTTTCCGAAACATGTGGTTTAACTAAAGGAAGGATGCTACTACAAAAGAGCATGAATAGACGAATACAGAGAGAGAGAACTCGGGCTGTGCGAGACATAGACGATTACACCAGACATACAAAACACAAAGGTGTGCTGGAAGAATAATAGAGCGTTAATGAAAAGAGGCGACATGACATACACGAAGAACTCATTAGTGCATATTAGTGAAGAGCTAAGAACGAGAACATAAAACAAGAGCTTCATCGACTGTCTCTACACCTGGAAGTCAAGGAAACATACGATACTCTGTTTTCCAGACAAAAACCAGAAGAGGACTCAGAATAGTTTTGATCAATCATAGGAGTCCAGAACTTCACGACAATCAGTAGAGCCATTTCTAAACTCTAAATATTTGCTCTGTGATTCATCTTTTTTACATATTGTGATGTGTGTGTTATATGATGTATTTTACACACACACTGTCTCATTTACTCTAACTGGAGGATTTGTAAATCCTCACTCAACACTCTTACATCTTTTCATTCCCACTGAGATAGTGGTAGAGGTTGTATGAGTCCTGGACAGCTGGTTGCTGTTGTTCTTTTTCCCACGAATAACAGTGGAAGAGGTCTTGGACCTGGACAGTTGTATACTGTTGTAATCCCCGATCCAGGGTGTGGATCACTTTTATATAAAGTTTTGAGATGACGAAGTCTCGGCTTGAGACTGAACCTCTTGGTTATATTTGCTGAGCTATATCTTTCAAAGTTATTCTTTTATTCCGCTGCTAATCTCTTCAAACCCAAAATTGTTTTAAAGTCACATTGATAATTAAATTCGCAAGTGTTTATATCAGTTGCAAATTAGTTAGTTGGTTTCAAAAGATAATCAACCTTTCTATTTTGATTAACTGGGAAATAATAAATCCCTTGAGAACCCAACCGAACCCTTACTTTGATATAAATTAACTATAGTTTAATTCAGTGTTTTATTTGGGGGATTATAATGACAAAGTTTTTAAAACAGAAATTTTAATTGGAACTCAATTCACCCCCCCTCTTGAGTGTCCACTCCGACCAACAAACATTTCTATATAAATCAATTAATTTATTACCATATTGATATCCATTTTAATTTACACTATCCAAAAAAACCATGGTCTCTATTAATTCAACATATTATTTAATTTCAGTGTTTATAGTCTTGAACGTTTGTGAAAATTTATTGGTAGTTCTGTCCCGATAAATTTACATCACAAATTTAATAATTACCATACAATTAATTTTATTATTTTTAATTTTTTCCATTTATTTTTAAAACTTTTAATTCATTAAATTATTCCATTATGGTTTATCCAGGATAATGAAATCGATACAAGACATGATTCAGTGATTCTAAATGATTGATATGTTTTTTACTAAATTTAGGTATTAAATATACTTAAGAAATCTCAATAATAAAATGATAATAATTAATTAAATTTTATATTATAGTATACAGTTAATTATAATTCCATAGTCATTCAGTAAATAAATTCATATTTTTTCAATTAGGTGGTTAAACTAACCTAAACATGATTATACCCAAATTTAATGAATAAATATGACCTAGTCTTTAAAATCAATAAACAAGAAGAATAGTGTTTAAATTTAGTTTTTATTATTGTGTTATATCATAATTATAATGGATGTAGAAGAATAAGTAATGAATATTAAAATATTATATAATTTTTAGAAATATATTTCCCCTTATCTCACTTATTTAATTGATTAACTTATTGATCACTATTTACTGAACATATATCTAAATAGTTATAAAATTTTTATAAAAAATATTATTGATACCATAAGAATCGTATTCACTTATTAAATCCATTTTCGTAATCATAAATGATGGTGCAGTGTGAAATGGACTTCATTACTCATGGTGGTTGTAGTCTTTATGTACACATGTCTAATAACATCATTTTCTATAATGGATTGAATAGATAAATATAAAATCATAGTAGCATTTATAATTTAACATTAAATTATGTAAATGATACTATTGACATTATATTAGTATGAATAGAATATATTTTATAGTATATAATTAATAACAAAATCTATATAGTTGATAATACCAACCTCTAGTACTTGAATTTCCTTGAAAGTCTCTTTTAAAATTATGGCCTTATGATTAATAATTATGACCATAATATTTTTAGTCTACGATCTAGATTTATGTGGTAAATTTGAAAATGTTTTTATTTTATTTTTTTGTAATTAACACCCTAGATGTGTCAGACATGTTACTCTTTTATAAGTGAGGTGAATTGTAATTTTGGGTGTAACACTTATATTTTCAATAATGTAAAGTTATTATTCATGGAACATAGTCCAAAAAAAATGAAAAAATAGTATGGGATTGCGATTTTGGGTCAACAATTACGTCAATCCTCCTTTTTGAGAAATCATCTAAAATTTATATTTTTTGTAATGTTATCTTTTATCTGTTAACCTAATTATTTTTTAATTTAGTAACTAATTTCCAACAATAGTAATTATTTTTAGTGAAATATTTTTAGATTAATTGATTTTCCAAATTTTAAACAATAGTTATAATTTAGAAAAATATTATCAATTAATATTTGAAAAGGTTTAAATTTCTAAATTTAATATAAACACACTTAATTTCCTAGAAACTGTATTCATAAAAATAAGCATTTTAAGCACTATATTTAAATTTATGATTTAACAATCATGGAAAATATTTTAATGAGATAAATTGATTTATTATAAAAAATTAAACTGTATAAGGATTTAAAATAAGACCAAAAAAGAATCTCTATTGAAAATTAATTATTTAAAGAAATGAATTAGTTTTTTAATTAATGTAACATTTTAATTATTTCATATAATTATGAACATTGGGATTATAATATAAAATAATAATTTCAAAAATATATTTTGATTATTTATAATCATATTTTTTACTAAAATATTTTTGTAAACTTTTAAATAATTCTTACATAAGGATAAATTAATAAAAAATATATTTTTTCTGAAAACATTATTTTTCAACTAAAAAGCAACATTTTCAGGAATTTAAAATTTTTGATTATAATATAATTTTGATATGATGAATTCAAAATAAATTTTTTTAATAATAAAATTATAAAATAAATCATTTAGATATTGTCAATAATAATTTATATTTGGTAGGTGCATTGGAGAATATTTTATGAATGTATAATTTACCAACTATAGTTGGATATTTTTTATAATATGTTTAGTAACATACTATAGTATCATAGATCCATAAAAGAAGTTAGATCTAAATTTAATATATGTCGTCCAAATTAAGATTCTCTCTCACATTTATTTTTTTTCAATCTACTTGAACATAAAAAAACCAAACATTAGTGCATAACATGTTTCAGGTATCCTTATTGAGGAAGTATATAAAAGGTCACTTATAGGATCTCAATATAGAGGTGGTATATACTGATCATGAACTCTCATAGTAAGAATTTTAATTGAAAATCATTGATTATAGAGAATTTTTTGTATAAATCAAGTGAAATCACCTTTTTAATGCACATAATAAAACCATATATATAAATATGCAACATGGGAACCAAGGGAAGTAAACAAATGTACCCTTATTGATTTTCATCATAAAGTGTTAAAAAAATTGAGAAAAAAATTTATAAATGGGGGATAATGTAATGAACAATCAATTTCAATATATAATATCCTTATATATATATATATATAAATAAATAAAAATATATATTTGTGTATCTTATTTAGAAATATGTTTTTTTAGAAAACAAGTAACATGAAAATTATAAAAAAAATTACTACAATTACATAGAAACCATCATATGAAGTAAAAATATACAACCCCAAATCGAAAAAACAATAATGGGGAAATAAACACTAGTAAATAATAATAATATATTTTTATAGTATGGTGTGTCTTTGATAGAAAAAATTCATGGATGTAAAAAATATAAAGAAAACATGAATATATTGGTAATATAATTTTCATTTTGAATGTGAATAATATATATCCTTGAGAGGAATTTTTTGAATAATGATTAATGAAGGAAACTAGTATAATAGCTATATATCATTGGGAAATATAAGCATTAGCACAATATTATGAAAGATATAAAATTAACAAAAAATTTAGAATAATAAAATAATATGTGGGTGTAGAGTTAAAAAACATTTACCAATATATATCATAAAAAGGAAATTTAAAGGGTTAAATATAAACAACAATAGATGAATTTTTTAAAATTTTAAAATAGTATATTTTTTGGTTACACTAAAATTAAATTTCATGATTGACATATAAATTATAAAAGATATTTTTTAAATAAAAGGTTATATTTATAACACTCACTATTTATATGAGTTTTATGAAACTATAAGAATTTTTTATAAATCATAAAAAGAAAATCAGGCCCTAAATTATGTATCTTTCATCAAAAAATATAGTTATTTATGAAATTAAATTTCCCATATATAGAACTATATTTATTAAGGATTTTATTTTTTGAATCATCATTTAAAATTATTGTTTGGGAGATGCTTTGAAATTTTTGTTTAATCAAAAAATACTTATGTGAATAGAAAAATTATGAATAAGTACTATTTTTAATAAGAGTTTATATTAATGATTTTTTTTTGGTTTCTACAAGTTAGATAATTATTTTAATGTTTTTTTTCAATCAATATGAAACATATTATTGACTTATATGATTTATTAATATATAGAGAAATAATATTTTATTTTGATATTATATTAAGAAAAACTCATATCATACACATATAAATACACACAAACCACACCATTTGCATTCAATAATTAAAATTAATTCCAACTAAAATTATTACTAGATCCATCCCAAAATATAAATAAATTTTTTTTAGTGCCATAGTGTAACAAGATAACATATCTATGATTGCATAAAATTAAATTTATGGGATCCCATCAAATAGAGAAAGTAATTCACCTATTCCTAACACCATATAATTTCAATTCCTCATTGCATAGACCTCATAATTCATATTTTGAAGCATTAACCCTCATATACCAGAGTCTACTGACTAGTAGTGGGGTATAAAGTAGAAAATTTGGCACAATTTACCCTCAAGGTTATTAAAATGGTGATAATAAAAGAAGTAATAACAGAAGTGTGATAATGAAAAAAATAGAAATGGATGTAAATCATCCATACATTAGCAATAATAAAGACAAGAGAGGAATCATATATAAACTGATTACTATGTGATGGATATATTAAAAAAATTCACACATATATGGTAGCGAGAACACATATGTACGTAGATAAAAAATGTAAAAAAAACAAAAAGATATATCTAATATAATCTTTATCCAATGATATGTTTAATTCTCCTAATATCCTTTACAATGTAAAAATCAATCATCCTTGAATGGTAGCTTACCCTTATTTATACCTATATAGATGAAATCTGTCAGGGTACCAAATAGAATCATGTACAGTGTTTCAAATACAATTAGTAATCCACTAACAGTAGTTTTTACATATGTTTGTAAACTATTTTCATATGTAAGAATTACATTTAAAGTTTTCATATGAATTATATATATGACTGAGCCCATAAGTAGGGTTTTAACTATGATAAGACAATAAATGTTAAATATCATTAGAAAAAATTTATTTTTCCAAGTATCTACTAGCCCTATCAAATTCTATATATTTTAATATAGTAGAAATACATGGTCCATGTCCCAAGGTTCTTGACTAAGTTTACCTTCTTGACTCTATGGAATGTAGAATAATGTCATACATATAAGTTATAGTAACATAGATGTAAGGGCTGATTCATCATATAATTCTAATATATATGTATATATAGAGGCCATATGTTCCATAATTCGACACCCCTCATCAGTTCCATACTGCAATAATTATTTGTGTCCTACACCTAATCCACATGAATATTTCACTATAATAATTAGAATCAACATGTAAATAATAAATACATATGATAGTGTACGTACCCAATTACCATGATTCATTTCGTTAAAATATCCTTTCATAATGCATTAAATAACACAACTAGTTTATTTAATGCATCCACGACTTAGTGGTAAGGATAAACACACAACACTGTGGTTCTTAACATTAGGATATAGATACACCCACCTCAAATGTGGTTTCAATTGGGGTTTAAATCCTCCTAACATGGCAAGGTGCAACAAATGCAGTGTAATTAAGCTGATAATTTTTAATTTATGAAATTGATTAATTTTTAGTTGAAACGTTTGGAAGGACTGGTGAGTGTAACAGAGGTGAAAAATTATGAAAATAAAAAAATGAAGGAGAAAAAGTATTGACCTAATACTCAATGGATGTAGATGAACACTAATCTAGTTTTAGTTCTTGATTTAACATAAATTGGAAGAAAATAGAATAATACAGAAAACCATATAATAGGGGATATTTTATCACTCTAAAAAGTAGTAAAGATGGAAATATAAATATAGAAAATAATTAATTAGATAAAATATCTTATAGTTTTTTATCCAATGAAACATACAACACTCGAATAATACATCATCTAAATAAGGGAGATCAAATCGTAGCATAGGTTTGGGAGGATCTATTCACGTTGGAGAGATACTAGATAATGATAAAGAATTTTTTAAAATTTAGGAATAATGGGGGTGAGGGTTTAATTTTACCATTTTCAGATGGGTTATATGGTTGGGATGTATGATTATCTATATTGGGTATAAACCATGCCACATGAACTATCCAATGAAACCTCTCGAAATGGGGTAGGTGCATGGTTATAATAAATGTGTATAGCGAGTCCAAAACATCTCTATAATGATACATGAATGATTCACATGATTGTGTAGAATAAGAATCATTGTTAGGGAATATATTGCAGCACCTTGTTATGAACTAGATCACCCTACATGCTTTATAAAAACTCTGCAGAATGGGATGCACAGTTTATACAAACCATACATCCAAACAATTTCCTCCAAAATACAGGGCTCAAATCTTTCAATAAGGCCCAAAACCCTCTAAAGATCATCAATATCATTATGAATTCAAATTAACTAAAAACCAATAAATTTACCTTTTATTAAAAGGGGTTATATAAGTTATAGAAAAACTAGTGTGTTATATCCTCCCTTAATTAATACTACATGACCCTATGTTTCCCTTTTGAGGGTAGCATAATAAAATTTGAAAAATTCTCAAGCCATTGGTCATGAATATTACCCTTTCACTCTTATATCTCATCATCTACATGGTCATGCAGTGAGATAACCCTTAATCAAGGAACTAACCTATAGAATCCCACCTTTTTTCACATAAAATTTTGTTACATTATACAAAACTGTGGATCTTTAAGGTTTAGTGTCTTGGAAACTAGGAGCTTAATACACGAAACAAAAAAAACATTCTTCTTAAACACTTGAAAGGCTTATCCTTATGTTCATCCTAGGTTCATTACTGTATCTCATAACCTGGGTACATACATCAAAAGAAAGGGTGAGCATAAGGACTAGTAAGGGAAACAAGGTAAAACATTTAACATGTAAACTTGAGATACATCAATAAAGTCATGAAAAAGAACATTAAGGCATGAGAAAGAAATCGTGAGGCATATCATAATAAAAATAACATTTTTAATAACTTGAAGATATGGCTACAACATTTAATATTGACAATCATTTTGTTTCACCAAGGTCCATCCCGAAGGTGTCGTTAAAATTTACCAAGGTTATTCACCAAGGTATCAGTCTAAAAGGTCATCTCTAGAGATTAAGTCTTTACCCAATGCATTGGAGGACTATCTGGGTGTACCCATCACATGTCTTTATTATTATGTGAGCCACATATATCATCATAAATCATTTCATAAAGAACCAATATAGCATAAAATAAATGGGTTTCATTTCATAATCACAAAGTTTTAAAAACTGCTTTACTGACATGATCATTATGTCACTTTAAACCCACCGAAAATGGAAAGTGGGTTTCATGTATGTAAATCCAAGAATTTAAAATTGAAAATTTTGATATATATGTGAATAACCCTGTTGAAATAAGATATTTGAGTATTCACTTAATAACATAAAATAATTTTGATATAAACAGGGAGGCATTTTGAGACGGAAATTATGCAGCATAACAGCTATGATACTAGGTTTTAGAAATCTGTGAAAAGATAGCAGACATGGGTCACCCTCTCAAAAATGATACATAAATAGTAGGGGAACAGAATATAAAGTATTTAAGAACATGGTAATGAAATTTTAATGATATAACATATGAAACAAAGAACATGAAAGGAAGACAAAAAAAATAAGATTTCTCTTATGAGAATTCGGCAGCCTAATGGCGTCACTTAAAACTTCCAAAAATGGATTGATGAGATCAAATAGGGTCTCTCATCATATGATCATAAATGATCGGTATGATAGATATAGATATAATACCCCAACATAATGAAAAGGCACTTGAAAGACTTGACCAGAAAATATAACTTGAAAAAGAGAAGGGTGAACGAATCCCTTAAAAAATCGACAGCCAAACATCGTCACCTAAACTTCAAAAAAAATGAATTGACGAGATCAAATAGGGTCTCTCATCATATAAAAATAAAAGGTAAGTATGATAGATATAGAGATCATACCCCAAAATAAAAAAAATAAACTTGAAAGACTTGACATGAAAATAGATCTTGAAAACGAGAAGGGTGAAAGAATCCCATAAAAATTCAGCAGCCTAAGGACGCCACTAAAAACTTCAAAACACTGAATTGAAGAGATCAAATTGGGTCTCTCATAATATGATCATAAAATATCAGTATGATAAATATAGAGATCATAGCCCAACATAATAAAAAGCAACTTGAAAGACTTTACATGAAAATATAACTTGAAAAATGAGAAGGGTGAAAGAACCCCTTAGAAATTCAGCAGCCTAACAGCGCCAAATGAAACTTCAAAATATTGAATTGAAGAGATCAAATGGGGTCTCTCATAATATGATCACAAAATATCAGTATGATAAATATAGAGATAATACCCCATCATAATAAAAAGGAACTTGAAAGACTTTACATGAAAATAGATCTTGAAAAATGAGAAGTGAGAAAGAATCCGTTACAAAAATTACGGCAGCCAAACGACGCCACTTAAAACTTCATAAAACGAAATAATTATTGTAAGAGGGGATCTATCATTATATGAACATGAAAAGGGAAGTAAGAGGAATATAAAAGAACATCCTTTAACATAAGAACATGGATCATAAAAGAAATGACATAATAGAGATTACTTGAAAAGAAAGAGAGAGGTCGAATCCCTTACCTTAAAACGTAACTCTTAAAACTCAATGGTTTGGACCTTGAGGGCTTGGGGACCCCTTGGGGGGACTCCTTGGGAGGTAATGAGACCATAATTTCGTTTGGGGAGAGTGGGGAGTTGAAAAGGATGAGAGGATGGCTTGGTATTTATAGGGAAAGTGAGGAGACAAGGCATTAATGGCCAAGGGACACCACATTAGTGGTTTTGGCAAAACCATGGGCTTGCCCATGGTATTTGCCCATGGTATTGGCCACATGGGACACCTCACACAATAAATCATCCCCTTTAGTCGACCATCCCATAAAATAACTCATGACATCATCATGACACAGTTATGGTGTCATTAATCATACAGAAACCCGAAAACTGGTTTTTACTATTCACAGAAAATTCAACTTTTTCAGAAGAATCCCAAAATTTCACATTAACCAAATATAAATACTCTAGTTTCAAAAATGAACTCCATTTTATAAAAATAATTTTCTAAATATTTTTAATTTAATTTTTAAATAAATACACTATTCACCAAAAATTCAATTTTTTCAGAAAAATCCCCAAAAATTACCTTAACTTAATATTGATGCTCTGAGTTCAAAAATGAAATCCATTTTATAAAAATAATTTTATAAATAATTTTAATTTATTTTTTAATTAAAAAACCCTATTCACTCGAAAAAACTAATATTGAATAATAATTTATGAGACCGTTATTTAACCATTTTATTGAAACACATTACTTAATCAAGGTGCCTATATTATACTAATACTTTCTTTAAGTGAGATTACTTATCCATTTTGTCACATTACTAATCCTAAGCATAAAATCAATATTCATAATTTACTATTCATCAAAAATCAAGTTGATCTTATTAGACTCTAAATTTTGTACTGAACATTATTGTAGAAGACCATTTTTTTAAAATAATTACACATTTTTAATTCTTTAAGGTTTACATAAACATTTTTAAAATATCCTTTTTCTAAAATTCATCAAAAATATGCATACTATATTTATCCGGTCATTTGAAAATTCATAAACTTCTTCATAAGAAGAAATCACAATTTTTATTTAAAACAAGGGATTACACAAGGCAATTACGGTCTCCGTACATAGCCCCTTATCACACCAGCATAGTACCTAAGTGTAAGGTTTGCTAAGGTGAGAGAATATGAGGGAGGCTCAGCCAACATCGCACGGGTAGTAATTTCTATAAGTTGGAACTTCTCGCAAAGGGGATTCCGTTCTAGCTTCACACGATGAAGTTCGGCTTGGGTTTGGTCCAGAGCAAAGCCCAGTGGTGCTACCTCCTTCCCAAGTTCTGTTAGATGGGCTTCGATCGGTCTAAGACTACTGGGTGAGGCCATCGAATCTTATTTCCATAATAATTAAACAAGATTACTTGTATTTAGAGACAATAATCGAGACATTTATTTTACAACGATCATATTGAACAATGGTCATATAACAGTCAAAACCCAATGGTATCATTTTAATTATACTCATGTTATCAAATGAAACATTTTTCGTGAGTATAAAAAATAAAATAAAATAAAACATAAAATTAGGAAACAAGATTTATTCAAAATTTCGGGTTGTTACAATCTTCCCCCCGTAATAAATTGCGTCCTCACAATTTTTAAAATTGGGTTTTGAAAGTTCATTGAAAGTCCCACATCAGAAAAGGAGTCAGTAAAAATATTAATTTAAAAGAAAGAAAGGGAATTACAAAGATCACCCGAGTTAACCCACACTAGGATTCCATGTAGGAAAACATGGACATGGAGGAGAAAACAAATGGTCATGTTCTGAGGGAGAGTGATAGAAAACATGATTAGTATAAAGTTAACCATAAGAAAATCCCAAACTTATGAAGTGTGTAAATGGTCTTTAATTACCTAGTAGGAAACGTAAACCAACAATGTTTTTGTTTTACGTTACTTTTCATAATTTTGAGGAATTTATTTACTACATAGAATAGAAACATAAGAAAATATACCTACCTTCAAGTAGAGTTTCATCCTTTAATAATTCTCTACCAAAACTAATCTTTTCTCCAAATGATGAGAATTCAAAAACACTTGGTCTCATAGAAATCACAAGAATCATCTTCTAGAGAATTACATATTCCTCAAAAGATTAACTATCTATTTATTCTATCTTTAAACATTATCCCAAAAATAGAAATGGTAAGGTAAAATAACTCTTCAAAAAGATATAATCCCATAATAATGGAAACTACTTTTAAATATTCAATGTTCCATGGTACTACCCAATGTTCATCATAGACCATTCCATAAATAATGGTCCATAAAATTCATCAAAATAAACCAAACTAAGATTGAAACCAAAATACAAGAAGGATTTGATAACATAATATTCCAAAATAAACTTCATTGTTAATCTCCAAACAACATCAACCACTCCTAACATCTTATAACAAAAGTAGCTAACCTAAACATATTTTACCCAAGATAGGTTAATCATTCCCATAAGTAACCTAAATTACTATAAGACCACCTTAAATTCATCGATTCTTCAAAATATAAGTCAAACTTACTCCTCAATGAAAATACCGTAGTAATCTATTTACCTCCATCATATAGGGTCCCAAAAATAGTGAACGTCTTCCAAAATAATAATCATCTTTTAATACCCTAATCATCTCTATCATATTAATATGGCAATCATCACATTTCCTATCACATTGGTTGTTGGGACATGTTCTTCCATTTCCCACCATTAACTAAGAAGAGAAAGTATAATTAGGGGCTTAAATACATAGCCAATAATCATGAAAAGGAAGTTAAAGCATATAAGGATAACTTGTAGAAGAAAAGTCTACCCTAACTTGTGATCCCCTAGGTTCCCATATAGGTTATCCATGATCATATATTCTTATGTGAATCTTTATTTTATTTTATCTGTGTTCCTTTAACAATGGTTCATACTAATCTTATGAATTCACCAAAGCATATCCCTCGAGAGTGTCACGACTAAGAGTGCAGCAAGGACCATTGTCATGTAACAGTTCCCGTTTGAGTCTAGCTCAAAGCGGTGTTTTTGGGTTTTACCCCTATGTACATCTATGCCAGAGCCAGCTCTACCTGCTCTTATCCAGACATGGATGTATTTGCTTGGAAACCAATTACTCAATACTCACCAAAATACCAGGAAGATTTCCTATATATAAACTTTCCTACAGGATTATTCCTAAAGTTTTCATATCCTAATTTAGACAAATAACTAAACCATCCTTTGATACCAAGTATAGCTTCCCGCCTTTTTGTCACATAAACTTCTGTTACATTATACAAAACTGAGGATCATTAAGGTTTAGTGTCTTGGAAACCAGAAACATAATACATGAAACAAAAAAAACATTCTTATTAAACACTTGAATGGTTTCTCTTTATGTTCATCCTAGGTTCATTACTGCATCTCAAAACCTGGGTACATACATCAAAAGAAAGGGTGAGAAGAAGGCCCAGTAAGGGAAACAAGGGAAAACATTTAACATGTAAACTTGAGATACATCAATAAAGTCATGAAAAAGAACTTTAAGGCATGAGAAAGAAATCGTGAGGCATATCATAATAAAAATATCATTTTTAATTACTTGAATATGTGGCTACAACATTTAATATTGACAACCATTTCGTTTAACCAAGGTCCATCCCCAAGGTGTCATTAAAAATTACCAAGGTTATTCACCAAGGTATCAGTCTAAAAGGTCATCTCTAGAGATTAAGTCTTTAACCAATGCATTGGAGCACTATCTGGGCGTACCCTTGACATGTCTTTATTATCATGTGAGCCAAATATATCATCATAAATCATTTCATAAACAACCCATATAGCATAAAATAAATGGGTTTCATTTCATAATCATAACGTTTTAAAAACTGCTTTAAAGACATGATCTTTATGTCAGTTTAAACCCACGGAAAAGGTAAGAGGGTTTCATGTATGTAAATCCCAGAATTTAAAATAGAACATTTTGATATATATGTGAATACCCCATTATAAATAAGTGCTTTGAGTATTCACTTAATAACATAAAATAATTTTGAGATAAAGATGGAGGCATTTTGAGATGAAAATTATGCAGCATAACGGCTATGATACGTGGTTTTAGAAATCATTTAAAAGGGAGGGGACATGGGTCACCCACTCAAAAATGATACATAAACAGTAGGGGAACAGAATATAAAGTATTTAAGAACATGGTAATGAAATTTGGATTATATACCATATCAAACAAAGAACTTTAAAGGAAGACCAAAAATAAGATTTCTCTTATGAGAATTCGGCAGCCTGACAACGTCACCTAAAACATCCGAAAATGTATTGACGAGATCAAATAGGGTCTCTCATTATATGAACATAAATTATCAGTATGATAGATATAGATATCATTCCCAAATATAATGAAAAGGAACATGAAATATTTGACCAGAAAATATAACTTGAAAAAGAGAAGGGTGAACGAATCCCTTAAAAATCGGCAGCCTAACGGTGTCACTTAAACTTAAAAAAAATGAATTGATGAGATATAATAGGGTATCTCATCATATGATCAGTATGATAGATATATATATCATTCCCCAACATAATAAAAAAGAACATGAAAGACTTGACAAGAAAATAGATCTTGAAAACGAGAAGGGTGAAAGAATCCCTTAAAAATTCAGCAGCCTAACCGCGCCACATAAAACTTCAAAATACTGAATTGAAGAGATGAAATGGGGTCTATAATCATATTATCATAAAATATCAGTATGATAAATATATATATCATAACCTAACATAATAAAAAGGAACTTTAAAGACTTTACATGAAAATAGATATTGAAAAATGAGAAGGGTGAAAGAACCCCTTAGAAATTCGGCAGCTAACGGCCCCACTTAAAACTACAAAATACTGAATTGAAGAGATCAAATGGGATATATCATCATATGATCATAAAATATCAGTATGAAAAATATATAGATCATACACCAACATAATAAAAAGGAACTTGAAAGACTTTACATGAAATTAGATCTTGAAAAATGAGAAGGGAGAAAGAATCTGTTACAAAAATTTTGGCAGCCTAACGGCACCACTTAAAACATCATAAAACGAAATAATTAGAGTAAAAGGGGATATCTAAATATATGAACATGAGAAGGGAATTACGTTTAATATAAAATATCATCCTTTAACATAAGAACATGGAGCATAAAGAAACGATATAAAAGAGATTACTTGAAAAGAAAGAGAGAGGTCAGATCCCTTACCTCAAAACGTATCTCTTAAAACTCAAAGGTTTTGACCTTGAGGGATTGGGGCACCTTGTGACGACTCCATGGGAGTTAATTAGACCATAATTTCTTTGGGGGAGAGTGGGGAGTCGAAAAGGATGAGATGATGGCTTGGTATTTATAGGGAAAGTGAGAGGACAAGGCATTAATGGCCATGGGACACCTTATTAGTGGTTTTGGAAAAACCATGGGCTTGCCCAAGGTATTAACCACTTGGGACACCTCACACAATAATTCATCCCCTTTAGTCGACCATCCCATAAAATATCTCATCACATCATCATGACACAGTTATAGTGTCACTAAACATACCAAAACCCTAAAACTGCTTTTTTTACTATTCACTGAAAATTCAACTTTCTCAGAAAAATCCCAAAATATTACATTAACAAAATATAAATGCTCTGATTTCAAAAATGAACTCCATTTTATAAAAATAATTTTCTAAATATTTTTAATTTTCTTTTTAAATAAATACACTATTCACCAAAAATTCATTTTTTCAAAGAAATCCCCAAAAATTAACTTAACATAATATCAATGCTCTGAGTTCAAAAATGAAATCCATTTTATAAAAATAATTTTCTAAATATTTTTTAATTTAATTTTTAATTTAATTTTTAATTAAAAACACTATTCACTCGAAAAAACTAATACTTGAATAATACTTTATGAGACCGTTATTTAACCATTTTATTGAATCACATTACTTAATCAAGGTGCCTAGATTATATTAATAGTTTCATTAAGTGAGATTACTAAACCATTTGGTCACATTTCAAATCCTAAGCATAAAATCACGATTCATAATTTACAATTCATCAAAAATTACGTTGATCTTATTAGACTATAAATTTTGTACTGAACATAATTATAGATGCCCATTTTTTGAAAATCAATACACATTTTTAATTATTTAAGGTTTAAATAAATATTTTTAAAATATACTTTTTCTAAAATTCATCAAAAATATTCATAGTATATTTATCCGATCATTTAAAAATTCATAAACTTCCTCATAAGAAGAAATCCCAATTTTTATTTAAAACAAGGGATTACACAAGGCAGTTACGGTCTCCTAACATAGCCCCTTATCACACCAGCATAGGACCTAAGTGTAAGGTGTGCTAAGGTGAGAGAATATGAGGGAGGCTCGGTCAACATCGCAGGAGTAGTAATTTCTATCAGTTTGAACTTCTCGCAAAGGCTATTCCATTTTAGCATCACACGATGAAGTTCGTATTGGGTTTGGTCCAGAGCAAAGCCAAGTGGTGCTACCTCCTTCCCAAGTTTTGTTAGATGGGCTTCGATCGATCCAATACTACTGGGTGAGGCCATAGAATCTTCTTTCTATAATAATTAACCAAGATTAATTTTATTTTGATACAATAATCAAAACTTTTAGTTTATAGTGGTCATATTGACCAATGGTCATATAACAGTCAAAACCCAATGGTCTCATTTTATTTATACTCATGTTATCAAATGAAACATTTTTTTTGAGTATAAAAATAAAATAAAATAACACATAAAATTAGGAAACAAGATTTATTCAAAATTTCGGGTCATTACATAACCTACCACAAAGAACATCCATGCAACAATCTATGATATGAATACAGTGGTCCACAAAAGAAGTATAAAAAATGAGATCCTCCTCATCAAGATGGATAACATGATTTGGGTATGAGCTGTAATGAATTTAATGAGAACCCAAAAATATGTAATTTATAGATATATATATATATCTAAGGGAGTTTTATATAATAAGACACAGATGTGAGACTCTCAAAAACCTAAAAAAAATCCATCAAAATGCTGTGAGAATTTACACTTCCACCTAATCCTTTGAATCCCAAGTCCAGTAAAAACTCATAAAATGAATGAATCCCAGACCGTGACCACTAGAAGTTATCTATAGTAGTCATTATATTATTCATTCCCAGACTTTTCCATTTCCATTTTCTTCTCAATTATTTGAGCCTATGCTAATGACTCTGGGATTAGTTGAGGTCCATGTGGTACTACCACCACTACCTATAACTAGAAAAAAGGGGATATGAATTCCCATCTATATAATGGAATATATGAATCCATTTCTATAGTCAAATTAATTCTATTATTGAAATAAAATTCATTTGAGGTAATTTTTTCTCCCTATAAGCTTCAAAATCATTGATGTATTCTATAAGAATTTTCTACAAAACAGGTATTATCCAATAAAATTTCTAGTCACTCTGATGGTGCAAGGTTTTACTCAAATGTACATGTGTACCTAATGAATTCTACAACAAATGAAAAATTTGAATGTGAATCGGTCATCATTATTTGATAAAATAATCCATGGAACTTCAGGAAGATATATAATCTATTACAAATAGAGTCTTCCAACCTCACCCATAGAGAAGGACTCTTGGGTAGTTAAAATGTGAAAAAAATTCATGAACCAGTCGATGATCACCCACACTGCATCACTTCCTTGAAGAGATCTTAGTAATATAGTCATAATATCTGTTGCTACAACATCCCATTTCAACTCAATAATGGGAATCAAGTGTAATATTCCATCGGTTCACTAGTGTTCTTCCATTACTTATTAACAAAGGATAAACTAGTAACAAATCTAGATATATCCCATTTCATACCAGGCCACCATTAGTGGATACATAAGTCATGATACAACTTTGTAATCATAGGGTGCACCACCGAATTATAAGCATGAGTATCCCATATCAGTGATGTTGACATTCTTTAAGAACCCAGATGTTCCCATGGATGCACAAGATATCACCCTCATCAATGACATGTCCTCGCAGTAGATCCTTTCCAAAAACAGTCTTCCTTAGGAATATGACCTAGGGGTTTGAGAGATACCTCATCTTTACACACTACAAGAGCGAATATGTCACTAATAAATTTATAAGGATAAGATGTACCAGATTTTCCTGTACATCTAAATTCATTTCAGGGATCAAATCCCTAACTTTTCAGTCACTACTGTCATCTGGCACTACATGTGTATATGTCCTCAAACTCAAGGAATATCTTACATTATTTATATTTCCAAGATTATAGTAGAGGTAAAAATTAAAGGACTATAGTTATTCAACCCATATTTTATCCTATGGTTCAATTCATACTATATATAAATATACTTGAGGTTTTTATAGTCCATATACACACACATTGTTATCCCATTAAATAATTCCTCCAACAATGCAATGCATGATCCAAAAATTATAGCTCTAGATCACGCATTGAGTAATTCCTCTCATATAGCCTCAAATGACAAGAATGGTACATTGAATCTCTATCTTCCAACATCCATCCTTCTCCTAGATTGATACTAGATGAATCACCGTAAAATATAAAGGATCTACAAAGATCTTAAAAAATAATGATAAGCACTAAATTCAATATTCATTTAACCACCTTGAAGGTTGTATCACATTATTCAAACTGCATAATCATCACACCTTTCATTGTTGTGAATGTGAGTTGAGTTGGAAGATTATAAAATTCATAAATGAAGTGGATATAATATCTATGAATTCAAAAGAAACAGAGAATGTCAAATACATTCTTGGGCTCCTCTTGGGAAACAAAAACCATCATCTTCTTATGCGGGCAGATACTCCAACCACTGAGATAATATGAGTTTGTAAATAAACATTGTTGATATAAAAGAGGAATTTTATCATATTAAACTACAACTACTTATATATTTTTCTTTTTAGTATGAAAGAAAATTTATTAAATGATTGTATCAATCATACTAATGAATCAACATATCAGCCTCCAAGACCACCACAAATGAATCAAGATATGGTTGGATATCCCAATTCATTAAAACCATAAAATAGTGTGTGTGTTCTTCAATCGAAATAAAAAACATATATACTCCTTAATAACATGCTTATAATTGATGGTTGTATGATGTATTTTTTATGGTCTTAAATGCACCTAATGTTAACTTGAACTCAACTAGAACTTTGATAAAACCCGACCATTAGTTAATTTATCAAATGGGTATTCATGCATGGTAAAGGTTATTGTTTCTTCATTATAAGATAGTTTAATTTCTAGTAATCCCCAAATATTCTTATATTTTAATTATACTCTATATAAAATATCCCTAATGAACCCCATGGTAATGAACATTATCATCTAAAACCCAAATATTCCAAGAAATATATTTATCTCTTGAGCTCGTACAAGTTAGTTCTGCCCATCCTATAAGGAGGAGTGGACACTAGTGTTGCTCCTAGAATTAGATCAATAGAGAACCCAAACTCTCATTCATTAGGTATTCCAAAAAAATGTCCATGCATGATGTACCAAAAATGATATACCATAGGGTGAATTTCAACCTATCATATTCTTTGACCATCCATTTGAAGGATAGCAATCTAGGCTATCACTTTTCCTAGCCCATGATTTTTTAGTTCAACTTGACCTACCTTGACTTCCCATTCAACTTGTTGAATATATCTATTACCCTTTGGTGACATAAACAATACCCTTCAGTGATATCAACCCATATAAGCATGATGGAGAACATAGTTTTACTTTTCAAGAATGGTGTTGAAGCCCAACATATATGGATAATCAAATTCCATAGATAAGGATACCCACATCTCTCATTGGGGACCTCCTTTAAATGGTGTACAATCTTTGAACGAATACCCTATGGAGTATCGATTATCATCATGCCATATAAGTACCGAATTTCATTACTAATGATTCCCATGATATTACTGTAATTAAAAGAGTGGTATGCACAAATATCATAAAAAATATAGTCTAATACATATGATAAAGAAATCATACCATGAACAATTGCTGTTATGTGCCTCTATTCCCCTAGTATAGGTTCCACCTCCAATATATGGGATGATCTACTACTCAGAGATACAACATGACTAACCTGACATGACCGATTAGATGAAACTAAACCAGTGATGTTTGGATACTGTATCAATGACTACTCACTTGGCATAATCAACAGGATTCACTCATGATCCCTACCTGATGTACAATTAAGGATCATACTCCATGAACTGGAGCCAATTCATATCCTCTCTCACTAGTCGTTAGAAGAATTATTCATAAAAACTACTATATGTGGTATATCTTTTAATAGGATTGACACTAAACTAGGGATCTATAACCATATAATTTCATTTTCCTTACATTCCACACTATTTATAGGAAACTAAATTTCATGAATGTAAACCCTAATAGGCACTACCTTCATGAGAGGTTTTGAGGAAATTATTCCAACCACCAAATATTATTTCACTAGGTCGGGATTCTATTGCACTATAATATGTACCTAATTCTTCCCATAGGTTTTGGTTTGTAATAAGAACCATGTTTACTATTTCAGACATGGTATTCAACAAAATGACTTTAATATAAGATTGTAAAGGTTGAATTATCCCATACTCATTGTGTCTATCTCTAAAAATAGTATTAGTGGTATAGATTTGTGAAAATCACTACTTCTATATAAAGTGATCATAATAGTCCAACATTGATAGAGTGGCCTTCTTAAAGTGTATAAACACATTTTATTAGTCATCCCCAAACGTATCATTGAAATTAGTAATTGATGATTGATTATAAATTTTTTTATATAATCTCTTGATGATGAAATTCTTGGTTGTAATTATCCAAAAAAAAATTTGGAGGATCCACAGAGCATATATGTCATAAGTCTGATCCTCTGTTTTGGAGGCATCTCCAGATGCTCGATGGTAGATAAGGATGTCTCAATCAATAACTCAGAATAGCTGTGGGAACCATCCATCGAGAATTTAGGTGAATGATTTTTCTAAAACATTCACATCAAGTCATCCATAGAATAGTTAGATCATTGATCTCCTTTTATAGTCTTCGTATGATACATGACCCCTAAGAAAATTGGGCGTCATAAACCCATTTAGGAATAACCATAGGTGTCCTGGGTGGAACAATATGAGGTAACACTATTGTGTTATGTCCATATACCTATAGAGTATGGTCATCACAAGCCACCTAGCACACAACTCAAGGACGTTGTGGGGGAATTACTCTAAAATTCTAAAAGGACACCGAATATAAGATTTGATAACAAATGTGAAAAAATATAAAAGATAAGGCAGTTACAGACCATCCTATAAATAGTTAACAACCTCTTCAAATTCCTAAATAAAATATTGGGAAAGGCATTAAACCATAGAAAACGAAAAGAGATAGTGATTATATCCCACTACTGAGAAGCCCTGACCCCAGAATCCTAGAGCCAGCGTATTAGTTTATTACATTTTCATTATTACAAACAAATAAAATACAAAAGGACCAATTAATTTAGTTGTATTAGAAAATAATATTACATACATTATACCAAAAATACATTGGGAAATATAAAATATAAACTTGATACATATTAGAATGAAATAAACTAGGTCCTTGAATGCTTATTAAAATATTTCATCTTTATAACACGGGGAATGGAAACATAATAATGGTGAAGTCAAATTATATGTAAGGGAATGAAAAGAATAAATAATAATGAATCAATAGTAACTAAAAAGGAAATATAAATAACTGATAACACATTCCATTAATATAAGAAGATTATGAAAATTCAACATGAAAAGGTAAGAAACTAAAACACTTGCCAATTAATTGATGAAGAGAACTGAAATATATCGATAGATATGTCAATAAATAATCACATGGTTGAATAATAACTAAAATATCTATGAAGGAAATGATTAATTATTGGTTTCCATGACTCTTATATACATGTAACCTCTACCATCAAGATGTTTCACAATATTGTTTAGCTATTGGGTAAAAACGCATCTATTTGGCCAACTATTTCATCTCATGAGACTACTGATGAATCGAGGCAGTATCTATAATCCAGACCACCCATGTCATACATATCTGAATAATTCTAATTTTCTAATAATTAATTTAAATAAAAAATTCACTTGATAAATAAATATTTAATGAATGAAGGATATAAATTTATTAGTTATTCCGATGTTAATAAAATAACTTTCCAAGTAAACACTATATGAATAGTGATATGTAGTTTCAGGAAATAATAGTTAAAATTGTATGAAAATATAGATATTAAAAGAAATTTATAAGGAAAAAATCATTCTATAATGTTTCCATTTTAAGATAGAGTTTAAAATCACTATGGAAGTGAGATTGCAGAAATAATCAAGAAGAAAATTCTTGAGAAGAATAATCATTAAACATCCAAAATTTTCCCAAAAAAATTCAATCATTTAAATAATAATCCCCATGAAGAAATAAAATTAAATTTAGATTATAATATCATGATTATAAAGAGATTAATTATATAATTTTCGATAGTAGTATAAACTAGATATAAAATAAAATAAGTAAATGACTAAAAATAATACTCAACATAATGTAAATTAAGATAAAATCCCTTACCATAACCTTTTTTTGTTGTGTGGTATTTATAACCTTTTATATTTGTTTGATATTAAATAATAACCTATTAAAAAACCATAATTATATTTATAATATCATATATCAAATTTTTATAATATCTTTTTATTAATTTGATAACAACCACTAATATTTTCACTCTTTAGGTGTTATTTTCCTTATTTACTCATGTATATTTTTTGAATTGATATTTTATTCTACTATAACATAGATCATGATTTAATTATCTCCAAAATTTAAAATATCACTTATTTATATTATTTTTTCATTACTTATGTATTTATGAAATCTATATAATGTTTGGAGATAAGAAATAAAAAAGCATTGTTCATGGAGATGGTATGATCTTTGTACAAAATAAAGATACATTATTTTCATTGATGTTTAAAAGTAATGAAATGTAAATGATAAATGTTTCATTTATAATTCTTTTATATTATATATGTTATATATTTTACATTGTTTTTATATAATAATCCTTCATAAATTCCTTTTATGGATTAAATGAGTCATATCGCTTTGTGGGGGCGGTAGTCTACATTCCCTCAAACGAAATTATAATATTCACACAATATGGAAAGCATAAAGGTTTGTTATAAATAAAAATTAAAGAAGAACAAATAAATTATAAATATTATATAGAAATATATTTCCAAATTTATTTTCACCATTATAGGTGCTAAAAGAAAAATGAACAACCATAATTTCATGAAGCAATGTTTCCCAATATAAAAAAAATAATATTTTTGTTTTTCATTATATGGAAGTGTGTGAAAGTGTTGTAGAAAAATTATCCAAAAATAATCCTAGTGTATTTATTCTACTCTTGTAGTTACATAAATAAAAGAACAATGAAATTTTAGTGGGTGGATAATGAATATAAAACTGAAAAACTAAAAGGAATGATGTTACATCTTTATCTGGATACTTATTTTGGTTTAAAACAACACCTTCCTTGGATTGATTTTTCCATAGGGTATTATTCTTGGATTAGGATAGGTATGTTGAGGAACTATTTGGGAAGATCTTGGTGGAGAAATATTGGCTTTAGAGGTGTTAGGAATTACTGTAACTCTTGATATTTTTATGAGAAATATTTTGTTTTTATGTTATATACATCATCAATGGAATCATTCACTATACACAACACTAGTTTGGTTGTCTTTACATGCAATGACGACCTTCCTAGATAGTTTGTGTTGTATGCAATACTGAGTTTTACTAAACAACAATATGCTATTAAAATATTATTAAAACTAGTCGTTATGAATAGTAATACCCACTTTTTGAAATTTGATAAATGTTATCTTTCAAAATGGACTTCATTTTTGGATTCCAAATATTGAAATTAGCCTAGGGTGAATTTTTGTTATTTTTCTGAAAACTTTCAATTTTTGATGAATAGTAAAAACACTAGGTTACTATTTAAAACCCGACTTCTTATTTAAATAATTATTTATTTTATTTAAATTTATTTTAGGTCAAAATTGATACAGAATACCTATATAAATTCAAATTAAGTCATTGGAGTATTTTTATAATAATTTTAGATATATAAAAATTTTATTGAACTTTTCACCATCTTTTACCCACCTCCTAGGAGAGTTTAAAAATTTACATAAAACATAATTTTACCGCTTGTGTGAGTGGAATTTCAAAAATCTGAGAAACACAGTTGATATCATTAAGTAAAATGTGGATCAATGAGATGAAAATAATTTTTGGGGAATAGTGACTTTTTACTTTTATTTACCACGGTTAAAAAGTAAATAGGGAAATTAAGGAAAAAATGGTATTATGATTACCCTAGCACATGTCCTAATTCTATAGGATAAGTTTATTTCGACCAGAAACAACCGTAGGAATAAAATATGACCATTCAGGTCCTCATGGATTAGATTAGGACATTTAATATTATTTTATTTAAATAAGAGTTAAAATAGTTAAAATCAAAGTTTAATAACTAAAACATTTTTAGTATAGGGTAATAAATAAGATAAATTTGACTATAAATATTAATTAAAAATATAAAAAGATTTCCTACATAATGGTATTTTATTTATAATTTTTAGACTTTAAATGATATAATTTATATATGACAAAATGATGATGTAATAATTACCTTATTAAGGAAATATTAACATAATTGACATTATAAAAAACCAAATAAATGTAATTTGAAACATTTCATGAATTACACTAAATTTTTAGGTTAATATGACATATTATTATTTATTTCATTAATATTTTTTGAACTAATAATGCTGTTATGAGTTTCAAAAAAATCAATTAACAAATATTGTCAAAATTTACATAAAATGGTTTTTAAAACAAATGTTATATTATTAATTGCTATTTTATTCCTAAAAATATAAGGTTCGGCCAAATGACATGGATAAGGTTATATATATTAATAATGAACCACTTGGGATTCTTTTGGATTGTTATAGTATGTTTATTAACCATATAGTGTAAGAAAACAAGAAGACGCGGTAAAAGTTAAATTATTTAACTTAGAGTTAAATCTAAATGATAAGGTTAAAATAGTAACCTAAACTTCTCTAAAATCTACTGGTTGAGAGTATTTAGACCCATCACCACCTTAGATTCGAAATAAATCAATTTGGAGCTATTAAAAACTGAATATTACTTTATAATAAAATAATAATTTATGTTTTTCATAAGGAGCCCCTCTCCTCCCATATAAAAGGGCACCTCTTCCCCTCCTCCTCACACCACTTTGAACCTTCAATCTTGGCCACACCCTGAACATTTATATTCTCCACTTCCCTATAAACAACCTAGAGGTCCTAGTCTTCTTCAAAGTCCATCTTTACTGCCCTAAGAGGAGGTTAAGAAGAGGCACTTCAAAGAAGAGGTAATGTCTGTTACCTATTATTTCAACTTTATATCTTCTTATACTTCCTCTTCTATAGTTTTTTAATTATGAAGTAATAACATCAGTATCACTCATATACTTATATGTTATTATAAATATTTAACAACCATATTCCACCTTCTATCCATCCTACGGAAAATGAAATCACCGTGCGTGCGTACATACGGAATACCGTCTCTACGCCGTGGTGTAATCTGTTTTCCACCACCACCATTCTTGGATGGTTATAATGGTGTAAAGAATAACTATATATTATTATTTTAAAGTGATATTGATTCTTAAATAGTATACATACACTTAAATAGAATTCCACAATCATGGAAATGATATCATCGCTCGTGCGTACGTACGACCTACCGTCTCCACGATGTGATGCGACTCGTTCTACATGATCTTCAAAGAATAATGATTATATAAATATATTGAATGAATAAATATTATATATATTACACTAATACGATTCTGTAAATGAGGTATCTATAACCTAAACAGAAGAACATGAATTTATTCGACAACGCATGCATAAGAACAAAAAAGCAATAAACACCCGAATAACAAGTAGCAACGAAATATTACAAATAGGAAACTAAGAATATGAACATATATGATATCATAAAAATAATTACTATTCTATAATAAGTCAATAAAATTATTTAAATAATTATACAAGAGGTTCATAATTGTACGAAGCAAATTGTACCTAAGGTAAGGGAAAATCTCACAATCTCATTTTTTTATTTGAGATTGTTTATAATTTAGAATTTACTGCAGAATATTTATAATCCACATCCATGTTTCATCAATTTGTAATATTATATCTATCCTCCTACAATTTTTTAAATCCAATTTTACCCATTTGTGTGTTTTTAATAAAAGATACGAAAGGAATATTTTGTCATTTTTAGTATGAGGTACTTTTTGACTTTTCCAACCAAATTACGAGAAGAATGTTTTTTAACTTATATGGCATGAAGGGATTTTAATGATTTCTTATAATATTATTTAAATAAATCTTCCTTTACAACTTTCCAATTTTATTTTTATTAAACATCTATTAGTTTAAAATTGTATGACATGTTAATAAAGGAAAAATGTTTTTGAAGTAGAAAATATATTTTCCACAAGAATGGAGGTCAAGTGTTTTGTCAAAATTATTTTCCATCTAAGATAATATAGGGTTGTACTTCTATCCCTATTTTTACATTGATATGATTTTGTTATAAAGGAATTAATTTTATGATTACCTTTTATCTTATATGGATTATGTTATAATGGCATGATGTTTATGAATCCCATTTTTATTACCTGGGTTATTCTATGTTTTATGATTTTGTGGCACACATAAGAATTGGTTAATTATGAGATGGATGGGACCTATGTCTCCCTCCAATTCATTGGGTAATGATTTATAACTTATTAGATAGACATGGCCGAAATGTTAGGTTAATCTGGTTCAGTGATATAGGATTGAAACGAGGAGTGAACTCAGTTTAGAAATGGTCTTTGTCCGCTAAAATAGTATTGGAAATGAATCTTGAATACTAAGAAATGATTCTCTATGATTATGTGTGTATGCCAAAAATTTTCATGTTTTATGTTATGATTTTTGGGATTACATTTCACTACTATGATTTATCCCATGTTATGAAATTATGATCTCTTTTGTAGGTTAATATTTCCAAAATGTTATGTTATTATGAATATAATGTGATTTTTATTTCTTTTGTTTACCCTTACAAAGAATTTGAGCTCACCCTTTTGTATGTTTTCATTTCACCAGGTTAGGAAGATGGTTATTAAGTATGATATTCCAAAAAGGGATTCTATATACGATGAAATAAAAGAGAGACAATGTAGATTCTATATGAACCAGTTGTTTATGTTTCCCAGTTTCAAAAGACACTATACTTATACGGTCCTATTGTGGTTTTGTTATATGTTGTAATAAGTATGCTTCAATTATGAACTGATAAAAATGAATGTAAAGTATGGGATGTTATAGTTGGTATCCGAGGAAAGGTATAGTAAACCTTTGGAAACTAGGATGCGAAAGCCTTAGTAATAACCTTAAGGTTATGTCTATGGATAGACCACAATCTTAGTGTTTTAGAAATGGCCATGAACAACCTATTATAAGACCTTAAGTGTGAAATTTTATTCTTGATTATGTGGTTTTCCTATTATAATTAGTGTTTCTCACACTATTCTTCTTGGTTTTAGTCAATAGTTGGATCCCAAAGGAACCTTGTTAATGAGGAATGCGATGGGAAATGAAATGATTGTTCCCATGATCAATCAAATGTTATGAGAGATGGAATGATAAATTTTATAGCCATTCTCACACAACTTTCTCAAGCTATGAATCATGCATGAATTTCAAACGGGAAAACAAAGGAGCAAAATTCTATTAAATCATTCATGAGGAAGCATCCACCTTCATTCAATGGGTCTACTGATCCATTAGTGGTTGAACAGTGGATCAGTGCCACTGAAAAGATATTTTCAGTTCTTCAATGTTCTGAACATGATAAATTCATCTTAGTAGTATATTTTTTGGAAGGTGAATCTGATCAACGGTGGAATCTTATCAAGAATATGAGGAAAAGGGATGAAATTGAGTCCATGGAATGGGACGAGTTCAAGAACATATTTTTCTGTAAGTACTTCCCTCATATTCCTCGAACAAATATGGAGAAGGAGTTTCTTGAACTGATGCAAAAGGATGATGAATCTGTTGGTACCTACGAAGAAAATTTTATAAGACTTGCAAGGTATGTTTCTAGGATTATTATTCAACATGAGAGTAAGATCGATCAATTCAATAGTGGATTAAAACCAAGTCTTCGAAGGGCATTATCCATAAGGGACTTCAATAGCTACAAGGAAATCATTCGATGTTCTCTCAAGGTTGAGATGGAGATTGGAGTAACCCATCAACCATATGCATTTGATAAGAAGAGGAAATGGAATTCAAAGGTAAATATAAAGACCACACTGAAAAGAAGATGAGTTTTCCCTTATTCTCAAAGTGTGGAAAGAAACATAGAGGGATTTGTCTTAAAGGGACAAGTAAATGATTTAAATGTGGAAAGTAAGGTCATCGGGCGTTTGAATGCCGCAATGATGGAAAAAATATGTCTACTGATGAGAACAAAAAAAAGGCTACACAGAGTGCACCTCCTATGCTTCAATGTTACAAGTGCATGGAAATGATTCATTATTCTAATCAATTCCCTAATCCAAGGGTTGTTGATGATGATCGACATCAACAAACTCTTAAGGCTAAAGACAAAGGAAAATCACATGCAATTTCTATCAGCGATGTGGATTACGAAAATGAAGTGGTGAAAGGTACACTTACCGTCCACTCTAAAGTAGAAAATGTTTTATTTGATTTTGGATCCACCCACTCTTTTATTTCTGAAGAATTTTCTAAGGTTATCATCGTATTGCCCCAACAATTAGATGTTGAGTTAACTGTGAAAACCCCTAATGGCACAACATTCACATCAGAAGTTTATAATTCTTCTCCGATTGATGTTTGTGGGAAAGCGCTTCCTTCAAATCTTATGATCCTTCTTATAGTGGAATTTAATGTGATTCTTGGCATGTATTGGATTTCTTTATATGGAGCTCATATCAATTACCAAATAAGGTAAGTCACATTTCATATTCCAGATCAATTTATGATTTTCTATCAATGTAATGATGAACATAACCTTATGGTGGGAATTTCTTCCATATTATGGGTCTTTATTCCACTAAATGAAGGAAATTTATCTCAAATGGTTGAAGGGAAACTCATGATTAAGAATATTCACATTGTACGGGAGTTTGATGATATCTTTCCGGAGGAATTTCCAGGTCTTCCCCCAAATCGTGAAGTTGAGTTTTCAATAGAACTCATACCGGGTGCTATGCCTATTTCAAAGACACCTTATAGAATGGCCCCAATTGAGTTGAAATAATTGAAGAAAAAACTCCAAGAGAATCTAGATAGGGGATTCATACTCCCTAGTGCATCACCTTGGAGAGCACCTATTCTGTTTGTTAAGAAGAATGATGGATCAATGAGACTCTGCATTGATTATCGAGAACTTAACATGATCACTATCAAGAACAAATGTCCTCTTCAATGAATTGATGACTTATTTTACCAACTACGTGGAACTATATATTTTTCCAATATTGATCTTCATTCATGGTATCATCAATTATGAGTCAAAAGGAAGGATATACCAAAGACGAATTTTTGTACAAGGTATGGACACTATGAATTTATATTGATGCCATTTGGTCTTACTAATTTCTATGCTATCTTCATGGATCTAAATAATAGAGTCTTTTGAGACTATCTTGATCAGTTTTTGGTAGTCTTTATAGAAAATAATCTTGTATATTCAAAGGTCAAGTAAGAACATGAAGATCACTTGAGAATTGTATTGATGACCCTGAGAAATGAGAAGATTTTTCCAAATTTACCAAGTGTGAATTTTGTCTTAAAAAAGATGTATTTTTGGGTCACATAATATAAAAAGATGGGATAATAGTAGATCCAGCAAAAATCGAATTTATCAAAAGATGGTTGAGACCAACATTTGTAAACGAGATCCGAAGTTTTCTTGGTTTGGCTGGATATTATCGATATTTTGTGTACGATTTTTCACAATTATCTAATCCACTCACCAGGTTGACTCAAAACAGAGTTATGTTTATTTGTACGGAGGAGTGTGAAGAGAATTTCAAGGAGTTAAAAAGAAGGTTATCCAGTGCACCTGTGCTCACAATGCCTTGTAGTGGAGAAAGGATAGTGTTTTATAGTGATGCATCCAAGAAGGGATTGGGGTGTGTTCTCATGAAAAATGATATGGTGATAGCTTATGCCTCATGATAGTTGAAAATCCATGATCAAAATTACCCAACTCGTTATTTGGAGTTAGTTGCGATAATATTTTCATTAAAAAATTGGAGGCATTATCTTTATGGTGAAAGGTGTGATATTTATACTAATAAAAAACTTTTAAAGTATATTTTCACACAAAAGGAGATGAATATGTGCCAAAAAATATGGTTGGAGCTGATTAAGGATTACTAATGATCAATTTATTACCACCCTGGGAATGAAAAAGAGGTGGCAGATGCATTAAGTCGACAATACCATACAATCTTATCAATGATGAGGATCACAAATGATCCAATATTTATGGATTTACAAAGGATGAATCTTGGAATTACAATGGAAGGGGAAAAATTTTATGTTTCTCAAATGAATTTTCAACCATATATACATGTGAAGATTAAAGAGGCACATAATGAAGATGTAGATTTACAAAAGACGGTGTGAAAAGTTCCTGAATTCAACCGTGATTATGATGGGATAATAAGGTTCAGGAATCGGGTTTGTGTTCCTCTCATCTCAGAATTAAAGGAGATGCTGGATGAGGCTCATAGTTCTTCATTTTCTATTCATCATGGAAGCATGAAGATCTATAAAGACCTGAAAGAGTACTTCTGGTGGGATGGAATGAAAAGAGATGTTGTTAAATATGTATCTCGATGCGTGGTTTATCATCAAGTTAAAGCTGAGAGATAGAATTCTATGGGGATGTTACAACCACTACACATACCTGAATTTAAATGGTAAAACATCTCTATGGACTTTGTCACCGGACTTTTGAAAACATCCAAAGTCAATAATGCTATATGGTTCATAGTTTATTGTCTTAAAAAGTCAGCAGACTTCATTACTATTAGATAATATTTCTCTCTAGATCAGCTTGCCAGGATATATGTAAAGGAAGTGGTAAGATTGTAGGGAGTGCCAATTTACATTATATTTGATGGGGATCTGTGGTTTAACTCAATGTTTTGGCAAAGTCTTCAGCATACTCTAGATATAGAGTTGAGTTTGAGCACTTCTTATCATCCTCAGACAGATGGTCAGTCTGAGAGAACAATTCAAACTCTAAAAGATATGTTAAGAGCTGGCTCTATGGATTTCAAGGTGGTGGGATCCACACCTACCATTGGTGGAATTTTATTATAATAATAGCTTTAACTCTAGCATTCAGATGGATCCTTATAGAGCTCTCTATGGAAAGAAATTTTGAACTCCAACTTGCTGGGATGAAGTTGGGGAAAGAAAGTTATTAGGACCTGATCTTGTGGATGAGATAGTAGAAAAGGTCTGATCTATTCAACAACACATAAGTGCAGCTTAGAGTCGACAAAAATGTTATGCCGATAACCGAAGGAAATACCTAGAGTTTGAAGTTGGTGATAAAGTGTTCTTATGAATATCTCCTTAGAAGAGAGTAATGATATTTGGAAAGAAGAGAAAGCTCAGCCCTAGGTATATTGTTCCTTTCGAAATACTGGATCGTGTTAGGAAGGTAGTTTACCGATTGATGCTTCCACCAAATCTCTCTCAAGTTCACGATGTGTTCCATGTATCTCTCCTGAGAAAGTACATTCTCGATCCTTCACATGTACTCAACTCAGAAGTTGTACCACTGGAGGAAAACCTTTCTTATAAAGAACAACCGATAGAGATTCCAGATCGTAGTGAAAAATTCCTATGGAACAAGACCACTTTATTGGTGAATGTTTTATGGAGGAACCACCAATTATAAGAAGCTACATGGGAGCTTGAGTATATGATTTGGGTGAGGTATCCTCATCTATTTGTTACAAGTGACGAATTTCGAGGGCGAAATTCATTTTAAGGGGGGTTGAATGTAACACCTGAAATCTTTATGAGAAACATTTTGTTTTTATGTTTTATAAATCATCAAAGAAATCTTTCACTATACACACCACAAGCTTGGCTTTCTTTACATGTAATCGCGAACTTCCTCGATAGCTTGCATTGTACACAATACCGAGTTTCACTAAACAACGATATGTTATTAAAATATTAATAAAACTATCCGTTATGAATAGTAATACCCACTTTTAGAAATATTATAAATTGTATCATTCAAAATGGACTTCATTTTGGATTCAGAATATCGAAATTATCATATGGTGAATTTTTGGTATTTTTCTGAAAACTTTCAATTTTTGATGAATAGTGAAAACACGAGGTTACTATTTAAAGACTGAAATTTTATTTAAATAATTATTTATTTTATTTAAATTAATTTTAGGTAAAAATTGATACATAATACCTATATATGTTCAATGTAATTAATTGGAATATTTTTATAATAATTATATATATATATAAATTATATTCAACTTTTCACCGTCTTTTACCCACCTCCGAGGAGAGTTTGAAAATTTACATAAAATATAATTTTACCACTTCTCTTAGTGTAATTTCAAAAATCCATGAGACACAGTTGATATTAGTAAGTAAAATGTGGTTCAATGATATGAAAATAATTTTTGGTGAATTGTAACTTTTTACTTTTATTTACCACGGTAAAAAGTAAATAGGGAAAATAAGGGTAAATGGTATTATTATTACCCTAACACATGTCCTAATTCTATTGGATAAGTTTAATTAGACCAAAAACAACCTTAGGAATAAAATATGTCCATTTAGGTCCACTTGGATTAGATTAGGACATTTAATATTATTTTATTTAAAGAAGAGTTAAAATAGTTAAAATCAAAGTTTAATAAATAAATAAATGTTTAATATAGGGTTATAAAAATGATAAATTAAACTATAAATATTCATTATAAAGATAAAAATATTTCTACATAATGGTATTTTATTTTTAATTTTTAGACATTAAATAAATTAATTTATTTACGACACAATGATGATGTAGTAATTACCTTATTAAGGAAATATTAACATAATTGATGTAATAAATAGCTAACTAAATGAAATTTGAAACTTTTAATGAATTAAACTAATTTTATAGGTTAATAAGAAATATTATTATTGATTTAATTAACTTTTTTCGAACTAATAATTCTGTTATAATTTTCACAAAAATCTATTACCAAATAGTGTCAAAATTGACAAAAAATAGTTTTTAAAACAAATATTAAATTATTAATTCTTATTTTATTCATAAATATATAAGTATCAGCCAAATGACTTAGATAATGTTATATATATTAATAATGAACCACTTGGGGTTCTTTTGACTTGTTATAGTAAGTTTATTAACCATATGTATAAGAAAACAAGAAGTCACCGTAAATGTTAAATTATTTACCTTAGAGTTAAATCTAAATGATATGGTTAAAATAGTAACTTAACTTGTATAAAATATATTGGATGAGATTATTTCGACCTATCCCCACCTTATCCTCAAAATAAATCAATTTTGATCTATTAAAAATAGAATATGACATTATAATAAAATAATGTTTTATGTTTTTCCTATGGTCCTCCTCTCCTCCCTTATAAAACGGAACCTCCACCGTCTCCTCCTCACACCATTTTGAGCCTTAAATTTCGGCCAAACCCTGACAATTTCTCTTCTACACTTCTCTAGAAATATCCTAGAGGTCCTTTTCACGTTCAAAGTCCATCTTTAGTGCCATAAGAGGAGGATACGAAGAGGCGCTTCAGAGAAGAGGCAATGTATGTTACCGATTCTTTCAACATTATTTCTTCTTCTACATCCTATTCTTTAGTTTTTTAATTATGAATTAATAACATAAGTATCAATAATATACTTATATGTTATTATATATATGAAACAACCCTATTTCACCTTCTATCCATACTACGGAAAATGAAATCATCGCGCGTGCGTATGTATGGAATATCGTCTCCACACCGTGGTGTAATCTGTTTTCCACCACCACATTACTTGGATCGGTATAATGGTGTAAATAATAACTATATTTGATTATTTTAAACTGATATTGATTCTGAAATAGTATACATACACTCAAATACAATTCCATGAACATGGGAACGATATCATCGCTCGTGCGTACGTATGGCCTACCGTCTCCACGATGTGATGAGAGTCATTCTACATGATCTTCAAATCATAATGATTATATAAATGAATTGAATGAATAAATATGATATATATTACACTAATAACATTCTGGAAATTAGGTTTCTATAAACTAAAAATAAGAATAAGAATTTATTCGACAAAGCACGCATAAGAACAAAAAAGCAATAAACACCCGAATAACAAGTAGCAATGAAATATTACTGATACGAAACTAAGAATATGATCATATATGATATCATAACAATAAGTAAGATTATGGATTAAGTATATAACATTATTTATATCATTATACAGGAGGTTAGGACACCTACTGAGCAAATTGGACCTAAGAGAAGGGAAAATCACACAATCTCAATTTTTTATATGAGATTGTTTATAATTCATAATTTTATGGGGAATATTTATCATCAACATCCATGTTTAGTCAATATGAAATATTATTTATATCCTCCTACAATTTTTTAAATCCAATTTTACCCATTTGTCAGTTCTTAGTAAAATATACGAAAGGAATCTTATGTCATTTTTAGTACGAGGTACTTTTTGACATTTCCGACCAAATTACGAGAAGAATGTTTTTTCAACTTATACGGTATGAATAGATTTTTATGATTTATTATAACACTATTTCAAAAAATCATACTATAAAAGTTTTAAATTTCATTTTTAATCAACTTCTTTTAGTTTAAAATTGTTTGACGTGTTAATAAAGGAAAAAAAAATTTTAAGTAGAAAGGATATTTTCCTCAAGAATGGAGGTCAACTGTTTTATCAGAATTGTTTTCCATCTAAGATAATATAGGGTTCTATTTATATCCCAATTTTTACATTTATTTTATTATGTTTTGATGGAATTAATTTTATGATGGTTTTTATCTTTTATGGATTATGTTATGATGGCATGATGTTTAAGAATCCCATTTTTATTACATGGGTTATGCTATGATTTATGATTTTGTGGCACACATAAGAATGGGTTAATTATGAAATGGATGGGACCTATATCTCCCTGTAATTCATTGGGTAATGATTTATATCTCATGAGATAGACATGGCTGGAATGAAAGGTTAATCCGGTTCAGTGATACAGGATTGAAACCAGGAGTGAACTCAATTAAAAAATGGAAGTTATCCGCTAATATAGTCTTGGAAATGAGTCTTGACTACTAAGAAGTGATTCTATATGATTTTTTTGTATGAAAAAATGTATCTTGTTTTATGTTATGATTATTGGTATTACATTTCAGTACTATGATTTATCCCATGTTATGAAATTATGATCTCATTTGAAGGTTAAGATTTCAAAAATGTTATGTTCATATGAATATGATGTGATTGATATTTCTTCTGTTTACCCTTACTGAGCACTTGAGCTCACCCTTTTTTATGTTTTCTTTTCCCCAGGTCAGGAAGAAGGGTATTAAGTATGATATTTCAAAAAGGGATTCTAGATATGATGAAATAAATGGGAGACAATGTAGATGCTTTATGAACCAATTGTTTATGTTTCCCAGTTTCTAAAGACACTATAACTATATGGTCCTATTGTGGTTTTGTTATATGCTTTAATAATTATTATTCAATTAATAATTAATAAAAATGAATGTAAATTATGGGTTGTATTAATTACGATGAGAGGAGGCCCTTTCATAGGGAAGGAAAAGGTCTGACTTTGTATTTTTGAAAGGATGTTAGGGGTACCAAAATGTTTACAAAAATTTTTCTAAGAAAACTACTAAAAACAAAAATATAAGGTTCATATCAAAATTATGGAAAAATGTGTGTTTTAATAGTGTCAAGGCCTTTTGGTCCTTAAATTAAAAGACTAGTCCATTATTAATTTTAATTTTACATTAATGTTTCGAATTAATTTTAACTATATCCACTAATATTTTTGATAAAAAAAGGGTAATATTATAAATTATAAAATATTCTTATTCCAAATATGGAATCTATTTTTCATCATTAATATCATAGAATTATCATAAATCTATTTAACAATCATCTCGCTGGTGCGATGAAAATGCTAGTTTTTAAGGTAAAGATGTCCAAAAGATTGCTCTGTTTGTACAGTAAATTTAAATGTTAAATTGATCACAATTATCTAAATTGGAATAATTTTTATAAATAATATGTAATTATAAATTAAAACCAATCTATAAAAAATTCTTTATAAATAAATTAGATGAAAATGATGTTTCGAAATAAAATTCATTATTTTATACTATTCATTTAAAAATGAAATTTCTAAGAAAAATATCAAAATTCTCCTTATCCTAATTTTTATGTTTTCGTATAAAATATGAATATTATTTTGACATATTAAATAAAATTATGTTTAAAAAATGAATATTTAAAATGGGTTATCTACTAAAAGGCAGTAAAAATGAATTAAAGGAAAATATAGTATTCTATGCCTAAAATTTTGTTTGATTCTATATTGAAACTATCAAATATATTTAATGAATATAAAAAATAATTGATTAAATATATAATATATATGAATATATTTTACTCAAAAATTTTGAATAATTTATTTCTTTAGGGTAAAATATCTCTATGAGCAAAAAAATACTTATATATTTTTTATATTCAATTGGTTCATATTTTCATTTCTAATTAGTATGTGACCTATTAAATAATTTAATATTTTTTAAAAACATATATTATTATAATCTATTTAATTATATTCATAAAAAATATTCTAATGTCTCTTTTCTGTCTCGTAACATGAAATTTAAATAATATGTTATTGTTCATTTTAAACGTGGTCTTGCATGAAATGTCAGCATTCAAAGAAAGTATCTCTTGCATGTAATGCAGAGTAACTATGTGTTTCATGAATTTTAAAAAAATTGTATATAAAAAATATATTTAAAATTGTCGATAAATTTTAAATTATCTTGGTATTATATACCCTTATGATATTAGTGTCTCATGCAAGGCACAATATCAAATATTAGTTTTTGATATTACTATTTTATGGTCTTACATTCTTCCCAGAAAAATAAATTGCATATGTACAATTTAGACATGATATTTGGGATATAGGGATTTAAAATAAAATATTTTTTAATTTACCACCTCAAAAAAGTGTTAATATGAAATATTATTAAAAAGAGATAAAGGAATGTATAATTTTTACATAATTATGTTCCATATTTGGATAACACGGGTGGTAAATGGAAACATGGACACAAAAAATTAATCTAATAATCATGTTCTGATTGGGAGTTTTAGAGATCAAGTTTAGATGAATGTTATTGATAAAAAAACCATAATCTATAAGTATGAATAAATTACCTAGATATGAAAAAAATGATATATTATGACAACATTTTTGTCTCTAGACACATTTTTTCAATACCTGCAGAATTCTATCATTATATAAGAATATAAGTAAATATAAATTTCTAAAATAAATATTACCCATTTGTTGTGCCTTGAACTATTTCTACATTTCTTATTATATGGTTTTGTAGTACAAAAATCAATAAAATATTGTTGAAATATCAACTTATACAATTTCATAAATAGTTACCGTTTCAAAATTATTATTTTCCAATACATTATAAATTATTTTAATGAATTTCAAAAATGAACTTATGATTATACATTAGTCTACATGAAGTAGAATTAAATTAAAAGTTCCAAACATGTGAATAAATTCATAATGTTTCCTCTTGAAATATGGTAATAAATAATATTATTATGAAACCTTATTAGAAAAATGAATTCATCCTTTTTCATAATAAAAAACACATTTTATTGAATAAATTACTTATATCCATTAGTTTTGTAAATTCCATCAATGATAATAGAGCCAACTTGTGGACAAGTTATTAATCAGTTCAAAGGTTGTCAAAAATTGTCTAAATTAATCATTTATTCATTATTATCTCAACATAAATAACAAATTAAGGGTTTTATTTCCACCAATCATGTTTTTTCCAAAAAAAGTGTTGCTTTTTAAAAAACAACATTTCTTGGTACCATTAAACATATGATCTCAAATCCAAAATTATAAAGTACTCCATTATAGTCTTTACATATTTCATAAATGATATGATGATGACTTCATATATAAAATACATTTACAACATATTTCTTAGATAAAAATACAGAATAAAATTAATCATTCCACTTCAGTTGTTTCAATAACATATTCTGGACCTTGATCGCCTAGCTTCTTCGAAAGAATTTTTTCTTGAAATTGGGGTAATTCATTTGCACAAAGTTTTATCTCCTTGCAGTTTTACCACTAAACAGTATCATTTTTAGTCAATCTAATCCATATTGAACCATTTTCCACACTTATAACAATCTCCTAATCTGTTAAACAACATACCAAGGTGATTCTTTCCATAGTTATCACCCATTGGAAAATCATTCTTTCCCTAATTCTTCCTTGACTCACTACTTTTTTAATGGTGTTTAGAAGACATATTAATATTTTTTCTTCCACTAAATCTATAGGAATTTGATAAATAATTATCTCTTATGATATCACATAATACAATTTCATCATATGAAGAAATGTTTGGAGACACTAGGGCCCTTTGGATACCTATATCGAGTCCTTCAATGAAGTGATCGATATTACACACCGTGTGGTTTATATAATATATATCATACACGTATAACATTTTAAAGGTAGCTTCATAATCCACAATAATCCCTTACTCCTTTTTATTTAAGCTATAAAACATCCACTTCATCTCTATTTATCAATCATGAGGGATTTATTTATCAATAAATGCCTCCTTCAAAGTTCGATATTCCATGAGTTCAATTTCTTCACCCTACCCCATATTCTAGATCGAAGACCACTACTAGTCAACATCACCATAAATAAAAGAGACAACATGTGTAATAATTTCCTTCTCAATGCATCCTAATTCCATAAATATCATATCCAGAGACTTAATCCATTTCTCAGCAGCCATAGGATGAATAGTGGCACTAAATGATAGTGGCCACTATTATATAAATCGGTCCAACATAGTTTATTATCTCTGTAAAATAATTTATCATTTTCAAGAAAGGATATTTCTCATAACCAAGCTTATCTTCCCTAATATATACAGAACATGCTTAGTTCCAATGCTAGCTAAATTGTCTTCCTTAATAGGGAAATATCTATATTTTTTAGGAGTACTGAAACCATTCTTAATTCCATGTTCCATTTCTAAATAAGGTAATAAAATTGATTATCTCATAAAATTATGATTTTTTATAATATTAAATATGGATTAAAAGATATTTATAAATAGAAAATTTTATAATCATAAACATGGATTCTATTGGGATATCATTATTTATAAATCCTTGATAATAGTAGGTAAAGAAAATATGAATTATATAAATTGTATCCCTCAAATATGTAAAAATTGGTGTGTAGTAATGCCTATTATCATGTACTAGGTTTCATAGCGTCAGGCCCAAAACACATTCCCAATGATTCTACTCTAAAGTAAATCTATTCCAGAACATCGTCTACTTTTATAAGCCTAAAATGGATGAAATTCTTGGAATACCCATATAATATATAACCTAACAAAATTTTGATATGGAATTATATAATAATCTTCAAAGTCTATATTAGGGTTATTTTCCCTAATATATGTTGTCTAAATATAGTTTTAAAGGTTTCTGATAATCCTACTTTAATACCAACTGTAACGCCTCGATTCAGGAAGCCCAAAGTTGGTGAATTATATTATTACATTGGCATTATTAGAAGGAATCCAATAAAAAAATAAAGATTTAATGTAGTAGTATTTGAATTCTATATTACATATGTGATATGAATAATACATTTTGAAATAGAAAATAAAAACATGATATATAATAAAATGAAATAAATTGATTCCTTGAATTATTATTCAAGGATCTCTTCTTTATTATATGGGGAAAAAAATGTAGTAATGGTGACCTCAAATTCTATTTAAAGACAGTAAATAAGAAGAAATAATGAATTAATATAAATAAGCTTACATGTAATGATAAATAATTTATAAAAAATCCCATGAAAATAATTATTTAAGGAAAATTCAATATAGTCGGGTAACAAACAGAAACACATACCATTTAATCAATGAACTAAAATGAAATGTATCTATAGATTTGTAAATTCCAAATCTCATGGATGAAAAATGACTTAAATAACTGTAAAAAAATGCTTAATTATTGGACACCAAGTTTCCTAGGTACATGTAACCAATACTCTCAAGACCTTTCATGAGACAATTTAGCTATCAAGAAAAAAACCCATATATTTGGCCTACTATTTCATCTCATAAGACTATAGATACAACTAATAGTTATCTATAACCAGGATCCACCAATGTCATACATGTCTATATAATTATTCATATATAATAATAAATTTAAATAATAAAAAATACCTTATCAATAATCCTTTTTTAAATAATGTTATATATTTATCAATTATTCCCCAGAAAATAAAATAACTCTCAAAGTAAACACCATTCAAAAATTTACATAAAATTTTGAAAATAATAATATACATTATATAAAAAATATGGATATTCAAGAAAATTTCTAAGAAGAAATAATTTTCCCCAATGTATTTTTGATGTGATAGATGACAATCACTAAGGAAGTGATATGAAAAATATAATCATTAAGAATATTCTTATCCAGAAAAATCATTAAACATCTCAATGTGTCCCATACCACTTTGAAACATTTATATCATAATCCCCAAGAATAAATAACATTAAAATATTTTATAATACCATCAGAATAATTAGATTCATGTTATAAAATTTCAAGTCCAGTAAATGCACCATATAAATTAAACTAGGTACATAAGTACAAATAAATCTCTATGGAATGTAAATAGAGAAGAACTACTTTACATTAACAATCCACTTGTGGATGTGTAGTTTTTATACTCATTTATAGTAGTTTAAAATATGTTAATAAAATTTAATAGATCCATACTCGTGTTTAAAATTACTTATATATTCTTCCTTTAATATCTTATTGGTCCTTTGTTAAAAATCATTCATTATTTTCACTATTTAGCGTGTTATTTCCCTTGATTACTCAAGTATTTTTCAATTTTTATTTGATTATCCTATTAATTTGATCATGATTATATAATATCCATAATTTAAACCATGAAATAATTATCTTTTTAATTATTAAATATGTATTTATTAAAACCTATAATGTTTAGAGATATGAAATGAAATGCACTGTTCATGGAGACGGTAGGCCGTATATATGCTTTAAAGCTATAATCATTATTTGTTGTATTAAAATAATGAAAATTAAATGATACATATTTAAATTATAATTATATAATTGTATCAATTTTATATTTGTTGCATTTTTTTATTTAAATCATCCTTAATACATTCCATGTTTGGAATCAACAACTCATATCTCTTTGAGGGGGAGATAACCCACACTTCCTAAAATGAAATTATCATATTTAATCAAGATGGAAAGATAGAAGGTATGTAATTAGTAAGTATTAAAGAATAATAATGACATTATAAGTATCATATATATCAAAGATAAATATAATTTCAATTATAATGGCCACTATGAGAGGTTGGAATGGAAAAATGAACAATTATCATTTCATGTGGCACTAGTTCGCTATACACAGATACAATATTTTCATTACCAATTACAAGAAAGTTTGTATAAGTGTAGTTATAATACATATAATAAAAACATACAAGTATCATTATTATATTTGTTTTACATGAATTTAATAAGGTGAATTTCATGGGTGAAAAAATGGAAATAAAACTAAAAATCATAAGGGGAAATGTGATGTCTTAATCAGGTAACTGTTTTCGGTTTGAACCAACAAATTTCATGGATTGATTTCTTCCCAAGGCTATGGTTATAGGATTTTGGGAGGTATGTAGATGAAATGTTTAGGTAAATATTGTTCCAGACAATATTGCTTGAGAGGTGAGAGGAAGTGGGAGGAGATGATACCCTTTTATAAGGAATAAGAAGGACTGAATTGATATTTTGGAAAATATGTTAGGTGTACCAATGTTTCAACCTAAAAAAATTCTTAAGAAAAGTACCGGACTCAATAATATAGGGTTCTTGGATGATTTATGGCTAAATAATGGGTGTTAGTTAAGTGGCCAGGTCATTTGGCCTCTTAAATTAATGGCTCGGTCCTTTATTAAGATTAATTTTACTGTAATAATTGCAATACATTTTAATTAATTTTACTAATATTATAATCCAAAATCAAGTTTGAATTAATAGAAATTATAAATTATTATTAATAAAAATATTTAGTCCAATTTTCCGAATTCAAATCATATATGTGATTAAAATAAATTTAATATTTATGATGCATGCGTGACGACATTGAGGGTTTTTTAATGTAAAAACGCCCTAAACATTTCTATGTTTTTATAGTCAAGGTCAAAGTGATATTGATCCCAATAAACTAAACAAGATTAATAGACAAAATTCTTATATAATTAATCATTAAAGAATCTAAAAAAAATGTAACATTTAAATAATTCAGATGAAAAGTAGCTTTGAATGAATATTCAGTATTTTTCTGTATTAATTAAAAATTAAATGATTTAGAAAAATATCAAAAAAGAACCATAACCTAATTTTTATGTTTCATCTTCAAATATGAATTTCATTTTAACATTTTATATAAATTAATGTTTCAATAATCATATTTATAATCAATTCTTCAAAAAAATTGCTTTAACATGCGTTTATAAAATATATAGTATTTTATATATAAAATTAATTTTCTTTTTGTATTGAAAATTTCAAATATATTGGATTAATATAAAGAATATAAGATTTATTATATAAGAAATATAACATTATAATCACTAACTAATTTTATTTTATTAAATTTATTAGGGTAAAGAATCTTTTTGACTATCAAAATTATAAGATTTTATTTTATATTCAATTGATTCCTATATTCATTTCTTATTAGATTATATCCTATGAAGAAAATTTGTATTTTTATAATCCATATATGTCCATAATAATGTAAATTATATTCATAACTACTAATTTAATTGTTATGTTATGTCATATTATATTAAAAATTTAAAATAAATTATTCTTCAATTAAAACATGGTCCTACTTACAACACAATCTTTTAAATAATGTCCCTATTGCATGTAACACACACTTACTCGGTGTGTGTGATTTGAAAAACAGATAATATATAAACTCTAATTATAATATTAAATACATTTTAATTTATAATGGAATTATATCCCCTTACATTCTTGGTTTCATGTGTCATGCACACTATCAAATATAATGTTCTAACTTTAGAATATCAGGGGGTAACAACTACTAATTTTAGGTTGGGGTCATGCACGCTATTTTTTTCAGTGGTCCTAGTATATATAGTATCAATTGTAAATTATATCGGAAATAAACCTTTATGTTATAATTTGAATCACCATTTAATTGTTTCCATAATAGAATTTCAATATTTACATTTTTATGATTTACACCATAGACGTGTTAAATGATGTAACATTAAAAATTTATAAAATTTTATTATTTATAAATTGGATCACATATTTCTTATTCAATTTTATATTCCCCTAAATGAGATACTTCTTCCCATCAAACTTTTTCATATTATTTTAAAAAAAATAAGGATGTCTATGAAAAATTATAAATTCAACTTTAAAATCCTGGTGATCTGTCAAGAAAAAAAATTTGTTTCATTATAAAAGATGTATTTATATAGGAAAAATTAATACATATAGAAATTACTCAACTTTTAATGAATGGGTTTGTTATGTAAGATTTATTAAATAATTCAACAAAACTGAAATCTAATAAACATAATTGGAATTTAAAAAGTATATCATGTTTAATAATGATATTATGGATTGGACAAGAATCATATAATTATAATAACAGAGTATAATGGTTTTTAGTTTTATTTTAAAAATTTAAAATATCCAAATTTAACAAAATATTCATTGGAATAGTAAAAAATCAACATAAATCACATTAAATGTAAAGAATTATTAATATATATCAATAATACCTATTAATTTTATTCAAGAAAAAAATTTCAAAAAAATATCCATCATTTTAACCTTGTGTTACATAATATTTGAAAGCAATAAAAAAATATCCAATTCTTCATTCATATATCATTGAAAATAAATTTCATGTCACTCTCAAAATTATATATTAAAAAATCATAAAAACTGTTATTCTAAGTGAGCCAAGAATAATGTTTAACCATATGTTCAATTTATACTTTTATAACATTTCACAATTATAAAACATATAATTTTATTAAAATATAGGCTGCTAGTAATGAATTAATAAAATTTAACTAATAATTGGATCGTGTGTGACCTCTGTGAAACTCCTATATCTTAAAATGTGTTCCCACTAGTTTTATTCTATTAATGTTTGAAAAATAATGTGTTCTAATTTTAAAATATATCAAATTAAAAAAACATAAACCATGTGAATTACATATATCCTACACATACAATAACACCTACAAATTTTAATATATTATTAACATAAAATAATTCAATTAATTCGATAGATTACTCTACATGGACCACATAACAACAATAATCTCTCATATATTAAGATAAATATATAAATATTATGTATTACCATTAAAAACTGACTATTGAATTAATGATAATGAATATGAATATCCATATAATAATATATCCATAGAAATAAAATAAAGGGTAATTTTAATATGAATGAAATTAAATTTGTATTTCATAGAAGACTAATAAGATCATTTTAGGGATATAAAAGTATTTTTTTGTACTGTTCATTATTTTAATATGAATTCATTTATCATGAGTCTTTTGATTAATGATGAATCATTTTATCTCATATAGATAATTGGATAATTCTAATTTTATTATTAAATAAATTTAAATATGAATGACAATGGTGAATTTTTTTAAAAATAAATTTCCCTATAAAAATAGTATATCATTATATATCACCTTATTTTTTAAAATTTAAAATTTTAATTTTAAAAAATAAAATCTAATCATGGATTCATTAGAGTAATATCTTTCTAATATAAATTTCTAGGATTTTTCTAAAAAAAATAGTTGAAAATATTTTTTTACAAATAACATTACTTTACGAAATTATTAATAAATAATTATAAAATAAAATTAATTAAAAAATTTACAAAATTTAATAATTTTAATATGAGACTATATAATTTTATAAAAAATTATTTTTAATATACAAATTTTTCTGATATTTTAAGACATCAGTTATCCACTTCAAAATATTATTTTAATACATTATTCATATATTATATTAATATAAATTTAATCAATTTTAGAAATTAATTCTTATTAATTGGATATAAAATTTATAAATATATGGTCAAAATTATGTAATAATTTCATCATTATTATTAGGGATTATGATTATGTTAACTTAGATAAGAGCTTGATACTGTAGTAAAAGCTAATATGGTAGAAGTAATAATTCAAAGAGTAATGGGATTAAAACATTATTAAAATATGTCTTGAATTTAGTTTATGAGTTTTTTATATAGATTATATATTGTACACTACATTATTTAATAATTTTGGAGCCACATTCGATAATTAACATGTGATCACTATATATTAAGTTGATTTATTTTAAAAATTAGATTATCCCCACTTATAAATATAGAATCTAACCACCCCTTAAAATAAATGTTAAAAAATTATCTTTCTCATTAAACCCTACCCGATTCATATAATATAATACAATTTTATTCCATTGAGAATTTGGTGACAATAGATGCTCTATTTTTATCAATTTCAAAGGGATATTCTAAGGAAATTTTAATGGGATCAGCCTGAGTAAACATTTTTATATAAATTATTCATTTTCTATTTTAATTCTAAAATTATAATTTTTAATTCCTTATTTAATTAAATAGGTATAGGTAAAATAATTAATTTTATTATACTATTGTAATACTCTTTAATTATTTATTCCAGTTCCCATTAAAAAAATAAAACCATCATTCATTTGTTGTGAGAACCACCACCCCCACAACTATAAATGATTCATTTTCCTTTAATAATATAAAAGGTTCATATAAAAGGGAATTTTTTAAATAAATATTATAATTATATAATGTTTAATATTACAAAAATAAATCAAAATTTTCACATTATCCCATTCTATGTAAAATAAAATCATCAACAATGCCTCTATGAGGACTAATCCTCCTTAGAATGATTTATTTTCTTGTTTCTTTTCATAACATACTTATATGGATTATCATGAGGATGAGATTAAATAATAAAATTGATTTAGATGATAATATTAATGTTTCTAAATGTTAATTTCATGGATCAATTAATGATATGATTAGAAATGATTATCATTAATCGAATCGTTTATAGTGAACAAACTAATATTAACATGATATCTTATTTATAATTATTGAAATTACATAAATTTTTACCATTTATATTTTATTAGAATTATCATATATCACACTGATATAAAAATATAAGAATATTATTCTTTAGTAATAAAAATATTAAAAATAAACCACCTAATTATCATCCATTTATCATGGTATATTCATATCTCGGTCAGTTTAACCACCTAATTGAAAAGTATTATTCATTTATATCATTGATTAATATGATAACTTAATAACTAATATAATATGATATAAATGTGAAAATAATTTTTTTATTATGTTAATTTTATAACAACATTCAACTCATTTACTAATAAAACACATTTTATATTCCAGAATAACTTAAACATGATCATCGTGGATTTCATCATCACAGTTTGTAACTAAAACTACCATGAAATGGGATTATAAATTAATTAAATTCATGTAAAATATACTCTAGGAAATTATGTGATATAATAATGAGGAAAATTATAAAAATAATATATAGATACCCCAATTTTATGAATCTTCTTCAATGGAATCAATATTACTTACAGATGAGAGAAAATTAGTTTGAAACCAAGGAATATATATATTTTATTATTATTTTAAATTAGTTGTATGAATGATTTTAGTTTAAAATAATTTTTCAGGTATGAATTTAATGAACATAATTTAATTATTTAGGATGTTTGGGTAATGAGTTTAATGAATCAATACCGCAGAAAAGGTTTTCATATAATGTTTTTCACTTTTAGACATGTTTTATATTATGAATCTAATTTCATTTATACTGTGAATATACTAAAAAATTTAGATATCATATCATGAATTATAATTTAATCATGGTACCTGATGTACAATTAAAAACCATCTATTTCAAGGTGTTTTTTTAAATATTATTCTTAGAGGATGATTTTATTTTCCTTAATTAATATTTATTAAAAGATGATACATGATATATACCAAATTTACATTATATGGTGTTTTATAGATTTACTAGAACATAAATTTCAGATATCATATTTTCTTATTATTAATGGGACAAATTAATAAAAATCATGTTCTTTTTTTGATACTACATTTTACTCAAGTGTTACCCCAATCATAATATTTTTATGTATCAGAATTATCATTCACTATTTTATAACCATTAAATCGATTTTATTTTAAATAAGTTGGTAATATTCTTCTTATATACTGAATTCTATGTTATTATGTAATATTTTAAATTTTAATCATATAAACCCATTTTAAAATGTTTCATGATTCATGAATTATGTTTCTCTTAATAGATATTGATAACAAAAATCTGTTTTATTTATGTCATAATGTTTCAACTTGGACCATTCTTGGGTTCTCCCAGCCTAATATTTTTTTATTTAATATTATAATACATTTTATAGACAATTAATTAAAAAATATTAAATTTTTACACATAATACAAGGTCAATAATGAATAAAGGTTTTTTTAATATATTAAAAATGGGGTTTTCTTTCAATTTCATATGTTTTTTTCCTCTAAAAATTGATCCAAGGAAAAGTGTATTACTTTTAAAGTCACCATTATATTATATTCCTTAAAAATTTAAAGGATTTTCTAAACAATTCATGTTACCATTTTATAAATCAACATTTTAAATCTATATGTAATTTTTTATAATATTGTTTTATAAAATATCTTTTTAGTTTTCCCTTCCAATTAACATATTATTTTCAAAATTAGTTACCCTAATTAAGTTTATTTTTCCTAACTTATCCTCTAATATATGTGTATTCATATATATATATACATATTGGGGTTGTCAGTAATGGTATTAAGAAATTTTTTTCTTGATCCATTCTATCATGATACTATATGATGAATTATTTTATAAGGGTGTTTTTAATTCATGTCAACACCCTTCTGTGTTACTTCTTTTAAATAGGGATATGTTATTTTAAAACCATACACCTTTATTCTCTTGATGAATTATTATCATGTTATACCATTATTTACTTATTCATCTACTCATTTCCTTATGTAGTGTGAAAATCACATTTTAATTAATTTAGATTGGAAAATGTTCTCTTAGAAAAAGTGATATCATATTAAAATGGTTAAATGTTTTAGAGTTATATTTTTTTTTTGTAATATCGATGATTTTTTGAATGATGGTCATGTATTTTCCGACCAACCACCTTCTTTATCTGAATAATATATGATCATTTTGTCTCAATTATTTATAGATTAAATGTATTTACAATATTTTCTTATTATTAAATGATATAGAAGGTTAATTATTCATGTAAATTCTATATAAATCATTAGATAGATAGCGATGTTTTTATTCCGTTAATGGTTCCTAAAGGAATAGTATGGGAATTTTTGTTGAATCTGATGGTGAATGTACTATACTTAATCATGTTAATAGTGGGGCCTAGAATTATATTGTCCAATGATTTATCAATAGGTATTGTGAGACAAAATATGTTGTTTCTTTCGTATTCCACTTCCCATAACATGATATAGTATTTTTGAAAAGTTTTCATATATTTTTTTAATGTATTACATTATTCATTTTATTTATTGAGATCCATATTTTTTAATTTTTTTCTTGGATATAGAATGCACTCAGTATAAATTTGAATATGTATTCATGTTGTTTTTCATTCCTTCCTTAATATTTATGTCATGTTTTTTCAATGGTAGCCTCAATTTGGTTCATTATTAATCATTTGATAGAACCAATTTTTATATTTCTATTTCCCTACATTATGAAGAAAATAAGTAAACATGAAATATTTATACGGATATAACACATGAAAAATTTTATAAGAGATGTTAAGGACTCATTTGGGATTAAGTAGCTTCTTATATAATGTAAAGTTCATATTCGATACAAGGAACATGGGTTTTATTACATTTTTATGCTAGTTCTTAATATCACATCATATAAAAATATACTTGTAATTTAAGAGATGAAATAATAGTTTTTTATTATGTAATTAAATATTTTTATATCTAGTATTTTATTTCATGATTCATTGTGACTATTTATATTTTTTGGTTATGACCCTAAATCTGGGAGTGTGGGCCTAAGGAATCACATATAAATTTAAAATTATTTAAATATATATTTCCTATAAAAATTAATGCATAAAATGTAATTGTCTCAGGTAGATGAGAACATCATATTCACATCATAAATATTTATGAGAACATAACATTTATCATATCAATGGATGACAACACACTGTAATATTTTACCACTATTAAGGGACAATATTTCATAATCAATATATGATATGGAAAATCAATTCATATATAAATTTTAATCAATGACATGATCATCAATTTACCAACCACTCCTCAATTTTCAAACTAACTTGTCTAACATAAAATATTTATTTATATTTTATGTTTATTATGACAGATATGTGGTTATCCAAATTTGTAATGATCCTATATAATATAGGAAACATTTATATACTAATAATATATTTTATTATAGAACATGTTGTATATGAAATTGGTAATTTATCACACACAAAAATCTAATTTTGATCCTTTTGAAAAAAATTCATCATCATTATATTAAATCAATCATTTGAAAAAAATTATATGTCCTCATATCCTACAACTATCAATGATGGAAATAAATTGAAGATATCATAAATTAATACATTACGATTCCAACTACCATTTCACATTATGATTATATGAATCCAAAATGAATGAATGATAAAGTGGTGAAGTCCATATGAGTAAATATATAAAATTTTATATACTTTTAATTTTTTTAGAATACAAAAATTTATAACAATTCCCTTGTAAAATAATATCCCGAATGATAGACCCTAACAGAGGCCTTATGTAAAATATGATTTTTAACCTCACAAAACTCATTATAAATATATGAAATTCATGCCACATCTATATGTGACTATTTCACAAAAAATGAAACTAAAATCCTCTAATGGGTAAAATCAAAATAGAATTCATCTTTAAAAAATACTTATATTGGATTTATAATCAATGTGTTCAATTCATGGAATATTGTATTAAATTTGTTTATATCAAGATATTTAACTTAATTATTTTAATAAATTATGTTTTTTATTTTACTCATTTAATATTTCATTATTTATACAAACTAGTTTTTTGAAATGAATAATGAGACTCAAAACATATCTCTGCTTGGTCGTATGCTTCTTTTGAATGTATCCAAATGATATATTCTTGTTTAGGGAGCTTAATATAGGTGAATTTTTTTCATATTAAATAATCTCATATTATTAAAAGTAATTTCTAATTTAAATACTACTTTATTGGAATTAATTAAAACACATTTTCAAATCAACACAATGAATAGAAAATTAATTAACAAGGTTCCAAAAAACATGAAACTACAAATAAATAAATTTGATAACATATAAGACACTAACTCTAACTAAAATCTAGCTATCTCTATAGTGGATTTTTGGATACCTAGTGAAAAACTATAATTCCATCCCAAATCTATCATCATGAACAACCATTTTAATATTATTGTCAAAGTACATGTATAAATGATTATTGTTAACTTAGTATTTTTTCCATAGGGACTTTGATAATAAAAGTCAAGATAAAATCTAACAAATAAAACATATAAAAATATTAAATAATTAAATGTGTAAAAATACATTGATTTATGAAAAGAATTAATAAAAATGATGTTTCAAAATATAGTTTTTTCACACTTTATCAATTAAATACAAAATTAATACCATTTTCTATCATATAGACTCTAAATGATGATTTATTCATTAAAACATCATTTTGTCAATTGAAATAGTTTCTAAAATAGTATAAGCCCAATGTTTCAAAATTGACCAAAAAGGGTTCAGTTATTAAATATAACATAAAATTTTCCATTATAAAAATGTTTACCCTTTATAAATACAAATTTTCAATAGTTTAATAAGTCACTTTTTCATTATTATATTTTATTATATTTAAATCATGTTATCAATTGTTTACACTGTCAAGCCAAACCCATAGATTGACTATGAAAAAGAGTAAATTGTAACTTTTATAGTCATTTATATCCTTAATTTATTCTCCCTATGGTATCCACATCTCAGTAGTAAAATCATGTTTTTTTTATATTAAATATCACAACAACCATTATCATACATACACTGACACCATGAAAATAGTAAATAAAATAAATTTAAATCACTTATTTATAAGAACAAATTAATTATGTATTTACCTAAAAAATTCCCATATATTTATATTGAAATAATATTAGCAATTTTAACCAAATTTTAGTAGTAAAATCATTCCATTATCATGTTTAGTCAATATATATTAAGTGAATGATTTATTGGGAATGTATTGTCTCAAAAAAATATATTATATATTGATTTTGATGTTCACAAATTCAATTTTTTTCTTTATAAATATGTTTCATTATGTATATTTTAGGAATATATATCATGTTTCAATTTATATATTTGATGAAGTGAAAATATATGGGATGTGTTAAGGAAATACAGTTAATACCATACAATTAGTAAATGATCTTATGGATTATCACCCCTAAAATATGATGAACAATTCACATATAGATCAGAAACCCTATGTCCGGAAAATTACAAACATATGGATTTTCAACCCTACATTGGATTATAGAATCACTATCATACCATATGATCAAGAGTTTGAATGTATGGTTAATAAATGATATGATTGGAATTTTATGACGCATGGATGAATATTTGGATCATTATCTCTATGATTATTTTGTTACCTATGTTACACACAGAAGAAAACATGGTTTTATAGAGAAACATTGGTAGGAACTCTATAATACACAAAGTAACCTAACATTATGAAAATCAACCTTACGCTACATAGTTAAACCCTACATATGACTATTCAATATTAGTATTTTAAAACTGAGATGTTTATTTGAGATTCATGCAATAAACATGAAATATTTATATGTTGATTCAATGATAATCTATAAATAATTCAATACTCATTTTGATTTATTTAAATAACCATATTGGATTGAGAAAATTACTCATGTTCTTAAAAGAAGTTACAACTCCCCATTTCATTGTAAATTTTAATTTTAATGATATATTAAGGGATTTTATTGGATCTGAAATGCCAATTCTGGCTAACTAATCTATATATTCTTTAAAATTTCTATTTAATAAATATACATATATTCCCATATATATTATTCATATTACCTAAAATATGACATTATACCTGTTAATATCAATTAATATACAGCTTCAATAGATTCTGAACTCTATTATTTGTAAAAGAGGCCAATCATTAGAGAAATACATATTTTAATCTCATTTAGATATATGAATATTCTTTTTGTGTGTTTCTATCACTATTGAAGATCATTGAAAACCAAAGTTTATTCAGGATTATTATTTCTTAAAGGCATTAATTTCGAATGAATAAAATCTATCTACTATTAGTTGCTGCTAGAGAAACATTAATGATAAACCTAAATCATCGAAAAATCAAACTTTTTAGATTTATTGGTGTATAAATGAATCATATTATGTTGTGGTAAAGTTTATAATTCTTGAAATAAGTTTTTCATAATAATATCCCTATTAATGAACTAGAAGGACAGGTTTTATCGTTGTTATAAGTGCGTCATCTGCCATCACATATTTGTGGATTTGAACGTCTTTTGATAAGGGGACCTTACTAGTGAAATTAACTATGCTCGTAGGGAGATAATTGGTGGAGTGGACAATGAGATCGTTGTGCCCCAAAAAACTATAAAATTTTTGGGTTTATTATTTCTATTTATCTTCTAATAATATTCATTATAAACTATAACACAATATATCTGCATAAATCGCTAAGATATTACCAAACTAGAATTTATCAAGAGTTTCGAAAAGAAGCAATTCACCCCCACTCTTGTGATACCTTATATTATTTTGACCTAACAACTGGTATGAGAGTGGATCTCTTGTGATATATCTATAAAAATAAGAAATTAATATGGTCTATACAAAGTATATTTCAATTTATAAACAAAAATAACGAATTTCTTTGGTTTGAACTCTATACATTAATGCAGAAAATTATGGATATGAAAATTAAGAAAGATTATCTATTTGAAGAATCATGTATTCAATGTATATTCAATGATAATTGCACTCTATGTGATTATATAAAATACAGATACTTAGGATGCAAAAACTAAAACTGTTTATGATATAAAATCAAACACTATGAACTCTATCATCATTGGATTTGGACCTGATGAGTTAAATAGAGTTACAAAATATTATACTACCTATGATATTTGGTAAACAATTTTAGTTTCCTATGATGAAACAATCAATATCCAACAAATGTATTATGATACTACTAAAATATATTTTGAAACTTTTAGAATGAATGATAGTGAACCCATCACATAGATGAATGGAGGATAATCAAAAAAATTTCAAATATTACAGCCTTAGGAGATCCCATTAGTAAATCAAATTAAATGTTGAATGTACTAAGAGTACTACCCTTTAAATGAAATGGAATATCTATATTTATTCTTCAATCATCACCTATAAATAAATTGACAATGAAAGAATTTGTGGGAACTCTGATCATGTAGGATGTAGAAATAAGACATGAAGATGAAGATCATATGAATTTAAGGATGTAGGAAATATTTCCCCAAATCTTACAACCCAAGAGTATTGATGAAAAACAAAATAGGATGACAAAGTAGAGAAAAATTCAGGTTCTTTAGATTCTAAAATGGAAATGGCTTAGTAATCCAAAATGATTAGCTAATTATAAATAATGAAAAGAGTCTTTAGAAAATTAATAAATATGGATGAAAAAGATTCTATATAAGTTTAAAGGTATGAATGCAAAAAAAATTGGGTCACATCAAACCCGATTACCCTCAATTAAATTATGAGAGAAAAAGGTTCAAAAACAAATACTATAAAAAAGATAAATATGACTATAAATGGAAAAGGTAAATTAATGATTCATAGAGTTTATTTGATGACTCCAACAACTCTTCAAAATCTAATTCATAGAAGGTTCCATCAAATCCCAATGACAATATCTAATTAGGGATGAAGAAAAATGGTACAAAAATATTACTCCTCTTATTCTGGTAATGTTAGTTCTTCAAATTATAAAGTAGATTCTTTCTATAAATTTTAGAAGGGAAATACTATTATTTATTAAATGTCCATTAATAACTAAAATAAATTCACAATGGTGTTTTAGTTGAAAGAGATACCATGCTAGAACAAAATCAAGAACAAATATAAAATAAAATATTTCTATAGCAAACTATATTGATCCAAAAAAAGAATTAATGAATTATAGTATGAGGTAAAATCTTATAAGAGTTCTATAATTACTTTTAATAAAGGAGAAAATGCTTCAAATGAGATTTGTTCAAATTATGTGATTAAAAAAGAAAGATATGGACTATGTAGTAAGGGTGAAAAATCTAAATTTTATAAAGATTATTTTCAACAAAAATCAAATAAATAATACCTATTATAATTATTATCTAACCAAATGTAATTTCTCTAATAAAAATTATTTATGAAATACTAAAATTATTGGTATTAGAAAGGCTTTCATTTCAAATATCATCTTTTAAGCTAATAATATAAATTATGGAAATATAAGGATGATCGGGATTCCCCGATCCCTGCGTGTCAACAATATTGGAAATAAGAATATATGGGTACCAAAAAAAAAGACATGTTTAATTTCATTTGTGGTAAGAAGTCTATAAGAGAAAATTGTAATATTTTATATGGATAGTGGTTGTTCTAGAAAATTTTGTGGATACCCATAAAATATTAACACTCTAACTCAAATTGATGGAGGTTTAGTCACATTTAGTGACAATGAAAAGGGAAATATTGTTGGAGTGGAAACTATTAGAGATCGAAAGACTGTCTCAATCAACAAAGTATTGTATGTAAAATGATTAAATCACCACCTTATGAGTATCAATCATATATTTTATCATGTGTTTTTTGTATATTTTTCTAAATATTTATACTCTATTATAAATAAAAATTTCATTAATTTAGAGAACATTGAACTGAGAATGTATATACATTGGATCTTAATTCCTTGTCGAAAGAAATATAAAATTATTTATCTCATTTGAAAAATGAGTGATTGGTATATAATAGGTGACATGGACATTATAATATATATTCGAAAAAAAATCTAAATAAGAAAAAATTATTCTCCAATTTTCTTATTCTTATGTTTGACAGTGGAAGATTTTATTAGGCATGCCAAATCGCTAGGCAACAAAAATAATCCATTAAATCTATTAACAAAATTTCTACTTCTGAACCTTTGGAAAATATCCATATGGATTTTTTGGGACCATAAAGAGAAAGAGATTGGTTGGTATATTTTATATATATGTTTTAGTGGATTATTAGCCATGGTTTGGTTGTTTTTATGTTCTAAAACTTAAAAGTGAGGTATTCACCTTTTTTTTAAAGTTATTGTAATATTGTTTAAAATGAAAAATATTTTAAAATAATTTCAGCCAGACGTGATCATGATGGAGAATTTTGGAATCAAGAATTTGATTTTTTTTTCTCGATCATAATTATTAAACACACAGTATATTCACTAAGAACACCTAAACAAAATGGAATTACTGAGATAAAAAATAGAAATACTCAAGAAATGGTAAGGACTGTGCTAAATGATTAACACTTTCCCATATATTTTTGGGTAGAAGTTATAAGCACAACCTAATATATCAGGAATAGAGATTTATGAAGGAAATTTTTTAAAATTACACCCTATGAATATTGGAATTATTGAAAACCTAATGTCAAGTGGATTAAATTATTTGGATGTAAGGTGTAGATATTCAATACTATGTACAATCCTGGTAAGTTTGGTCCAAAATATGATGAATGAAAATTTTAATGATATTTCACATCTTCTGAATCTTATAATGTGTTTAATAAAAAGTGAATAATTTTTTAAGAATTAATTCATGTGATGTTTTATTAAATTTTCAATTTTATTATAGATAAAGATAAAAAAGATGATGTCACTAACTCATTTGATAACATTAGACATGAAATCCCTACAACTGATTATAAAAATGATATAAATAAAAGTTAATCTAATTTAAACGAGCATGAAACTGATTAAACTGAAAATTTATTTCCTAAAGAATGAATAACATTAATGATCCATCCATTAGAAACTTTCATTTGAGACCCGAATATAAGGAATTGAACTAGGAGAAATTTTGGAAACCTAGATTATTTTTTTGACAATCCATCTCACTTAGAATCAAAAATATAGTACAGATTACTTGCAATATGATATTTGGATGTTAGAAATGCAAGATGAACAAAAACAATTTAGAAGTAATTATGTTTTGGAATTGGTAGAAATAACATATTATTATCCATTAATAAGAAACAAATGGGTTTATAAAAATAAATAAGATGTTCAATGGATCATAACTAGGAATAAATCTTTATTAGTATCTAAATGATATAATTGGTAAGAATGAATTGATTATAAAAAATGATTTTCCAATATAGGTATATTAGAATCCAATAGAATCCTTTTATTCAAAAAATCTCATATTAGTTTTAAATTATATTATATGGAAGTCAAATATTCATTTTAAATTGCATATTTAATGGGGAAATTTTACGTTCAACAACCTCATGGTTTTGATAACCCTCATAAAACAAATTATATTTTCAAACATACTGATGCTCTTTATGACCTCAAAAAAGAAACTAGAGCATTGTAAGAAATATTAATTTCTTTTCCTTTGGAAGATGGATTTAATCTAGGTTTAGTAGATACAACACTTTTTAAGAAAAATATTTTTTAAAATATTTTATTAGTACAAATTTATGTTGATGATGTTATTTTTGGTTCAAAAATTTTTTTTAATTATTTTCCAAAACTAATTCCCAAAGAATTATACATTATTATAAAGGATAAATTGATTTTTTTATTTCAAATTTATCACAATGATTTTATAAATGTTGTACATTAATGTAGATATATTATTGATTTTTTGAAAAAGTTTGGACATGTAAACAGAACGACATATTCAACTCATATGTGTTCCAATATAAATCTGATTTGGATGAAGCTAGAGATATAGTTAAAACTTATTTATATTGAGGTATGATTGGTATTCTATTATTTATTACCACTAGTAGACTAGATATAATTTTTTATGTTTGTTTATTCACTATATTTTATTTTAATAAAAAAGAACCACAACTTAATACTATGAAATGATTTTTAGATATTTAAAATTTTCACTTTTTTCAATTTCTTCATTACCCTAAATCATTTAATTTAAATTTCATTTTATATTTTTATGTTGAATTTGGAGGATGTAGATTAAATTAAAATAGAACCTCCCGAACCAATCATTTTTATGAAAATATTTAGTATCTATGTCAAGTAAGAAACAACACTATGTTTCCCTGTCAATAACTAAGGTGGAATATGTTTCTACTGGTAGTTGGCATGCACAAGTGCTGTGGATGACAATTTTACTAATATTATTTGTACACACTTTTAATAATATACAAATTTTATTTGATAATACTAGTGCTATAAATGTCCAAAAAAATCTTATTTGTCATTATAGGACTAAGAATAATGGTACAAGGAATAATTTTATATGAGATCATGTTCTTAAAAAGGATATTTCTTTTGAATTTTTTAATTTTGAAATTTAATTAGTTGATATATTTACGAAACCACTTCCTTGATAAATTTTTTATTTTACTATGGAATATTTAAGAATATTTTATTTTAAATGAATCTTTATTAATTTATTTATAATTAGTCTAGTTTTATTTAAATTTAAATTTATATAATGTATTTAATTATTTATTAAACATTATTTTGATCATTTAAGTATAGATTTTATTTAAAAAATAATTTCAATTTAGTTTTAATCATTCTTTAAAATAAAAAACTAATGTGTACATTCTCAATAGGTGTAGAAAAACTATATTCCTTCTCCCACTCTTCTCCTTCACATATAGTTAGTTTCTATAGAATCTCTCATTCTAGATTACTGAAAACCTAAACCATTGAATCTTTAATCACAAAACCTTCAGAAATAGATACTTTAGGAAGACCAAAAGATGTTGGTCTATGTGAACTTCTTCGTCAATTTATGTATAAAAACATCTCATGGGATGTTAATAAATTTTGATTTTATAAATAAAATTAATATCTATTTAAATAATTATATAAGGTTTCATGGATTAAAATTCATTTTTTATTGTAATATGCCTTTTGACTTTGATATAGAAATGAAATAGTTCCATTGAAATGCTTCGTTTAGTTTTAGAGCTGATAAAGACACATTTTTTTTAAATCATTAATGATGATTTTTCTATCTTTTTTTATCATAGTTATAAGATTTTATCCTATAGCCATTATGGGGAATTTAATTTTTATTTAATAAACATTGTAGGATAAATTTATTGATTAGAGGATATCTTTTTTTCTTATTTTTAGAACAAGATGTGTTTAGAAATTGATGAAAAACGATTATAAATTTGATCAACAAGTGCTGATGAAATTCATTCAGTTTGGAATAGTTCCATTGATGGATGAAATAAGGATATTATTTTATCATCATATGTATATTCTATTTTTTTGGAAAATATTATTTTGAAATTCAGTATATACATGCTCTTATATCCGATTCATTACGATCCAAAAGACGCAAAGATGGGGTTTTACCCCTAACGAAGGAATATATCCCTATTGTTTATAAGGCTACGGAAGATAAGATACATCTATATTTTTCAGATATCTCATCATAACAGTATTCCCATGGCTAGGAATATTATAAATCTCGGATTTTTTTTTTGATTCTTACAATCATATTCTGCCAGTTGGCTTAGAGAAATAGGATTAGTTAATGATAGGAGCTCAGGGAGAGCATTTATCTATTTTTTGTTTTGTGATATGTAGTCTGGATGATGAAGTAGAATCTATATTTCAAGAAGAATCTATTCATAAAAGAAGAGTAATTTCAATATATATTTCTATGTCAGTGGCAGTAGGCCAAGATAGAGAAAGAGAAGTCACAGAGCAGGAGGATCATGTAACAATAAATTTTGGGAAAGTATCTCATGGATATGACCAATCCAAATAAATAAATCGTAATGTTGATTAGGATGGTCCTATAAATCATTCATTTTTTATTTCTTATTTAGTTAATGTAGGAGCAACTGCACAAAGAAAGCAGGATGATCCATAATGTCTTTGATGGAATTTAGAAAAACCAAAGATCAATCCATGGAGTCTTATGACTTATTGGAAATAGATAATAATGATATGGTTAAATGTTTTAATCAAGGAAATTCTTATAATATTACTCTAAGATAGAAATTATAAATTTAAAGTAGAACTTTTGAAGAGATTTTAAGTGCTATAGTGACCAGATTTATGTTTCAGGCACATAAAACTCATCTCAGATATGTTCAAGAAAATTTGGATTCCATGGTAGATACTGAAGACTTAATCACTTCTTTAGGTAGAAAATTCAAATCATTTAAAGTTTTATCTAAAATAATTTGGATTATGATGAGATAAATCTTATATTAGGAAGTTAATTTTAGTTAATCAGGAATAGTAATCAAGCTTCATCCTCTACACCTCAACCCATATCTCCAGACACGATTAAATTAATTGAATTTTTAACTATTTTAATGGATTAATTCAATAGTAGACTTCACACTCTGTTATGTGAAAGTACACCTAAAACGTTCTTATGGATAATAAAAGAGATTTAGTTATTTAATTGGCTTCTAATAAATCATGGTTTGGACTAGTCATTCATCATTTCAGAGAGAGACTGGCTTTTTTATTCAATGAGAAGAATATTTGAAAGAGTTTTCCACGGTGAATTTGATTGAGAACATGAAGTTATTGAAAGATCCATGTATGATTCCTGATAAAAGGATGAATATCATAAAAAATAATTTTCAGATTTAGTTATTTAAGCTTCATGATATTCAAGGTGATGTCTTTTATATTCTCTTTTAATATCCACCTTCATCTCATGGATATTCTGATGTAGAAAACACATCTAACTAGAGCCCCTCATTTTGTAGACATCATATCTTATTTTTTTGATGTATTCATAATTTTTTGTAAAAATTTATTTCAATTGAATGTTTATATTACTTTTATTTTATATTTGGAGTACTTTATATTATTTTATAATTTAATATTTTATTTGTGTTCAAACTGACACTACTATAACCAATATCTTTTTGTTCTATCCAGTTGACTATAAAATTCCTTTATAGTTATGTTCTAAATTGACTATGTTTTATATAATTTACTATTTCAAAGATTCATTTTGAAGTCACAAAATCAGAATAATATTTTCGGACCACATATTTTTGGGGGTGAAATTATTAATCCAAATAGTTATGTGAAATCAAATTGTTTTATTATAGTATTTTAAAAATCATATTTTATCTAATAGTTATTTTATGGTATTTTAATATTAAAAATGGGGAGATAATTGGCCATGTATTTGATGGTTTGGGGTGTAGTGGAAGCATGGTTGGTCTGGAACCAAACATTTATTTTTACAATGATTGATTATTATTTCGGGATCAATAAACTATAAAATCCAATCTCCATGGATTAGAATTAATGATTTATATAAAGAAGGAAGAGGCCATAAACCTTTAACAAGGATATTTCACATTATATATATATTTAATATAATTAATTTCACAACGAAATTAATAACTGGACCTTTGGTATTTTCTTCATTGATGATATTTATCATCAGAAATGACCCATCCAGATTAAATTGTTGAACTTGAAAGGATCCAAACTATATTCCCACTAGCAGTGATCCAAAGGTGCATATTTGACCTTCGATCAACACCGATCCTTCTTCCCGTGAAAGAGTGGCAAAGCGAGTGGCTTGTGTTTGTCATTATTATTTTCTTGTTCTTCGGCCATGAATATTGTCTCTCATTCTTGATAGGGGCGGGAAGATTATTCAAGATAGAAATTGTTTAGCTCCAAAATTATCAATTCATTGGGAGTGTTGTCGGGTAATTGGGACAATATATGTATGTGTATATTTATTGACATGGGGATTTAGTTACTATATTTAATTAGGTAACACCAATTAAATACCTTCATTAAATTAGATAAAAAAAATTCTCTTAATAATAAAACTACGTCATTATTTATGGTGCGCGAACTTGTGAAAAATAGAATTATAAATAATATTCCCCATAACAATATAATAGCAGTGTTATTTTAATTTTTAACAACTATTTAAATAATAATTCATCATTTTTTAAATAATTATTTCACAACTAGACCGGCCTTGGTCCTCTTGAACTCAACTTCCATTTATTGAACACATAAATAAATAAATAAATATTTTATTTACAAACTAATAAATAAATATTTATCAAATGTTTAGTAAAAGATATAAATATATATTACCCACAATCTGGTGAATATTTGTTTATTTAATTTATGAAATCATTTTACCATGAATAAAATTATTCCATTGTCTTTAGAATAATATTTATTAAATAAATTCCAATAAAATTTCAGAGAGACCACCATAACTCTCAGTGTCTAACCCTCTAGGATTCTTGTTCATTGGAATTATATTGGTTTTCCAAAAGTCTAAGAGTACTGTGTATCAACGGTTCAAGGAACCCAATGGAAAGAACATAAAGTTGCAACAACAACATCTACATATGAACATACACTATGTAATATAATCCCTTTTTCACAATATCTCATCAGGAATGTTTCATGATAGTGTCATCAAATTTTATTCTTGATACACCATTATTTTACTACCTGAAGTAAATTAATCATTACACTATGGCCATCAAATTTCATGCGACGATTATATTTCATTAAAAGGAGTGAGATATCAACATCCATAAATAAAAGGGGCAAATCCTTCCATGACATATGCATTAATAACATGTCACTCGTGATGCATCATAGATACCCTACATTTTGCCAACTATTTCATGATAGTTTTTGTCAGTAAATAAAATTGTACGAGTCCTGACACGTATTAATGATAATTTTAAAGTCTAACGATCATTACGTACACTTGTAGATAGAAATATCTGATGAAAGCTATAAATCCAGAATTCCAACTGGTATGTCTATTATTATAATCCCTTGTCTTAAAGATTTTTATGTACGAACATCATGAGAGGAAGTCTCATCTGCTTATGAGTACTCAAATCTGACGGTCTACATTCTATGTGTCCCATCATTATTTTTTCATCCAACCATAGACCTATATTTTATAATAATGTTCTTGCATTTCAAGGTTCTCATCATAGTGGGGAACATCCATGACCTTATCAATGCAACAAATACTCTGGGACATTATCACATCATAGTAACACATAAAAATGAACAATATGTAATAAGATTCTTAATATTTAAATACATTAAATATAATTTTAATCAATCTACAACCAGTTGGTTCTAGGAAACCAAATGTTAAAAACTCCCACTTGGTCTACAGCCAACCGCATATAACTTTCATTCTGCTAGACCTCACATGGTGATCATGTTTCTACTGAGTCATGGCATTATTCAAGGGGTCCACCACAATGTATTCTGTGGAAATACAGATTGCTGCAACTTCACCTCTGTGAGGAAAATACCTCAAGATATGATACTTCTAATGTATGTGCTTCATCCACTGATGTGAACTTGGATCTTTTGTGAGATCCACTACTGCAGTATTATAATAGTAAAATGTGATGGGATCTTTACTGTTAGGTATCACATAAATCTACTAGATGATGCTTTTCATCCAAACTACTTCTTTAGTTGCCTCCAATGATGTTATATACTTGGACTCTTCTAGGGAATCTGTGACCACACTCTTCTTTGAGAACATCTAGCTTAGTAAACCTCCATTTAATGTATATATGTATCTCATTTGTGACTTCATGTCATCGTGATCAGTCTGGAAACTATCATCTGTATAACCTCTATTGATGAGTTCTTCATATCCTCCATAAACTAAGAATATATCCTTATTATGCTTCATATACTTTAGGATAATATTAACTACCATCCAATGATGGTCACCAAGGCCATCTTGATATATGCCTACTTCACTCAATGCGTAGGTGACATCCCGCCTAGTACAAATCATGTCATAAATGATTGACCCAATAGATGATGTGTATGGAATCATTTCCATTATCATTATTTATTCATGGTTATAAGGTCACATTTCCATGGAAGTATGAATTTCATGTGATGTGGGCAATAATCCACTAATTTATTGTTCTAAACTGAATGTCTTCAGTATGTTATCAATGTATGTTTTGTGACCTAGGATCCGTAATCTCTTTGATCTATCATGATAGATATTGATCCCAAGAATATGTGTTACCTCCCCCAAATCAATCATGGAGGATCATTGATTCAGCCATGCCTTAACAAACTGTATGGTTGGTATCTTGTTTCCAATATGAAATATATCATCAAAATATCATATTATGGAAACTACATCACTCCAAATAAATCATTTATAGACACTAGGCTCACATTTATTCTCGATAAAACCAAATTAATTTATGGATTCATATAAATGAAAGCTCCATTACCTAGATTCTTCCCTTAATCCATAAATGGATCATTCAACATTAATACCTTATTAGAATCCTTTGGAGCCCCAAAACCTTCAAGTTGGGTCAAGTAGACATCTTCCTTAGTGTTCCCATTATTGAAGGCTATTTTGATATCTGTTTTCCAAATTTCATTGTCATGGTATGCCACAATGGAATGTAGAATTATGATGGACTTCAACATTGCAATTGGTGAAAAGGATTCATCGTAGTCAATTCCATGATGTTGTTTAAACCCTTTGTAGTCAGTTGTGTATTATAAGTAATAACTTGCACTTCCATGTCAAGTTTCTTCTTTAATAACTATTTTTGACCAATAGTCATTGCATTTACTAGAGGATATACCAAAATCCAAACTTTTTTTTGGTACATGGAATCCATTTTAGAATTCATGGATTCTATAAAATTGTCAATGTCTGTGCCACTACTACTTCATTGTAGGTTAGAGGATCATTAATATCAACTCATAATGAGTCACCATCCTCAGTAACTAGAAAACCATATCATTACATTTCTATGACCTCTCGTGTAATCCAGCATAGTACTTGTGTCTCTAGAAGAGATTCTTCTTCTGCGTGGATTTGTGGAATCGGTTCATGTACCAACTCTTTTGTACCTCGATCCTCAACTTTTTCAGAGTATATCTCGCTCCCACTATCTCTTTTGGAGATGTTCTCCCTCTCAAGGAATATATAATTTCTCTCCACTATAACCTTTTTGTCTGAGGGGGTTTATAGGTAATATCCACTTTTTTCCATTGGTATCATATAAGATACACTTTTTGACTCTCGGTGCGAGTTTGTTACATGAAGGGGACTTACAAAATGCTTTGCTACACCACACATGTAAATATGATAACATGGATTTTCTTCTACTTTAAAAATCAGATGGAATACCATTTATTGATTTAGTTGGTACTTGTTTTAGTATGTGTTTCACTGTTTGTAATTCATATCCCCAAAAGGATAAAGGAAGACTCAAATAACTCATCATTCATCTCACTATTTCTAACAGGGTGTGGATCCTCATTTCTATCACACCATTCCACTGGGGAATGTGTGGATAAGTGATATGGGATAAGTTCCCAAACTCCTGTAATTAATCAATGAATTATTGATCACGATATTCACCATCTCAGTCAGAGAGTAGTTTTTTAATCCTCATACTAAGCTGGTTCTAAACATCATTGTTGTATTCTTCAAAATTCTCAAAAGAATCTGACATGTATCACATTATGTAGATAAATCAATATATACTAAAATCATTAATAAATTTTATGATCTATGGGTATTCTCCCCCTGATTCAACTGAAAATGGTCCACTCAAATCGGTATTAACCAATTCAAAAAGTTTTTAACCCTTTCACCTTTCCCACTAAATGCGGATTTGGTCCTTTTTCCTTGTAAACATGCATGTCATATACCAAGTGGTTTTTTTGAAAGAATATAATTATACATATTAATGTAACATTTCTAATCATTTCTCATTTACATGACATTACTGGTGATGCCAAAATTGGTTGTGGTATGAGTCATGTGATGTATCTTTGTTATCGATTACCATTACATGGTTTGTGTAATCCTAAATGTAATTACCATTATATAAATGCGCCATACCAAAAGAAATACTATCTTTCTAAAAGAAGAAACATTAATTTCCAAACATGAATAAAAATCCATTTATATCTAATCTGGATAGAGAAATAATGTTTTTGGTGATAGAAGACACATAATAAAAAACCATTAACACCAAGATCATCTCAGTTGGCAATGTGAGGTGGTAGTCCCGGATAGTTACAACAGAATGTCAGGCTCCATTCGCTGCACGTAGATCTACCTCCCCTCATATAATCTTCCTAAATATAATTTTTTGCAGTATTTGGATACATATGTGAACACCACAAGCTATATCAAATACCCAATATATAGAAACAAATAGATTTCATTTTCTAAAAAATGCACCTAAAGATTCCCCTTACTTCTTTGGCTAGGTTCAGCTCTTCTTCCACTGTCCCTTCTATTCACATGTGAAATAAGCATCCTCATGTTCCATTGCCTCTCATTTGATCTTCATTTTCTTGGAAGGCCATGAAGAATCATTGTTCATAAAACAATTTTCATTCCCTTTCCTCTTATTCACCATAAGGACATAAGGCTTTTCATATTTTATAAATTTTTCTACTTGGCGAATGAGGATAATAATATTAGACAGAACTTCTCAATGTTGTTCATATTGAAATTAACAAATAAAATAGAGAATCTCTAAGGGAGTGATGCAAGAATGAGATTGGTGAACTGTTCTTCAGGGTGTTTAAAACATATAACTTCTAGGCGCTCAATGTGGCCAATGATCTTGACTATATGAGGCCCAGATGTGGCACCTTCAACATGAATACTCTTAAAGAGTTTCTTAAAGATCTCAAAAATTTCATTTCATACTCTCTCCTTGTCAAGAACATCGAGGATATCGAGAAAACTATAAGAATCAATGTTATAATGAGACTTCACAAGATCACTAGACTTTGATAATATCATTAAACATTGAACATCGAATGCATCGTTCATCTTCTTCACATAATCCAGAAAATCCTCCTCACTCCCCTCTTTGGAAGGAGGATTAGGTAATGAAAACTCAAGAACATAAGACTTCCATTCATGGCATAGAATAACCCAAAGTCATATAAACCATTACTGGAAGTTACTTCTAGTGGGGATGTTGTCTTTATCATGAATTGATTGTAGGGATAGTGTCGTTTACATTCTTATCATTTTTATTCTACAATTAAAATAGAATATCATTAGTACTTTATCGATTACATTTTATGAGAACTAAAATAATTCTATTAAGTCTCACACTGTTTTATCATCTCCCAATGGCCCTTACCATTGGACTCAGAATGTCTAGTTGCCATGAAATTTTATTTGAAAGGATCTGTATTCCCCATCTCATAACTCCAAAAAGGGATGGTCAAGCTATTAAATGGTATTTAGGTAGGAAGGTCTTCTCTAACCATGGGCAAGCAACTCCTTGATCTATTGAGTGGACACTCCAATCCAAAAGTCATGACTTTTGGATTTCCTCAACTCTTGCCTCCAATATTACACAAAGTATATAAAGGTATACTTATTTTGATGTAATATGTTTAAGTCAACCCCAAACCTTTCATAAGGTCTTCTTGTATAAAAGTAAGACCTCCAACAGGGGTTGGTCAGACACATAGTTTTATTGTGTTTTTCCATAATCTGGTAATGGGAGGCTTGGTCTGACATAATATTTTAATTGAGGTATTTTTATATGTTATGCATGAATTTCTTATTATCATTATCATGTGCTTGTTAATATTAGATTGATCTTACTTATGTGATTAACCATTTATTGACAATATTTATGGATAAGTTTGGTTTATTTTAGTTCTATCTTGAATGCCTGTTTAGTTCATTAATTATGTTATCGTGACAGCACATCCATAATGAAAAACCATGAAAGTGACATAAATAAAATAAAAGGAATGATCCTGTGCTTTTCAAATGGTTAGTTTATCTAGCTGTTGATAAACTAACCATGGCCTTAGGGAGAAAAATATTAAACCTTTTGGGTTAATGTTTATAGCATTCTACCTGTCCACCTCTGTATCTGCTGGGATGGGTTTCGTCTCAACTCTATCTTGAACCGCCTCCACTAGCTTGGGAGTCCCATCTATTACATATTCAGTAACGACCCTAAAATTCATTAATGAGAGAAACTCTTGGTCTATTTAAATTTCTATTTATGGTTATGTAAAATTTATTCACTTATTTGGTTTTATAATTTGGATTTTAAAATAACTTTAAGAATTGTGGACATTGCTAATATAGTCATTAAATAATGATCACATGATTATTATAAATATAGGGCATTAAGAAATCCAATTTACTTAGAAAAAGGAAGCAGTGCCCTCATCCAATAGACATGCCCTATATGAAGCCCATTTGTTGGTTCTTGTAAAGGAAGTGGAATCATTAAGATTCTCTCTTTACCAATCCGAAGTCAAGATTGAATATATTAATCTTGAGAGGAACTACCAATGGAAGAAGTGGATGTTGATAGAGATTACCACTTGAGCAATGTTATCCAAGACACCCCAAAAGACTTTCACCATCGCACACCTTACCTGTCGGTCTTACGTGGATGTTATAATGGGTTGTGTAAAAAGACCTTAGCACTATGAATATGTAAATTATTTTTGTATATAATAATGAATAAACATTCATTTTATTATTGTTACTTTGTAAATACTTTTTAATGATAAAATATTATTTTTTGTTAATATTGAACTAAAAAATCTATTTTGATGAATTAATGGATTTTTTAAATTAAATAATATTTTTTAAAAAATATTATTATTATTATTAAATTAATTATCTTTAAATATAAATGGTAATATAAATTTATGTATGAAATGATAATTTTTATTAAAATTTGAAAACTGTTTTGGTCAAAACCCTAGAATTTTCGATAAATTTCGGGTTTTATTTTAAAATTAAATATTCACATATTTTTAAAATTATTTAGATAAAATTAATATTATTTTTGGAATCAGTATGTCAAAATTATACAATGGTTAATTTTTAATAATTTTCTGAGTCTGTCAAATTTTTTGGTAAAAATTAAATACCATTTAAATATATAATATTTTTTATAACCTCATAATGACCCAATAGTGATGTAATAAAGTACTATATAAGATTTTTTAGGCCAATATAGGTTTTATCCTTAAGATAATGTTATTTTTGGTTTTTTTATTGATTTTTTGATGCCTTAGTGGACCATCCCTAACATATAAAACATTTAATCTTTTTTATTTTTTTCCTTGGGAGCGTGACTCAACTATACCTATCAAACCCTTTTATTTTAAGGATTTAAGAGATTGTACTAAAAAAATATTTTTTTCCACTCCCTATTGGCAAATACCATGTGCAAATCCATGGGCTGGTTTGTGGTTTTGATTAGTTTAATGTGTGGGGTCCCAACTCAATAAAAAATTCCTCTCTTTTCCTATATAAACCCACCCACGCTCACACTTCCTCCTCATTAAAATCCTTTTTAGTTCGACCAAACCTGAAAATTGTATCTCTATAATAATTCCAAGGTGCCCCAGGCTCCCAAGAAGTATCTCTCAAGCCTCTCTAAATCCTTTGTAATCACACTTCCAAGAAAGGGATTCTCACTTTCCTTATTTATGTACAATTTTTCTTATATTGTTTTGCCATTTTATTTTCAATATTAAATGTTGGGGTATAATTTCACACCCCCATACTTCCCTATTCATGTTTTAATAATTAAATATCATCTTCTTATATCATTAATGCCTCCCATGTACACATGTTACCATGCCAAAATTCCGTAAGGAATTTCTCTCTCCTCATTTACATTCAAGAAATTCTTTTGTATTGCACATTAAAATTTCACTAAGTTTGTTGTGGCATGTATCAATATGACCCCCATTACTTTTCAATTCATGAAAATATTACGAGACCCCCATTTCTCTATCATCAATAATTTTTTTGAATTCTTATGTCACGTTGTTATTTTGCCAAAATTGCTTCGTGTTTCTCTAAGGAAAGATCATTATGTAGTGAATACCGTACCCATGTATCTATCAATTGTAATCATCTTTATTAACCTACAAATATTTAATGGTAATTTTTTTTTTTTTTTTTACAATCCTTAATCATAGTATAACTTATGATGTTGCTTTATTCCATGTTATATGATCCATGTGGCACACTTATGCAAGAAATAAAATTATCAGGGAGGGTGTCTTTTAATAGTGTTCCAATGCATTAGAAAAAGTATAGTATCATGATATTCCATGTGCAATGATTTTTTACTCATTCTAATTCAAGTGAAAATAGTGTTTATTCATGATTCATGTGCAATGAGTGTTTAATCGAGCTCCATGTGCAATGAGCCTTGGCTCATGCTAATTTTATGTTGTGTGTTGTAGCCACATTTCCATGTTAGTATTATCATGCTTTATCATTCCATTATATTAATATTTCTATTGTAATCTATTTATATGTATATTTTATAACATTTATTGTGTCTCTAATATTATTATAGGTTTATTTATTTACTGGTCTTTATAGCTCACCCTTTTTTATGCTTTTCCTCAGCTTATCCTATGCAATGCTATGTATGAGGGAATGTAGTGGTCATGTAAAGGTAGTTTTCAATAGGATGTTGTATTATATTCTGTAAGTAGTTATGTAATGTTCCTAAGACCCAAAGACACTAGACCTCTTTATATTATATATATTATCAAGTAATGGTTTTATGTAATAAATCAAGTTTATGTATATAAAAAAGGGAAGGGTTTTCAATGTTGGTATCAAGAGATATGTTTAGTTATTTTGTGGATTAGGATTAGAAAACCATTATATATCCTTATAGATAAAACTAAGAATTATAAATCCATCCCTATGTTATGGTGGGAATTGAGTTAGAGGTTTATCCAGAAAATACATCCTATTCTGGATACGAGCAGGTAGAGGCGGGTCTGGCACAAATTTACCTAGGGGTGAGAACCCTAACAAAGAGTTTTGGGGTTGACCCGGGGTATCCTAGTACATGACAATGGTAATTATTGTACCCTTTGTTATGACACTCCCAAGGGATATTCATTAGTATATTATTAAGCATAATATGAACTATTGTTATGGGAATTTAAAAAAATGCCTCATAGAATACATGTTAGAATGTAGATCATGGATAACATACATTAAGCTTAAACATTCATAAGTTAAGGAAATAAAAGTAATTTATAAGTCATCCATTTTTATATTTTATTTACCCTTTATGTGTTACCATTAACTTTCCTTTAATTAAGTAAAAAATAAATTTTTATAATTCAAGTTGTTTAATATTACAATTTTTCATGTCTAGAGGGTAACTCAGAATTTGATATGTTTCGTCTGCAGGAAAAAGGATAGTTTTGAGATGTAAGGGGAAGAACCTCATACAACACTCATGTCCTTTCCTAAGGACTTACTAGCTATTATTATTGTGATTTCAAGCTATCATATCATTGAAAACATTCCAATGCCCAACATATATACAAGATTCTCTACGACATATCAAACACCTCTTCCATAACATGGAATCATCAGGGATCATGGCTCACCTATGATCAAATATTATGCTCCCAACTCTCCCACCTTTCTGGAAAAGGGATGTACCATTAGGGTATTTTCAAATATTTCACCCTATTACAGAGTATAATGCACTATTTGATTTTGTAATAGCTACTAAAGTGGGAGACATCCGAGAATCCTATATATATATTTGTCTACTAGTATTTTGGGAAACATAGACAATATATTAGAAGAACCTCATTTCAAAAAATTAAAATCTGACTCTATCAGACAATTTTACAAAACCCAGTACATGGGGATGTTTTGAAACTATATGTTAGAAACAATTTTTTTCAAAATGTGCATCATATTTTCCATGGGTATGATCCATGTTAGATGGAATGCATCTAGACTAAGGATGTGGAAGACATAAAATGTGCATTGAAGTATAGTTTCCCTAGGTGTACCCTCTCTCTCTTTGATCGATGTGATAATGAGGGATGGGGAAAGATTAATTGTGGTGGGTAAGAAACCCTAAATTCATTTTAAAAATTTATAGTTCTATTTGTATGTAATCTAATTGTGAGGATGTAATATTTTTAGGTGGAAAGATTATAACCACCCATAAATTCATTAATGAAAATTCCTCTGGGTATGTTTAAATATCTTTTTATGGTTAACTAAAACATATGAACTTATTTGTCTTTATGTTTTGGATTATAAAATTCTGTTATGAATTATTATTGTTTCTAATATATTTGTTTAATAGTGATCATATTATAAGTATAAATATACGGCTTTAAAAAATCCAATTTACTCAAACAAAGGATGTGATGGCCTCATCAATTAATCTTTCCCCATATTAAGCCCATTTGACAGAGCTCGTAAAGGAGGTGGTTTCATTTTTAATCACTCTTGACCATGCCCATGTTGAGCTTCAATACATTATGCTTGATTAGAACCGCCTATGGGGGAAGTGGAAGTTGTCTGAGATTACCACTCTAGTGATGTTATTCTAGCCTCCCCAAGATTCTGTCACCATCGGAATCCTTTCCATTTATTCTTTTGTGGTTGTTAAAAGGGGTTATGTAACATGACCTTGGAACTATGAATATGTACATTTTTTTGTATATAATAATGAATATACATTCATTTTATTATTATTACTTTTTAATTGTTTTTAATGCCCAAATAAAATTTTTGGTTACTATTCTACTAAGAAATCTATTTTGATAAATTGATGGATTATTTAATTAAATAATATTTTAATAAAATATTATTATAATTATTAAATTACTTAATATTAAATGTAAATGATTTTTTAATTTTATGTAAGCAATTGTAATTTTAATTAAGGTTTGAAAGCTGTTTTTGTCAAAACACGTGAATTTTCTATAAATGTTGATTTTTATTTTAAAAGTAAATTTTAACATATTTAAAAAAATATTTATATAAAATTAATATTAATTTTGTAATCATTATGTCAAAACTATCCAAAGGTGAATTTTTCATAATTTTCTGAGACAATAAAATTTTTGTGTAAAAAATAAATACTGTCTAAATAAATAATGTGTTTTATGACTTCATAATGACTTAATAGTAATGTAATCAAATACTATAAATGATTTTTTCATCCATTATATGTTATATCCTTAATATAATGTGATTTTAGATTTTTTTGATTTATTTTATGATTCCTTACTGGACCCTCCATGGCTTATAAAACATTTTTTCTTTTAAATTCCTTTCCTTGAGAATGTGACTCATCACCACATAAGAATCCCTATTATTTAAGGAAATTATTCCATTTTCATTATAAAATATATTTTTACACCCCCCTATTGAAAAAATCATGGGCAAAAACCAAGGGATTGTATGTGGTTTTGATTAGTTTAATGTGTGGTGTCCCAAACCTAAAAAATAAATAATTCCTTCTCATTTCCTATATAAATCAACCCAATCTCTAACATACACCTCAGTAAAATCCATTTGAGTTTCACCAACCCCTGACCTCCTCCATATATAATATTACTATAGTTCCCTAGGCTCCTATGAAGTCTCTATCAAGCCCCTCCCTAGCCATTGGGATCACACTTTCATGTAAGGGATTCCCACATTCCCTATTTGTGTCCAGGTTTCCTTATATTGTTTTTCCATATTATTTTCAACTATAAATGTTGGGATATGATTAAACACCTCCCCCGTACTTCCCAATTCATGTTTTGATAATGGTATATCATCTTATTTTCTCATTAAGGCCTCCCATGTACACCCGTTACCATGCTAATATTCCGTAAGGAATTTCTCTATCCCCATTTACATTCAAGCATATTCATTTGTATTACATATCTAAATTCCATTAAATTTGTTGGGAAAAGTATATATATGAACCCTTAATGTCCATTTCATGTAAAAATTATTGGACTCCAATTTATCTCTCATCAACCATTTTCAGGAATTCTTATGTCACACCATTATACTGCCAAAATTGCACCATGTTTCTCCAAGCCAGGAACATTGTATAGTGAATACAATACCAATGTCTCTATCTAGGGTATTCACCTTTATCCACATTTACATATTGAATTTTAATTTAATTTATTTATTCCGCATTCCATTATCATAGATTAACTTATGATATTGTTTGATTGCATGTTATATTATCCATGTGGCACACTTATGAATGAAATGAAATGACTAAGAAGGGTGCACCATAATAGCGCTCTAATGTATTGGGTAATGTATAGCATCATGATAAATCATGTGCAATGAGTGTTGATTCTTGATAATTCAATTGAAATGAGTGTTTTTTCGTGATTCATGTTAAATGACGTTTTCTCATGCTCCATGTGCAATTAACCTTGGCACATGAAAATTCCATGTTAAGTGTTGTGGCCACATTTCCATGTTATGATTATCAAGCTTTATAATGCCTTTATTTTCATGTTTCTCTTATTCTACATTGATGTGACTATTGTCTAACATATATTGTATTTTTTATGTTATTCCCTATTTATTCCCTTCCTGATATTTATAGGTAACCCTTTTCTATGCATGTCCTCAGGTTATCCTATGTAATTATAAGTACGAAGGAATATAGTGGTCTTGCAATGAATTTTTTTAAAAAAGATGTTAGGTTATATGCTTTAAGTTGTTATGTAATGTTCCTAAGCCCTAAAGACACTAGAATTATACATATTCTATGTTATATCAAGTGAAGTTTTTTTGTAATAGATCATGTTTATGTATGTAATAAAGTGTATGGTTATAATATATTTATTTTTTAACTCACATGCAGATGAGGCGTAAAGGGTTTTTAACATAAAATAATCCTTGTGAATGTAGGCCCAATATATTAATAATGAGATCGATCATAGGCCAAAAAAATTAAAATAAATTAATTAATTAAAATAAACCATCAAAAAATAATGGTATTGGTCTATCTCATGTTCATTCATACATGCTACAATATTTATACACAAATAAAACAAGAATTCAATTATTTAATCTTTTTTTGAAGATAAATCATTCTCAAATCAATTAATTATCATCTTTAATTAATAAATCCATTTATCTTAACTACATTATAAATTTCCTTGATATTTTCATGCATCATAATTTTAAAAAATTAAATTCATTTAAAATTATCTATGTATTTTACTTATACCTTGGAGGAAACCCTTTGAATTCCTAATCATAACTAACCAATGAGTAGAAATGAACGTTACACAGATGATAAATTAAACACATATATATAAAACAACATCCACATGATGTGACTCATCTTTAATCCCACACGATGGTACAATTCTAAATGGTTTTTATAATATAATAATAAATTTTAATAAATATGTGTAATTTAGAAGACTACACGGTGTGTTGTTCCAACTACATGGTGTGTACTATTTTCACCATCCATCCGAAGTACACAAGCTTGGAAACTATGTGTGAGTGTACTTCAGAAATCATTTGAGTACACAGCGAGTATAGTGGGTCACATGCTATGTACTTACTCATTACAAAGTCTCCAGCCGGACAAGCCATGTATGGGGTACATGGTCCAACCCCAACCCAGAAGGGACTACTCGTTTTGTCTAATGGGAC